>KK499824.1:982600-1296799 GCA_000688715.1 Glossina pallidipes
TAAAAAAAAACCCCACAGGTTTTTTTTTTTTTTTTTGTCGTGTTTTTTTTTTTTTAAGAGATTTACATATTTCTATGCAGACTTCAACACGAGGGAAAGGGTAGAAAGTGGTTTAACTGAAGACACCTACAGGTTTCATATTTCTTATGGAAGCGGCACATTTTTAAATAAAAAAAAAAAAAAAAAAAAAAAAAAAAAAAAGAAGGAAAAAACCGGGTAAATACAAAAATGTGCTAAGCTCCGGAACTGAATTTACGCAACGAAATAGTCGCATTTGCCCGCCCGTGCCTTACAAGGGTGAAGCCTTAACCTTTGCAGGCATACGAATGCGTTCACTTTTACCTACTGTTTGTCGTAGGTTAGCATTGGCCGGATAGACTGCGTTCCTTTCATTTGTTAATTAGAGCGTAACGAATCATATTTTCTGGCAAAACTTCATTTTTAGATACAATGGGAATGAAACTCTTCACATTTCTCTCTCTCTCTCTCTCTCTCTCTCTCTTTCTTCTGATATATGAAGTAAAATTGGTTTGAGGGATTAGACGATTTTAATGAAATTTCTTGCAGGCAAGAGGATTACTACGACCACTTTGCGCTTACTAAGCCCTACTACTACTACTAGTTATAATCACATTTGTGAAACGGGTTTACTTCTCCTATTTTATAAATGAAACTACAACGTATTGTGGCTGTTCCCCATCAACTTAAGAATGATTTTAATGCTTAACATTAGGGTTCTCAAGCCCGTTAGCCAGCAGTGAGTGTAAAATGTATCCAAGCTTTGTAATTTACAATTGTTTTCCAACTTAGTGATGCTTCTGCCCACACTCTTCTTCTGTCCTTTTAGAAGGTTTGTATGTAACGCCCACCTTTTTACCACAGGTCCTTAGCCACATTCAAGTAAGGTACTACTGACTTAATTAAGCAGCTCTTCGTGCAGAGTGTAGTTTGCAGACATCTTTATGTCAACGTCTTAAGCTACGATCGCTCCCTATATAATTCCATATGGCGTTTTCTTTAAATTCCTTGCAACTCTTTTAATTCAGTTTTGATTCCCTGCTTAAAGGCAATCTGCGTTAGAAACAACAAATCTTGGAAATCCGCCTCATTTTCCGAGTTTTCGAATCGTCATTTGTTTTTGTGTTCCATTGTCAAAATGTTGGCCTTAGACATACGGGAGAATTTATAATGAACAGATTTTTGGGAACATCGTGACCATACCTGTTCTATGAGCATATTGCGGAGACACATTGTTTGATGGTTTTTCCTTTTGAACAGATCGATTTTTTTCGTTTTTGGGAGCATATAACCTTTTAATGTTGTTTGAAAAATTCTTATAATAATGAATAACAACTTTAACGACAACAACAACAAGAGCAATAATTATAAAAACAATGATGACGATAGTGCGGCCTTACGATATTCACATTATGAGTAAATTTTTCACTTTTGGTGGGAAGGGATATTAGAAAGAAAGCTGGGCATGGGGGTTAATGTGGCTCGTTGCCCGCTAAGGCGTAATTTCATGGAGTTATTGTTTGAGGCTCAATTCATTCCAATTCGGCATAGCAGGGACTTAACAATCTGACCACACTTTCCGATATATAACTCAACGCAGGCGAATTAAACGTCTTACGATAACTTATGCAAGTGAACATAACGTCAAACTTCCCTGCTGCACATGAAAAAAGACATTGCAAATATTTATGTGACTAAATGACATTAGCACGGTCCGAACCGAAATGGTTCTTACGACAGTGACGACATCTCTCTTTTTTCAGTGCCCTGGGAGAAGAAAGAGAGGAAAAGTATTGAAAAAATTTCGTAAATAAACTGGATATGAATTAGTGATAGTTTTCCCCTTGTGTCCATCTATGGTGTATGCATAAATGCTGCCAAACGTTTTTCGACCTGATCTTTCATCTAATTAAAAAAAGAATGTGAGAATGCACAAGTGGAGGCACTTTTTTTAGGGGATTTTTGCGATATATTATTGCGGAGAAACTTGGAAACTTTTGCTTTGCGCAGACCCTTAAGAGCAATGAGTGAAACTATTGCCTTAATTGATTCCAACTATCCTTTGACAATTACAAACCTCGTATAACCTCGAGCCCTAACCAGCGGTTCGAGACATTCGCTCGTTTTTAATGTTAGTCTGTTCCTTCGGCGAACTTAATTCATTTTATTTATACCTTTGTGCTGCTCCGGTTATAACACCTACATATGTCTATGAGAGATGCTACGAAAACTATAGAATATGATCGATTTAATGATCTTTGTTTGTTCAGTCTTCTTTTGCCTTTGAAAATTTACAGCATAGAGCAAGTTGGTCAAGAATATTAATAGTAACAAGTCAACGCTCGCTGCGATAATCTGTTCTACGTCCAATATCTGGCTGCTGCCCTGCATCTCTTGTCGTTGGAATTCTTAAAGTGTGAAAAATGATGCAATATCCGGGTTCGATTCAATTATTGAACAATAAAGTCCTCCCGATTATTACTGATGACAACGGGTTTTAAAGAGACTAAAAAGAGGATCTGTCGAATAAAAAGGAGCGTAAACATGACCGACTGACGGCAGGCAATACTATTGCTCTATTAGCTTCAGTTATACGTATACGTATATCACCAGGAATAGTTTTCCTAGCTGTTGTTTAGCTCAACCATAAAAAGTTTTATTTTGGTCATTACTTGCGAAGGTTTCCCAAAAATTTCTGAGTTAAGTAAAAAAAAAACTTTTCTTTTTCCGAAACTCGACACTATTAACCAATGTAATGTTCTTCAAAAATATTACAATCAATCTAACAATTCCCTGACATTTTTTTAAGGGAATTAGTGCAGACACTCAAAGCGCACTTCAGTTTTTACAATGAACACCTCATAGGTTTGGATTATATTTTAATGACAATCACTGGAACTTAGACATGGAGAGCATAGTAGGTGCGGCGGCAAATCGCACTTCCATTCATGTAATTTTGTCGTTGTAGCCATCAACTCACGACTCGATGCTTTTAGTTGACTACGAGCGTGAGCGTCAATGTCTTGTCGATCAGCTCTCTCTCGTCCAAATCTCGGGTCAATATATGGCCCACACTTTCTTAGAACACGTCCATACCCTCTACTATCTCTCCAACTTTATTTTGACAATCGTCCAAAATCGTTTTGTGGACTTCGGTGACGTTTTCATTAGTAATTACAGTTTTTGACTTTCTCGAACGTTCATCATTGGCGAAGCTATCGGACTACGCAAAATTTCACCGCGGTGAACGACGGCGCAGAGTCCTCATACAAAGCGCCCAACTCGCATATAGCTTACATGAGACGTATTGTCCGATATTGAGAATATAAGACATTTGAAGACCTCACGCGTCTGCAAGCGAAAAATCAACTATTCATGTATTCAACTATTGCTCATAGACGCCATTTTAAGGCCATAGTCTTTATAATTTGCTTTACAGCCCTATTCTGGCATTCTGGCCGATGAACAATCTTAAGAGAAAACAAGGATATGTCGTAGTTTTTGTAATTTCGAATCACATTTGGTGTTCGGGAGCAATATTCACCATAAAATTTCCCAATATTAACTTTGTTGTAAGGCGAGGCTGTTAAGTCACGAAAACTGCAAACAAAATTTGCTTTGGAACGAATAATCTCTCCGTGCTTAGGATAGGTGTGTTAGAATATATTGATCGATCGATATTGATCGATATATTATGTTCTAGATCTCCGCACAGTTTCGGTAAACCTTGGAAACTTCGCCTAATCGAACACACATCAATTTTTTCGCCATAGACAATGGACTCGTGGATGTCACAAGCGTAATGCACGATTTTTAAGCCAATCTGAAAATTATAAAGATTGAATCGCTTGATGGCCAAGATCGGTTCGTCTTAGAAAAATGCATATATTTAATCGTGATGGCGAAGATAGCTGTAGATAGTACGAAACTTCTCTTTTCTGAAAAGCTTCTTTACAAAAGATTTGCAATTGAGAATGAAACCGTTTTCTTTGAATTATGTGACCCATCATCACAGTCGGGAAGAAGTGAGGAAAGAGAAGGGGATAGAGGAGCGCCCAAAGCCTAGTGAGTGTATACCCATTCCGGTAAGTGTTATACGTTAGCAAAGTAAAATCTACCGCACTTGAGATTTGAATCCGCGATCAAAGACTTGATAGTCGGGACTCTTACTCACTTTAGGTGTGAATGTTGGTCTGCGATTTAATGAAAAATGCTCGGATTCAGTTTTCTATCGCAATATTGTAATAGTCGGCTGAACGACACGAGAAATTTGGTTCACTTATCTATACAATTGAAGCAGTATTTGATACGTGGCAACTATTCTCCTGCGGTGGTGTAGTCACCAAAGCTTCGGTTCGAATTGTTGCCAATGCTTTGAAAACCCTGGCCTGAAGGTCCCGTTTGTAATTCGTTAGAGTCGCAGCGAACTTGTCTGCTGCAGTACCATCACTACTGATTAATTCCTTTCTTTTTGTTACTCTTCTCTTCACTTGCGACATATGTGCATACGCGCATATACATATATCTTTTTGTATAATTAAGTATATTTGTAATTGTTGAAATTATCTTAAATATTAAGAAAAAAACAAGAAAAGTAAAAAGACAGCAACGATCATTTTTATTACTAAATGAAGAAAACTTATCTGGTATAGCATGTCATCGTGGTACAACCGGTTAAGTGAACAAAAATTAAAAAAAAAAAAGAGGAAAGCAAAAATATCACCTCTCTTTTGTTGGATGTCTTTGATGCAGAAAGCATCTTTATGCCAACACATATAAACAGATGTGTTTATACACATACATATATATATATATATATATATATATGTATATATATATATATATATATATATGTATATGTATATACGATTCACAAGTTAACATGGCATTGCTTTAACAAATAAATCTGTTTTTTCGTTTCGCTCTTCGTCGTCTTCTTCTTCTTCTTGTTACTTTTTGTAATACTGTTGTGTGTTGTGTGCCTTTGTTGTCTATAATCCTCAATTACCATGTTTTTTTTTTTTTTTTTTTTATCTATCCATTGGGTCCATATATACGTATGTATGCAGTCACTTGCACGCTTACATGAAGAGCTGCTAAAGTATATTCAATTTTTTTTTTGGATTTTTTTTTTCCTTATTCAAGTTGTTTGGTCGTTTTGGGATATTGATGCAGCCACAGTTTCTTTCTCAGGTTCGTTCAGTTCCTGGCATGCTTTTAATTTGCAATTACCGACGGGAACATGTAACCAGAAAATGTACAATAAATCATGGTGGGAGCAAGTAACAAACAACAACGTTAAAAGCGGAATTCAGAAAAAAAGAAGGAAAAGCAGAATTGTAATAAAAAAAGAAAACGCGTAATATCAACAATAACAACAACAATAAAAAAAAAACGACAACAACTATAATAAGATGCAATATTTTTTATAAGCGCAGAAAAAACAAAAAAAAAAAAAAACAAGTAAAACAAAGTGTTGTCGTCGCGTAATTTCGAATAAGAAAAATTCATACACAGTAATCAAACAAACAAACACATGTATCGCCATAGAGATGTACATATGCATGCATGTATGCAGAGTATGTGTGTGTGTGTGCATGTTTATGGGTATGTGCATATGTGTGCGATGCACTGTAGTAGAATTGAAAAATAATCGTAAAAACTGAAAACAAAAAAAAAAAATAAAACGACAGATTCGTACACATGTACTCACATAGACAGTACGCAGAGAGACAACTGTGAAAATGATTTTATTTTGCAAGTATTTGACTATGAAATGTAAATGGAATTTGGTCAGTGGCGGGGTCAGGCGAAGGGAAAATGTATGGAGAAAAGTTGGGAATAAATAGGCTCACATCACGTATACATATCTAGAAGACTAACGTGCTTGTATGCAGTTATGTAAGCAAAAAAAAAAAAACAAGAACACACACACTAATAAATATATATATATTTATATATATATGCACATAGATGAAACAACTCTGGGTGCTTAGGTTCTCTTCTTTCTAAAGAAAAAAAAAAAAAGAAAAGAAGAAAACAAAATGAATTAAATCATGAGAAATATACTCGTTACAGTGTATCATGTGTGTATTGTGATTGATATTCTTACTGTATACTACTCATACTTTGGACATTTATCTACGTATGTTCGTGTGCTCCTAAACGTTTAAAATATGCAATTGAGTGCAATGTGTGTTGTTTGTTTATTTAGCGAAAAAATAATTCTCTCCAATCGCATATATAATAAAGGCTTTCGATTTGGATTTCAAGGGTTTCGATTTCGATTTAAACGATGAGTTTAAAAAAAAAAAAAACAAAATTGTCGATATATAAAATGCTTATGAATATTCGGTAATTTCCGTAGTGATCGAAATTCTTTTCATGCCCATGTCTTTAATGTAATTAAAGAGTAATTCGCACCCTTGGGAAATTTCAATGAAATTAATTGCATAGCTATGGTCTCTTCAAATGCTTGCCCCTTTCATTGCCCCTTTTTTTACAAATTCCAGTTAAGAATGCCATTCATTTGTGAACAGAGTTTTCATAAATCGTACGCATTGATCGATTCAAGATCTTAAGACGATTTAATCATTCTTTGTTGCGATAGGTGGTTTTCTAAGTGGAATCATTTCAAGCTTAATCTTTGAACAAATGTTTAATGTTTCACGTTCCTCTCTCAAAGGAGGTTACAATCGTGGGAATGCAAACAGCAGATGCAGATATTTGTAGGCAAAAGCACAATCTTGCGGTGATGTAAAATATTTATATATTGTAAGGTCTTTGAAGGCAATATGTGTGACAAATAGATTTATTGTATCGTCATGCTGTGTCGCTGTATGTTTGTCTTGTTCGCAATTTGAAGGCTTTTTAGAGGTGGGCCATTATTGAATACTCTACACCATCTCACGCTTACCCTTACGCTTGCTTTTCAAAGTAGGTCTTTACATGGGAAGATGTTGAAAGAGTGATTCGATCTGAATCATATTCAAAAGCTTTCGTCGTTGGGCCAAACCACGTCAATGTACAAAATTTCTCCAAAATATCTCAAAAACTACAGCCTGTAGGATGAAGAGGAGAAGATGGACCGTCGGACAGCTTAAAGCTTAAATTGATTAAGAAAGTTATTCCGAATCGATCGGTATATTAAATGGCACTTTTGCCTCAACTCCTTCTGGGTGTCGCATACATCCGCATAAACTTAGTCTTACACTACAAGCGGTGTAGGAAATAACAAAAGGGTAAAAGATACATTATCTCGCCATCTTTTATATAGAAATGATTTCATGTAAATGAACGCCTCTTGGCATTTGTAAAAATTCAATCGCGGGACACTAATTTTAACTACCTCGGCATATAAATTTGCTCCTATTTCACCAATAATACGAATAATCTCGGAGAATGAGGCCATTAAGAGGTTGTAGGTTATTAAAGGGAGCCAGTAATTTAATATAACCTGTAAGAAAAAAACCCAACGAAGTTATATCACGTGATCTTGGTGATAATCTCACGTAGGCATTTTCGGTGATTACCCGATCATTGAACTTCCAATGAATTGATTGCGCCAATAAACATGCCAGTGGCATATTGCGACATTTTATGAATAAGACATAGTGTCCAAGTCGAAATCATCAGTTGTCAGTGCAATCTTCTTTACTGAGGGTAACTGCAGTATACTATAATTCTTTTTGTCAGCCCACACAAACCACACCCAAATATTAGTCTTTGTACACGTAAAGGTCTTTTAGGAATAAGAAGAGCGTTTTCTGTGCACGAGGCATAGCCGAAACGGTATTACCTCTGCTGTTGCTGCTGGTGTCTTTCTTGTTTTTCGACTGGGAATTTGTTATATTCAGTAGCGTGCGGTAGATGAAACGTTGTACCTAATGGAAGCGATAACGCGAGTTAACGCCAAATGTCGTAATGTGCGAATATGGATTGGAGGAAACTTTTCATTTTCTTAGACTATGCACGATAACTGGTTAAAACCACTGAAATAATTAATTCCGTTCTAATCTAGAAGTCTTTTTGATATGTACGCACAAACGTAAACACCTACGCGCAGAGATAAATAAATCATGACAATGTTGCCTAAGTACAGCTGTGAACTTTGGGGTAACGATAAATATAATGTGTTATGAAAAGAAACCAGTTCAGCGGTTTAGGGATTGCTGTTATAAAGAATTTTTCTTTCTTTCTTTATTATTAATATAAAGCAAAAACGCTAAGCGGCTTAAACACAAAGCTATAGGTGCTTCTTTATAAAACGTTGTTAGTGTTGCACACATGTAGATAAATATAAGTAAGATTTGTATTATTTCGCAAAAAGAGAGAGAAATTCGCGCTGTTCTGCCGTGGATCAATAAGGATGGTTGGATGGATGGATGGATGCAATTTGAATTTTATACATTATTTATTACTGACTGTTAACAGGGAATCTAAACAAAACGACAACAACAACTATATCTCTAAACTACTGGTGGAATTTTTAAAGTTTAGAGATATATATATATATATATATATATATATAAACATATATATATATAAATATATATTTGTATATAAATACACACACATGTGTGCGTGTGTGTATGTGTGTGTATGTGCACACATATATAATTATATATTATTGTATACATGAATGTATATGAATAAGTTAAGGTACATTTGCACAGATATCTTTCTATATACATTTTGTTTATATAACCGTCAAGAGACGCCAGAATATATTATTATGATTTCACTTTGTTACAGTGCTCATGTAAACGTATGCACTCACTATTATATTTATTGTGACTCCATTGATATGATAGTGTTAGTGGTAAGAGTAGAGCGTATAGAGTGCACACATGCAATTTTTCTTCTTTTCTTTTATTATAATTTTTTATTTTATTTTTTAATTTTTTTTTTTTTGTTTTTTTTTTTGTTTTTATTTTATTCACCACACTCGGGAACTATGAAAGTTTTTGCAAGTGTATCTGTATCTGTGGCTATAGTTGTAGTAGGAAGCTCATAGTTTTCTGTATTGAGTTTGAATATGCATGCAATTGCGTGCTTGTGTGTAGATACATACGGTGGATGGTTCCGACTCTGAGACCGTCAGTCGCTTAGTGAAATAATTCACAAAACAAGCGAACGACTAAACAAATGCTGAGTCAAGCAGATAGTCAGTCGATCAATCAGCCCGCCAGTTAAGTCAGTTAGGGAGTTCGTCAGTCGGCCACTTAGTTACTTAGTTAGTCAGCCAGTCAGTCAGTCAGTCAGTCAGTCATTCAATCAGTCAGTCAGTCAGTCAGTCAGTTAGTGAGTTAGTGAACCAACCGCACAACCAACTGGAGGCGATTGACTGCAAAAATAATTTTCTCTACCCTGTATTCAGTATGGAGCGCGACTTTGTAATGAACGTTTGCATTGCATTTCATTAAAGAGAATGTACTCGAATTACATTTTTTTTTTATATTTTTTGCACTTAGTGGTAAAGAGAATAAGAAAAAGTAAAAAAATAAAAAAATATATATATATATATATATATATATGTATATGAATAAAGTGAAAAAAGGAAAAAAATTATTAAAACAATAAACAAATGTACACACAACGCAGTAATGTAATAATCAAAATTATTGTTTAAGTGAACTTAAAACAAGTTATACAACAAAAACAACAAAGGGCTTAAAAAAAAAACAATAAAATATTTACAAAATTTAGAAAAAATTATAAAATTATTACATACATATAATTATTTGTTCCAACAAATTTCGAAAAAATACTAATAATAAATAAAAGGAAAGATAATTGATTATAAAAAAAAAAAAAAAAGAAAAAAAGAAAAAAAAATTCTTTCAGAAATTTGCATCTTTTGAGAAGAAAAGGAGGAAAGAAAAAAAGCAAACAGATAAAAACCTGTGAAAAACTTTTTTGTGTGTTGACCTACGACAAAGGAAATGAAATCAAATGCATATATAAAGCAAATTATGTTCAACTAATACTAATACGCAGATATCGCATAGAGAAGAGCGCACAGGAAAGATATGCATGTATACGTTTTTGGTGCTATACATACCGTCAGTTAGTCATACACTATATTGGAAATAATTTCCCCCGCTTTACCCACACACCAATCAACCAACTCAGTCATCCATTTATCCGTCGATCCACTCAGTGTACCCCGTCAACGAAGTTAAACACCGACAGTGCACTATATATATATATATATATGTATATATATATTTATATACATTTATATAGCAACAACAACAACCTAATTCTTATAAATGCGCATGTATTTTACACATGCATACACACGCATACAATGCAGTGTTGTAATGGGCATTAGTATTGTTGATGCCTTTCCATTCATGTATGCGTGTATGAGTGAGCGAGCGAGCGAGCGAGTGAGCCAGTGACTGAACCAAGTGAGTGCCTGTTTTATTTAATAATTCATGTATATATATATGTGTATGTGTAAGTTTTACGAAAAAAATTTTTCCTTTTCAATATTATTTGTTTTCTTTAGAAAAATTTTGAAAATTGTTTATATGTTTTCCTAAAAGTTTTGCTCTTTTTTTTGTTGCTTTATTGCAAGCGAGAAAAAAAGTCAAAATGAAGTGAACAAATGAGAAGACCATAATCCATTTATGGACGAATTTTGGCTACTTGCCAGCTAAGTTAAATGTAGGGAAACTGATGATTATGGGCGTGTCAATGAAGCGTTTAAAATCATTTCCATAAAGATATTTTACTTACTTAAGGCTTAAGTTTTCTGATTATTTTCGACTGCCACCGTGTTACCCGAAAAGGGAGCATCTAAGCGTAAGTGAGTGATGATATTAAACCAAAAAGAAAGCGTCTGATATTTTTATCTACTCTCTGAAGGTACATTTTTTTAACGTAATTTTCATCGGTCGTCATTCTTGTTAAATCCTATTTAGTGGCTCGTTACACTATCTCGTTGGGTCACTTTTCTCCGACTTATAGTTTCTTTCAGTCCATCCCAAAAATAGGCGAACACTATGGCGAGATAGCACGCACAGCTACGCATTGATTATTATCGCTTTGTACCGCTGCTAACAAAAAAAACAAAAAGATTTCCTTTATTTCCTCATTGATGTGAAGGATCGTTCTCACGAAGATCATCATATTCTCTAATATGATTTATGGCTTTCGCATTAAAGTGTCATCGTGATTTACGGCCTTCTGACTGTATGCCTTGCTTGTTTGATCCTTGTCATCCATGCGATAATAGTTACGATTAAAAATTTCGGATATGATTTGTCAGCGTTAACGTACTTTAAAAGATGTCACAACCAATATCGCGATTTAACTTCTAGACGGGCAATCGTACACGAGGCAATCTTTTGGAGTACTTCAGACAAACGTCCGACGGTTAAATCCTTGCAGTACACATAATGAGTTTCTCTAACTTTAGGAATTCAAATAACGGTTGAACGAAAGCATCGCAAAGTAGGAGGCAAAAGCTTAACTGATTTAAAGCGTAGGAGTTTGAATTGAAGTACAAATTATATACCAAAGAGTTTGAAACGAAATGAACGATCGCCATGGGATGCAAATTGTTTTCGCATGCTTTCTGGATGCATACATTAGCAGGAAGACCTCCTTTTTTCAGGCGTTATGAACAAATTCTTATTTTTTCGAAAAAATGTCCACCAACGCTTAAGTGTTAATGGAACTAGCTATCAATTGCTGCCCTTAACAACATTCACATCACATTAGTGGAAAACTTGCAGTGCATTTTTTGAAAAAGAAAATATACCTTATTTTGGACATAGCGTTCGTACCATTCATTTGTTCTTATCTTTAAAAGTCGACAGATCAAGGCGGTTACTGACGATTTCGTGCTCAATTATATCAAAATATGATCCCCAATGCCGCATATCGTACGTCGTATATCTTGCAGAGTAAAAATTTATGTGAAGTTATTTATCAATCGCCAAGTTAGGAATGTATTTGATGCAATTAAGAGGATCATCTAAAGTCCTCTAGGTAAAAGAGGGGCATGGTCCGCCTACAAGCACGTTCGCTTTAGACAGATAATCGTAAATTAAAATCGATAGAAAGCCGCGACCTGCACTTGGGTCAAATATTTTCCCATTTGATCAACTTTCACGACCATATTTATGGATTTAATAAAATATTTTATAAATAATCCTTATCTACTGGAGTGAGGCAATGAGTATTGTACTAATGATTTACGGCAAGACGTACGCAAACAACAAATCTTGAGATGAACTAAGAGGAACATTTTTTTTTGTTTTAAAATTCAACTTTATTCACCAGCATAATCACCTTCAAAGGAGAAAGACACAGTCGCCTCAAGGCTTTTCTAACATTTCGATGCATTTTTATAGAATGATGTGGCATGACCCTCAGAGTATGCACCAGTTTCGGCTATGATCTTATCATTTGAGCAAAGTCTTCCTTACTGGAACATTCTTCGGGAATTTGAAAACAGGCAATGGTCGCCATAGGCCAGATCCGGAAAATACGGTGGACGTAACACATATTCGAACATACATTTATGCAATTTAGCCGTTGTAACCGCCAGATTGTGACCAATTACGCTCTTTTGGCTCAACAATATTTTTTTCTCCCTTTTTTGGCGTCAACTTTCTCTGTCAAGCGAACTAAAAATGCCAACCATAATATTATCACAACCTTGACGGCCGGGTGTTTCCTTTTTGGTTGTTTTGCGGGGCTGGGTAATTGCAACATACTGCATAAGTACATTTTTTTTTGCGTTTAAACAGCGCTTTGAACCGGAGTTAATACTTTTGTTTGCTTCCTCACGCCTCAATTTTCATGTGAAATAATGAATATTTTGAATTTTTAATACCTTTAGAAGGTCAGATGTCTCTTCAAGAAAGATTTTCAGGGCTTTTTCCATGTTGCCTATCCCTGGCACAACCTTTGTTTAGTAGATTAGTAAATCATCGAGAAATTGTCTCCGAAGAGGAGGAGTTGTAATAACACTTTTCAACGCAGTATTGACTTTCCACACCAAAAGGCAGTCAGTAAACGAAATTCGGATCTTTTAACTGCTCTGGAAATAATCAACGTACAAGTACAAAAATAATATGTGCTCGTGGTTTATTGGCAAATATGTTAATTATCTTAATTGCTTTCCTTCGTGTGAAGGAGAGACTTCTTCCCTTTTCTTTCATTCATTTTTGGATCGATCTACTGACATCCCTTTGCACATAACGTCCCATTACGCTCCAGTACCTGGGGGGACTCCACTTTTAAAACCCGACGGATTGGTAGACTACTGCTTTTGATGAAGTTGCAGCACTGGCTTCACCTGTTACAGAAACGGCCTTTGTAGGCGGCAATATGTTTTTATATCAATGCTGTTCCTTTTCTGAGAATCTTCCCGTAAGCGAGTTGTGTCTTTCTTTGTGGTCTTCAAAAACAAGTAAGAGTACGTTTGAATAAAACCGTTTAAACCGATCGTCGTCGATTGAAAGGCCCTGCAACCAATTCTATGGTTTGGTTTGTTGTTCGCTTTTCACTTAAAGCTAAAATTCAAGTAAAGAATAATAAAAAAAAAAATATTTTTTCTTTGCTTGAGCTTTCGTTTCATTTAACCAACTGAAGTTACCGTCTGTCCGTCAGTGTAATGTCTATTGTAAAGAATTCTCTTGGCCACAAAAATGAACCTCAATTTTGGCTGAAGCATTTGAAGTTATTCTGCGAATTGAAAATGGCCCAAATCGGTCGAAGGACACGCTTACAGTACCGCCTAAACTGGGAACACCACTTCTTTTTAAAAGGAATAAAAAATTGATTTTTTGCTCATTACTCATAACCTACAGAGAGAGAGATCCACAAAAATTTGAACGTATTTCTATCAGTGATGCTGTCGTAGTAGTGTCTGTAGAAAAATGGAAAAATTGCCCATGTCTACTCAATATTACAGTGCACCAAAATTTAAATTTTTTCCAATACCTATATAACGCGCAGGCGTTAGTTTCAAAAACCCCAATAAAGTATACAAAATCTTAGTTGGTTTTTAAATTCGAAATGCACCCAACCATATCTGTTCATCCGTCTGCCCATCTGTCCATCTGCCAATATTCTCGGGTGCGCAAAAACGAAGTTATCGCCTAGAAACTTGCAAAAGAAAAATGGAAATGTCCTAAACCGGACACGCCTACAGCGCTTATACGCCTGCATAACAAAAATTGTGTTTTTGCTTGTTACAGATGCGCTATATAAATTTCGACTTTTATTCTGAAGCCGCGCCCATTCAGTATCATAGAGTATGAAAATTTAGCTATATTCCTTTTCTTAGTCTTCTTGAGTATAGCGGTAATGGGTATACAAGATTCGGTATAATTTTTTTACTTGTTAAAAAAGCGGTGCGTTCCGAACAATAGCGTTCGTCCTTCGTCCACACGTGCCACTGTGCCAAATTTCATAAAAACATCTCAAAAACTGCGACTTGTAGTTGGAACATAAACGAACAAGACAGACAGACAAGCTTACATCGATTCAGAAAACAGATTTAAATCGATCGGAAAGTAATTCTCAATCGATAAAAAAGTAACTGTGAATCGATCGATATAATGAAACGTGAGTGTACCTCAAGTCCTTTTGGTCATCGCATACATCCGAACAAATTTAATATACCCTTGTACCTGTGTATCACGAGTGGTGTAGGATATAAAAACTCGAAAGTAGCGAATTAAATTTCTTCAGTGTTTTGCGTTGCGCACTATCGCAATGCTGCCTGCTTTTTTTTTTTTTTTCGTTATAGATGCAGCTATTTAGTTAAGTATTAGGTAGGCCGGAAATTTCTTTCAGTTTTTCCCGACACCAGGTTAAAATAATGTTTTTAAGGTAACTAGGCAGATAATCAGGGTTAAAAGTAAATATACTAAGGGACACCTGGCTTATGGTTATTTTATAAAAAGCTTTCAAAGTGATCGGCTGTGTGGTGATGAGGTGTGATTTTCCAAATGCAAGACCAAAGTTAGCAAATGAGACATATCTTACTTGTTTGTTTCACAAAAGGTAAAATAGCTGCGGAGCTGCATAGGCACATATCGCACTAACGCTGTAGCAGAACGCATTTGCTAAAATTGGTTTGTAAAAGTTCGTTCTGGGAATTTTTCAGTCTAAGCTTGACGGTAGGGCAAACACTTTTGATGGCGACCGACCAAAGGTTATGATTGAAGCTAATCACATAAATCATCTTAAAAAACAATCGTTAGGGATTGGGATTTGTAGAAAAGCTGGATGTTGGGATTCCACACGATTTAAAAGAAACTCATTTAGCACAACGAGTCAGTAACTGCGACATGCTATCCCATGCAAAAATGTGGAAAGCAATAGGTCATGGTCAACACACGGTGAGCCATCTTAAGCAACACCTAAACCGGATATCCACGAGAAGAAGATTTTGCTGTCAATGCGGTGGGATTCCAAAGAAATTGAGTGTCATCGGCTTCGGCCGTATAATAAAACAATTAATTCTGAAATGTACTGTGAACAAGTAAACAAATTAAATGAAGCCTTGCAGCAGAAACGTCCAGGATTGGTCAAGCGAAAAAATAATGTTTTTCGTCATGACAATGCAAGCCCTGATACTTCCTTTCTCACCCTCCAAAAATTATTACAGATTGGCCGGGATGTTATTACCACACCCACCATATAGGACTGCTATTGCATCATCAGAGAGAACCATCTCTCTCGTTCGCTGCAAAATTCTTCATCTGGCAAAACTTTCGCCACAGACGACGGTGTAAATTCATATATAGAAAATTTTCTTGCTACAAAAGATCACACATTTTATGTGGAGGGGATAATGAAATTAGCTGAAAAGTGGAAACTTATTATTGAAATAAATGGCAAATATATAACTCAATCAAGTTTATTCCTTGTATAAAAAAAAATTACTTTATTTCATAGTGAGAAACCGCAAGAAATTCCCGGTCTACCTAATCTAACTGGGAATGCATTCTTGAAAAGTGATGTAATAGAAAAGATTTTCTTAAAACTTTTCTCTTTTGCTTTTAAGATGATTTCTAAACGTGGCTGATAAGAAAAATTTATATTATAATAATAAAAAAAAGAAATAAATATTAAGATAAAAAATGTTTACTCTTTTTCTTGTGTTTCAGTAAAATACTCAGATATTTATAATAAAAATACTTTGCACTCTAATAAAATTAATTATAGTGTGTGTGCATTAAGAGAAGGAAAAATAAATGACAAATACATTAATGCACGCAAATGCACATACAGATATCTCGGTACGTGTGTGTGCATATGTATATATATACTAAATAAGTAAAGTGATTTTTGAGGATTTTGCGTTCGTGTATTTTATGGATTCGCATCTTGTTGTGCTGAGCATGACAAGACGGAAGCGTAAAAATGTGTTCATATCGTTTGTAGCCCTTTGAAGTATGCAATGTAGGGAAGTGTCCCTTCAATGAATGTAAAATTCTGAGATATAAGGTCCGCTGTTCTTAGCTTTTTTTAAGTTGGACTTCATAATATTGAAGTGGCCCGGAGGAGGAAGGGGAGGCAGCTGACTAAAACGTATATATTTTTGCTTAAATCTGGAAAGCATAGTTGAAAGCGGGCGGAAACCATCTAGAGATATGCTTTCGTACTTTAAGAGATGAAAAGTTTGACAATTTGACACTACTTGCAGCATTAGCATATATAGACAATTGATTTGCATTTTAATAAAAAAAAAAATTTTTTTTTTGTGAAAGCTACAAAGCCTTTATAGGCCAGGAGGTTTGTCTGGTTGTCATGTCCGCATACTTATAAATAATAAAATATTACAATATTTTGCTTGTAATTACAGTAGATGTTGTGTATCTATGGTTCGTCTTCAAGTGAGGAAAATATTCTTACAGTTGTTGTTGCTGTTGTTGTTGTCGTTTTTTTTTTAAGTTTGTTCGTTAAGCAATTTTATTCCAATGCCACAATATACTACTATGTCAAAATAGAGAAGCATGTATATGTACGATTGATACGTGTATTGTGCACACACTCACACACACACACACACAGAGACTCTATATATATATATATATATATATATATGTATATATATTTGAATGTATGTGTTTGTACGGTATGTGCCTTTGTATGAGCACACATAATGTGTACTCTGTTGCACTTGAACTCATGTCCTTTAACGCTATCCTTTTTGCGTAAGCGCCAACATAACATATGATATAATAAACATATACACTTGTACACCTCTTCATATTTATATGTGTGTGCCTTTGTATATCTATCTTGGTTAGATGTCTGTTATTCTCATACGATACTTTACATATAACCGGGCTAAGGTATGCGTGCGGAGAGGACATTATAGCCACAACTGTGTATTTACTTTTTCAGGTTATTTTTTTTTCTTCATTTTCAGATTTTTCGTTGTTTTATTTTGCTATATTTTGGGGTCTTAGTAGTGTTTGTGCAGTAGTTTTTTTTTTTTTTTTTTGTATTCCAATTTCCTTACAGTTTTTCCAACAGCGCCTTTACAACTTTGCGCATGTTCATTGGAAATTCGTGTCTTTTAAAATCCTTTTATTCCATTCTGAATAGTTGCAACAGAAAAATACAAAAAAAAAAACTGTTTTTCTTTCTTCTCTTCATTGTTGGGTGAATTGTGAAAATAGTTTTTCTAGTATATGTGTATGCGTGTTCACATATGCATACGTATACATATATATATACATATATTTGTATATATGTACGTATGTTCACTATATAAATAAATATATATATATATATATATATATATATATATATATATATGTTGCATATATCCCGGCTACAAATGTTTTTACCTAAATAGCATTTAGGTTTTTATTTATAAAAATTTTTAAATATTAAATATTACTATGATTAATTAATGTTTTGAAATCTGCTTCATTGACACAAAAAAAAAGGAGCTTTTTTCTCTTTATTACTTTAATTAATCAACATACGCCACAACAACAACACATACAAGTACATAAACTTTTCAGATTAAAAATATATATAATTAGGACAAATTTCGTTATATCAACCAGAAATCAATAAAGTTTCAAAAGTAATTAAATGCCAGTATTTAATAATTGATTGAATTAAAATAAAATAATTATTATTTCGCAATAGGAAGCACTTTTAAAAATCATTTAAAATACATTTAAATATTTATTTACGGTACTCATGAATAGTTGTTATCTAACACATCTCTTGAACGACGTAGAAAGTCAATTCATTGCCGGTTTTTGTTCAAGAAAACCAAACAGGGCCTATAAGGCACATTTGAATATATCGCAATTTTTTTTTTTTTGTGAAATTTAGTTGGGCTCAACATTTTTTCTATCTGTACACACGCATTTAATCATGGATCTCATTCGCGTGATTAGTGCAGGTGCACGTGCGCGAAGATGCGATTTCCTCTCAAATCGTCTTTCTTCAATCGCACTGCCTACCATTGAAACAATTTACAAGTAATGGTCTCTTCCACAGTGCTGGACATCTTCCCTATTAAGTCGAATCTACAAAAATACTACTCTCTTCTTCCATTCTTCTCTAATTGTAGCCCTTTCTGATCACGATCGCGCTCGCACGAGCAGGGAACGCTCCTGATCTCATACCAAACAAAAAAACACGGATCAGTTGAATCTTATGGCAAAACTCGAGCCAGTATGTACACATCATTGTCGTGACAATAACGCAGTGGAAACAAAAGAGAATTTTTAAAAAGAGCGACAATTGATAGAAGTATCAGAGCGGTTTTTTTATCCAGTGTTGGTGCCTTCATATCGTGCGATAATCTGGACAAAGCTTAGCTACTATCAGTTTACCTGACAGCATATGAGCTGGCGCTGAATATATTGATTACCTGGTAATTCATTTAGTCATCCCCTGAAAAGTACGGTACTTTGAAAAATGATTACCACTTTTTAGTACCGCACTGTGTTAAAAGTTGTTCCGACCCTCCAAATGAAATTATGAGAAACGAATACTACCAACAATATCTCATGCTGTTAAAAACAGCAAAATGTCCACGACATGTATGCAGTTCATGCATAATGCCTTTCAGCCTCACAGGGCAAAATTCGACCACTACTGAGTGCTACTACTCCTGGATTCTATCTCAAACTTTTTGTATTTCTTTTAATGTCTGTTTCGATTAACGACTTATTGCATATGTTCGAAAATGGATTCCATTGCTCAACATTTTTTTGGTGGATAGGCTCTAAAGATCAGTAATTCCTTTGGCACGATGCTCATATTTTGGTGAGAATGCAAAGGTAACACATTGCATCAAATATTTATTATCGTTTTTGTTTTTATAAAAAAGTCGATGGGAATTATTTCTACAACTAACATAATACAAACAGCGAGAGCGACTGGAAGGCTTTCAAAGGAAAAAAAAAACAAAGCTTGTAAGGCAGTATTCGCCCTAAGGCGTGTTTATCACTTTAAATTGCTAATAGTGAGTCTACCGACGAGTCAAGCAAAAGTTTTTCTGTACGTCGTGCAGTGTTGCTATTGAAGACTGATTGAAGTTTAATTCTGCATAGTAGAAATCCCTACTACGACAGAAGGGAAAAAAGTCAAAATTTGAGTAAAAAAATCATTTATAGAAACTTTGGTATCCTAGCTATGAATGCCCCGTTAAGCAAAATCCTTTAATCTCTATCTCTATAGTACAAAATTTTCTGCTGTGGTAGATTTCGCATTGTGTTATGATTATACGTCTTAACCCTAAAAGAGAATATTAAGAAAATACCAATTAATAGAACGCTGCTTAAGAAATGAGCAGAATAAGATAAGTGTCACTCAAAGAAGACGTTTACAACGCCACAAACATATGCTTTTAAATTTAATTATAATGTTGCTTGCTTTTTTTTCTTTGGTCGTCTTTCCTGATTGATTGATACCTTAAGCCACTTGTGGTTCAAGAGTTCATAAAGTTTTTTGCGGGTGTAAAGAACACCCCTAAGGACTTGATCGATTCACCGTCACTTCCTGAATCGGTTTAAATTTGTCCGTCCGTCTGCACAGGCAGACTAAATTCTAAAGTACACACATTCGCTAATTTTTCTTGCGTTTCAACCAAACTTTCTATTTGATCTCCGTTTTATTTAACCCTTCAGTTTTAATATTTGCTTCCAAGTTTTCGATTCCTGAAATGAAAACAAGTTCTTCTTTTATTAAAATTTTTGTTGTTGTGACGGTGTAGTAAATCGAGTTCTTTATTTAGCTCATTTGCAATCCACAAAGCTGTAATGTGGAGTTGCCTTGTTTTTCTTTTCAAGTCATTCAATGTGAAAGCTTGGTGAAGCTTCATCTTGCAAAAAGATGCCTACAGAAAGCCCTTCTCTAAGATAAAAAACACCACTAGCTTAACATTGCTCTCCAGGGACTTAATTGGACTCGTTTTTTTTTTTTTTTTTTTCTTGTTAACTACCATTAGTATCTTATGTGGATTCTAAGTGCATTTTTCCTTAGGTGATGCATTTTTAATGGTCTCACGGCCTTTCTGCTTGTTTCTATTAACTTTCATTTTAAGAACACATTGACCGGCCGCATTTGTTTAGATTTCCAAAAGCGATTGCTAATAATAGATCGCAAGTGAAAATGAATACATTCCAGAATTATGAAGAAGATGTGCCGAGTAGGACGTTCCTTTTACTCAGCATCTGCCTTTGCTTTACGACAAGGAAATCTTCAAAGGAAATCTACTTTCCACATTGGTAATAAAGCAAGTCATTTGCTATCTTTATTGAAAATATTTTCAGTTTCGGTGAGCATAAGAATGTTGAACGACTAAAGTTTTCGAAAAGATTGTCTTTAGTTCTGCTTGACGGCAAGTACTTTCTACAAAAGCGCATAGCCAAGTAGATAAGTGGTGTGAGTTGGGTGTTGCGGGTTCAAATCTAAGAGCCGTTTAATCATGCTTGCTTGGAACTGTAGTATAGTGAGTGCTCGGCCGGTAAAGACACAAAGTTTACTGATAGGTCCATAGGATCCATTAGGTGAACGGCCATTTCCTATCTGTTTCTTTCTTTCTGAACTCGTCGCCAACCATTCACGTGTTACATGCATCGGGGACGTAATTTGAGTGATTGCAAAAGCTATATATCCTGAAACGTTTATTAAAGCCTTCCAAGAACTCTGCACACAAGTATTTGGGCAGATATTTAAATGCTTCAATAAATGGATAAATTCACTCAAAATTACATTAAAAACCTTTTAGTAGAAAAAAGTTTCATTATACCTTTGACTGTACTTTTTTGTTACTCTAATATAAGTTAGGTCGCCATTTAAACTCTACTTGACAACAACAAAATCCACATTCGCAGCATCCGCTAAACAATTCAAATGAACCTGCACACAGATATGTTTACGGTGTATTCTGATAATAATAATATTAAAAAAAGAAAAAACAACAAAAAAAAGTTGTAGAAAATACAATAAGAGAAAGATTAACAAAACTATTTTAAAGCCAACAATATACGCAGACATGCATCAACAAATGTATCTATCGATGCACTTGTTGTTGTTATCTTTTCATTCGTTGTTGTTTTCTTTTAACTATCGTAGATAGATACTTTAGTGCTATGGTGTATCCACCAGAGCATACTCCATACTTAGACGTAACACACAAAATGCGAATTTTATAGTTTCGCTTGCATTTCTCCATTTTCTTTTTCGTTCTTCTCTCTCTCACTCTCTCTCTCTTTTTCTCTCTTTAAGTTAGTCGGTTTATTCTCGTTTTGTAGTTGCCGTTTGTACTTTTTTATGTTTTTACGGTGCTTCACTTTATTTTATGCCATACTGTTAGTGTCGGATCGTTGTTGCGTATTTGTTATTTGTTGTTCTTGTTGTTCTTGTTGTTCTTGTTGTTTTTTTTTTCTTTTTCTTTGTCTGACAGTTTGCTACGTGCTATATTGTTGTTGTTATTTTTATAGTGCGCACAATTTTTATCTATTTTAGATTCTCGAGTGTACTTGGTCTCGGTTATATTCCTAAGAAGCACTTTTTTTCTTTTTTTTTTCTTGTTTCGTTGACTGTTGACTTGTTTGAAGAAAGAAAAAAAATAAAATAAATGTGAAAGGAAACAGCAGAGCAGCATATGATTATGCTGCCTTTTTTATATGAGTAATAAACGAAGGAATAGTCAGTCAAGCCAGTCAGTCTTTTCTATAAAATAATAACTCTAACGGTAATGACGTAATATTTTAATTCAAAAAGACATAATTCATTATTTAAAATTACTTTTTAAAAAGTAATTTATTAAATTATTTAAGACACTGGCGTATGTGGTTTCATTATAACGAAGATTAAAAAAAAAAAAAAAAAAATTGAAAAAAGAAAAAATATTTATTCAATAAGGCGCGAACAGCTTATATGCTGAGTTTTTAACAATAATCGCAACCGCAGTGTCAACGTCATACGCTTATAATAACTCATCTATTTGATGCAAGTTTTCGTAGATGCTTTGCCGTCATTTATTTACCAGGAAATTTATTGCATATAATATGTGGTTACGTGTACTTACACATACACGTGTACCTATAACAGCATCCATTATTCGGAATGCATTTTCTTGTTAAATCTTTTGTTGAAGCATACCGCGGCGCACTATACATCGTGTTTTCGCTTGTAAAACACTGAACACATGTTTCCCTGATATCACTATAACATATTCAATCAGTCCATACGTCCATCAGCTTTTCTTCTACCGTTAAAACTTTTGGAATTTTTACGCCCATCTGAAATCTGTTAAATAAATTTTTAGTTAAAAATGTATCGGATCCACGAAGACAATACAAGACAATAAAATAGCAATACAAGTAAGAAAGTAAGTGCTATTAACATGTAACTTGGCCTCGATTAACAAAAAAGAAAATCTTGCGATTATCGAGGTAGCGGGTAACTGTACGTGATTTTCAACCTAATGAAATTATACGAATTTTTTATTCGTAATATCTTACAAGGAAGCATGATTCAAGTGACACGATAAGTTTCCACTTAGTAAATTGATTTATTAGAATTATTAGTACCTTACACCATTTGGGGTACAATGGTGTATTGTGCTTAAGCGGATACACGCAATACCAAGAAGCCATTGATAGAAAGTCACCTCTACCAGTACCAGTGGATACGGATTCACTATACGAATGGTTCTACGCTTGTCTGCCCATCTGTCCGTTTTATCCGTTTTGTCTTCTTGAGCTCATCGAGACATTTCGATATGATCAAATTTGGTACCCCAATAGGTTTTGGTCCAAGGACGAACGCTCTTGTAAATTGTTCAGATCGGGCAACTTTTTCGACGACATTCTACATAACTACTTACTTTGAAAAAGCGTTGTATGAATAACTGTGGTGTGGTGTAGTATATTTAATGGTGGACTGTATATCGCTATACTATTTTTACTTGTGATTTTCATTAACTTCATAATGAGAAATCACCTGTTATTCATTACACTGGCATTGATTGCGTAAATACGTAGTCAAAAACGTGCTGAAAATGTCTCAGTTTAGACGCAGAAATAATTAAAAAAGAAAAAAAAAAAACAAGCAATAAATCCATACCTACTTTCGGACGAAGTACCATTAATAGCCAATTGAAAGGAAAATTTGTTCCTAACATTGAAGTTCTCAATTAGCATAATTAATACCAGAGATAATTACGTCAAACATCGGAATTAAAGGAGGAAAAATGGAAAAAATGGATACCCTTTTTGATTTTTTTCAAATTCGGAATGGGTGTAGACATTTCTATCCGTCTGTCCGCCTATCTTCTAATCTCCTCAACCATAAGAATATTGTTGACAGGTTTTAAATTTCTTACTTTTTTCAGATAGGCTTACATTGTATCCATGCTACTGGGCTGGACATACGAGCAAATATAACCGAAATTATCTCTTGATCCACGTGCATACATTTGTATTTGCTTTCGACGAACGGTTCGAGCAGTGCATTGGTCAAATTGATAATTTGCTATCACTAGCGATGCCCACTCCCCCACGGCCCGCGGCTCATAGCCCGCCCGTCGAAGCATTTAGAAAAGTTTATGGGACAAAAATCTTTTGATCCTCTATCTATGATTCCACTAAATGTCATTTAGGCTTGCAGGAATTTGAAATGTCATGAAATTAAATGATCAGAGATATAAAAACCAATAAATGCGGAGAGGAAACCGTGTTGATTATTGATCCAAACTTTTTGTGCTCAAGACTTGAAATGAAACTATGAAAATTGTCAAATTTCGTTATTCATCTGGGGGGAACGTAATTCATCAAATTATTGACGGCAATATTTTAAATTATTCAGTTTAACTTTTCTTATTCTGGCCTTTTTAACTTTTAGTCGAGGCCAACTTTGGCGAAAAGAGTGTCCCAGAAAGAGTTTAATTTCACTTCTCTTTAATAACCTTTCTGTGCGATTGATTAACTTGGTTAAATTTATTTAACTGGTCAGACTGGTCAAAAGTATTTGGGTTTCATCGCGATTTGCAGACAGACATATGCGCAGTATAAATGGAGTAACAGTATTATTTGTATACTCAATCTAATTAACAGCTCTTTGGATTTGGATATAGTCAATAAATGTTTTCGAGCTTAGCATTAGGTAGTATTTGTTAGCGTGCAGGAATGTTAAATGCAAGGCCACTAATTAAAGAATATTTTAAGGTGGAATTAATTTAAATTTCCGACAACATGCTTGGAATTAATCTTTGCACATTACACTTACCTCGTGAACCTTTGTTCAGTAAAAGAAATCAAAGAATAAAACAAATAAAAACACCATAGTAGGACACGGTCCTGGATTAAGTGCTCTATGCCGCTTCGTTTAATGCGTTTATTCATGTAACGACTTTTCAAAATAAGTGCCTATGGGGGGAGTGGTCGAGAAAGTAGTTTAATCAATTCAATTCCAACAGCGTTCGCTTTTGGGCCAAGACATGTCGGTGTACGAAATTCCATCAGTACATGTCAAATCGCGGCCTGTCGGTTGAACACAAGAGAACAGGACGGATGGACAGACAAGCTTAGAATTACTGTCTAAATCGATTGATGTAGTGAAAGGTGGATATCTCTCAAGTCCTTGTGGATCTGGTGTATATACAGTCCCACAAATTTAGTTAAATACTTTAAATCATGTTTGAAGTAATGAAATTTGCTTCTTTTTTTTTTATTAAAGGATAGATAAATGAAACATAATTTTTTTAATTCTCTTTTATGGCTAATTAGGTTTTAAATTATCGAATGCCTCTGTAAGTTCACCGAGACGAGTTTCGCTTGTTACATAGCAGTTACTAAAATCAACATACCACGCAAAAAATGATATAATTGAGTGCATGTTTTATTTATGGTACTTTGTCTATGTTGTTTTTTTTTCCTTTACTGGTTTTACTTATTTTGCATATATTGAGTGGGTTACAACTGTCAGTATTGATATTTGCTTATAAAACGCAGACATTCCTCCTCCTAAGCGCACGTGTGTGTATTCGCATGCGTGTGCGTGCATGTGTTAGTGCGTGCGTGCGTGCGTGCATGCGTGTGTTTTGTTGTTCACTTGCAGTCTCAGTTTGACTTTATTTATAGATTACGTATGAAAAAATGCATTTCAAAAAATACTTATGTGCGTAAGTTGCTCTTGGTTTGTTAACCGATAACATAGGTTATACAAAAAAATAATTGAACAAAAAAAGCAAAAGGAAGAAAAAAAAAAAACGAAGAGGAAGGTTACAATACTAAGGTCTTTACCTCTTTTACTCACTTACATACATATAAAGTCAAGTTATCAATTATGAAGAATTATTAAATAAAATATTTAAATATTCATGATGATGGAAGGATATGTAGTGACGCACAATTTATGCAATTTTTTTTTTTTTTTTTGTCTATTAGAATGCAGCTCTCGCAAGTTAAGCCTTTACGAAACAATTTTATTTGTTACTAAAGAGGCCTGCGAAGATGGGTAAGAATTGCGAAAAGAAATCAGTTTTATTCCGAGTTTTGAGTAGAGCAGCTGAAGTTGAAAGAAGAAAAAAGCGAATAAATTGTAAATACAGCTTTTTCAGGGTAAGCTGAAATACTGCTGACCTGAATAAAGCACGAGAGAGCAAAAAAGTGCCCAGAAACACAATTGCAATTAGAGCGTATATCAACCGTTTCGTTTACTTTAAATTATTAATCGTAATGAAAAGTTAAAAAAAAAGCCGCTAATATAATATTCAGTTAGTCCGAAATAATTGTTTACACTTTCATTTTTTTTTCTGTTCTAATGAAATTATGTATTTTTATAATTTTAATTAAAAAAAAATATGGGAAAAACATTCGCGAAAATAAAGGTTTAATTTAAAAGGATGTGTGCTTTTTGTAGAACATGCCCGAACGCAAAGCAGCCGTGTTAAAACAAAGGGGTCCTATTTCCTATTTTTTATAACAAATTTTTGAGATAAATTTCTTGCTGATGATTTCCTGCCATTCTCGACCAAGTCGGATCGAAAGTCTTTGTTTTCCAAGAAGAATTGATTTCACGAGGATGAATTCTATCAATGACTTTTGACGTTGCAAGACTTCAGTAAATTGTTCACTAAATGCTTGTTCACAAATATCAACAATGAAAATAAGTAAAAATACTATACTGGGTCACGGTACACCACCCAACAGTTACATGGCAAGTCTTTAAAAAAGTAATCCGATCAGAATCGTTTTCAATAGCGTCATAGTTCATCCTTGGGTTCAAACACGTCGATGTATCAAAGTTCATCAAAATATCTGAAAAATGGCGACCTGTAGGTTGGACACAAGAAAAAAAGGCGGACAGGCGAGTTAATAAGCTGAGCTTGATCCAGAAAGTCACTCTGATTCGATCGGTATAATGAGCGCTGGGTTTACCCTTCTTCCCTCCTCTGGGTCCTGGGTGTTGCGTACATCCGCACAAACTTAATATACTGTTTCACTACAAATCACTTGTACATGAAACTCTAATCAATATCAAATAATTTTATTTAAAACGTATATTACATTATCGGACGATGGAAGTTATTATTTCAAAATTACTTTTGTACAAATTTACGTTTGTAGGCAGATTTTATAGAATCAGTGGAATTATATTCAATAAAATATCAATAAATTCCTTAAAACCAATGTTACATCTGAGAAAGGCAAATATATCCTAAGGCTGTAGCATTGAATTGCTAAAACTTTAACAAAGAGTGGTGTGATTTATAATGTTATTAGGTGAATGTCCCGGCTTTCACTCGAATAATGCATTCGCTTCACTCACTTCGTAGCAGAAACCAAGAACTGCATTTTTGAAATATTTCCCTACTATGATCCTCTACTACCCCCCTTTTATTACCTCATAAACTTAACGTTTGCTTAGACATAGAAAATATTTCATTTCTTAAGGGACGAATTTCTCTCGAAATGAGAGTTGAAGGTCTCTTTACAATTCCTGCTTGTAGATATCTAATGTTAAGTTCTTTCCTCCAATTTTTTTTTTTTTGTGGAACGTAAAACAATAAATTTTGTCAATTCTTCGTTTTTTAATCAAAATCTTAGAACAAGATGTATATATGTATAAAGTGTTTAATATCATAATAAATTTTAACGAAATTTTACTTTCACTAGAAACGTAGAAAAAGTTGCACTTCTTTTTTGGCATAAAAATAAAAAAAGTATTACATTTTTTATGCATTTGTAACCCAACGAGTAAGAACACGGAGATGCCGTAGCTTATACGCATTCTTTATCAGGACAAAATTCTTATGCGGATCTTATTTTATATTATTGTTATAGTTTATGTGTATTCGTGGTGTTACATTTTTATATGACCATTGCTGCCATTTGTGGTTTATTAACGTTGTCCCACGAGATGCTTACGTTTGCATAGCGTGTTACTTTCACAAAGTTATTACATTTCTTAACGAAACTTGTCTTACGAGGAACTATATTTTATAGTACGTTAAGCTTAAACGGATGTTTGCAAAGAGAACAGTTTTGGCGAATTCTCTTAATTTCCCTCTTCCTTCCATACCCATCAAGATAATGCTACATTTTTAATTTACATCAGATATTCTATATAATTTATATATTATATCTTGAGCAACGTTTGGAGTTAGCCTAATGCAAGTTCTCATGGCGCGGACGGTTGCGGACGGTACACTGGCAAAGGGCAAGAATTTATAATTTATGTGGCTTTGTCACAATTTCATAGGAGATGATGTTTTGAACGTCGTGAGGACGATTTACAAAAACCATCCGACAAAAAGAATCGGAGGACAAAGCAAAACTAAGCTAAAAAACAAATAAAAACATTAGAGTTAGGGTACTTCCCGGTACTGCTTCGCTACTAATACAGTTTCTCATTGATTTTCGTGGTAAAATATCAAAAATTACGCTTTTTTTCGAAATAAGGGCACACTTTTCCTAGCAGTCTATATCTGTAAGAAGGGGAAAAACGTAAACTGATAACGTCTTCACTTGATAAAACATATTAACTATTCAACCATTTTCGTCAAAAAGTACTAAAGAAACCGTAATTATCATGACTGCCTTTATACGGGTAGACTTCGAAGAATAGACTTCGAAGAATAGACTTCGGTGATCTAACTTAAGTACATTTATATTCTGTAGCAAATACCTATTATGTACCAATTTTTGTCATCAAATATTAAACCATATAAAGGCTTATTTTTTTTTTAAAAATTACTTGGGAAGGGAATTACAGCATCAGTCCATCTCATCCAAATTTCCACAACAACTTTGTATTTTGAAATTCTATTACTTAGCGATTTTTGTCGAAATATTTTAAAATTTGCACATTTTTTCCAAACGATGACGACGCTATGTGGGGAGTGAACGTAAGAGTTGTCCGATTCAATCCGATTTCAATAAAGCTCGTCCGCCGGCCAAAGCACGTCAGTGCACCATCTTATACCAAACTGCCTTAGAAATTGCAGCCTGCAGATTGAACACAAAATTACATCGACGCATATCAAACGGACAGACGGGTAGACATACTTAAATCGATTCAAAAAATAATTCCGAACCGTTTGACACAATAAAAGGTGGGTCTATCGTAAGCCCTTCTGAGTGTTACATACATCCGCACAAACTTAGTAAACTGTGTAACATAAATGGTTGGAAAGTACAAAGAGCGCATAAGATCTGCAAGGCCGTACATTTAACGAACTATTTTGCCATAAGTTTGCACCGGTTTAAGGTGCGATTATAACTTTCTTGTTTATATATAGAATTTTATTATATATTTTGTAATTACACCGTACACCACACCACTTGTGGTACATGGTGATTTATTTTCTTTTCCTTTGGTTTTTTTGAGTTTATCTTATAAATTTTTTATAGTTTCTTATAAGGTTTCTACCAGTTATACTTAGTCACGCCATGGTTCAACAACATTTGCGTTTATATATCCAAAGGTCTTAATAAAATTCACTTTTGACTAAAAAAAGTTTACGTGCGTTAGCGCTAACTCCACATAGACATACATACTTGGAAGTCTATCGGAAAACATGGAAACTCCGTAAAGCTTGGGTAAAGTAAACCTACCATTGATTACACGCACCATTCCCAGGAATAAAAAATGTCTGTGAAGAGTGTGTGACCGATTTTTGGGGACAAATCGAAAACGTGAATATTCTCAAAGATAAGCATTTTTCACAAGATTGCGTCGATTAGCACAAGTCACAAAAGTGCCAATGAAATTAATATCGTTGTCTATCGTTGCCTATAGTCGTATTTGTGTTTACAATTTATAATACGCGATGGAAACCTTGGTGCAACGATTTTCGAAGACATTATACTCGTTATCTAATTTGCATCTCTCGTCAAATTGGAATTTAAAAGATACTTTCTATCATTTCATAAACTGTTCCCGACTTTTTTTTTTCTTTCTTCTTTTAAATTAACGCATTTTATATGACTTGACGACAGAGCAGAAAGTTAATTTCGCACATGTAGCGAACATATATGTAATACGTACACACACGCATATATATATATACATATACATATATATATATATATATATGTGTGTATATGTATTGTTGTGCTAATTAATTTGTTTGTTTTTGTGCTTTTCTGCGCATAACAGTGAAAGACATAAAAAGAAAGCCACACATGGATAATGTTGGGAAGGCGAAAGTCAGCCAAAGTCAAAAAGAGTCTCTTTGTCTGCCCCTGTTACTGTATTAATTCATATATATATTATAATAATGGACCAGTTTTTTCATCAAAGCGTTAAAAAATTGTGTTAATTGTTGCAGGTCAACTATAAATATAAGTTTATGTGTGTGGTATGCTTTTAAATGTGTGTGTGGACTGACTGTAGCATTTCAAAAAAAAAAAAAAAAAAATGCATTTTATATTCTTTGCAAACAAATAGAAAAATAAATAATACGAAAAAGTTATTAGATGAGTAATGGAAAAAAAAAAAAAACAAAACTGAAACGGAAATACAACAAATGCATAAACCGTACACACAGTAATAGGGCTCGTTTTGTGGCATACATGCAGCGCGTATATATATATATATATATATATATTATACACGTAGTCATTTATATGAATCGCTTTGTATGCACTATATATATAATTGTGTGTGGTTTATGCGTTGGCGTGGGCAAAATGACATAATTTAAATTAACGGATAGCAATCATTAAATAAATTATTGCAACAACCATTAGAGGTGACAGAGGGTTACAGCAGACTAATTCGAGCATTTCGCTTAAAAAAAAAAAGTAAATAAAAATATTTAAACCCATAAGTAGGTATATCATAAAGAATATTGGGGAAATTCTCAGCTAATATCGTTATCGACGTCTGCACATCCGCTCTTCTCCAATGTGAATCTTTAAGACGTCTCACGAAATGCGTCACATTTTCGTTTGTAGCTATCTTGAAAAGGAATTTAGTAAACCTATTGAACAAGAAAACCCAAAAAATGCTGCAAACAAGTGAAATTTGGAAATGGCTTGTGGCTTTAGCTTCCAAACTGTAATTCATAGCGAACTGATACTTCATTTTATTGGAGTAGCTATATACAATTCATAAATAACTTTCCTAAAAAAGTACTCAATGTGCAGATATCTTTAGTAGTTTAACACGGATTCTCGTCGCGAGAATACGTCACTGAACGCCCCACGCATGATTAGTTCACGACCGTCAGATAAAGACAAGTACATGGATACATTTCCGATAAGAGCAAGATCTGTCTAAGATCCATCTTGTTTTCTATGCCACTGCACACTAAGGAGCGTCCAAGACAGTTCCCCCGTGACTCAACTTTCACTACACTTTTAGTTGCATTTTACATAAAACGTATCCGGAGTAGAGGAAGAGAAGAAATATTTTATTCATTAAAACTTTAAGTTTCCGTCTTCAAGTCAGTTTTCAATCCAATTGTGCCAGCAATTTCATTAAGCTACAACTTTTATTCAAGCAATTTGTTTGCATTTGATGAAATCACATCTTGGTCTGCTACAGACCTTATTCCATCTCATCGGTTGAACTTAAAAAGAGACTAAATTTAGCCTTTTGGAAAGTAGCCGCATATAGCCGCGCAAAGGCAGGCTTCACATGCAGAATATCAATCGAAATGTTATGAAAAGATAAAGAAGGTACACTTAACTCTTAAGCAAGCTCTCTATTAGTCATACGAGAATCATCGGCTTTTTTGAAATCTTTGTATTGGTGATCTGTTTTTGCTCGAACACGACACGCACCAGTCAACGGATAAAGTCGTACAGCCCACAACCAATACGTCTGCGCGATCCAAATTTGATACAGTTATCTTCATGAAGAAATATTAAAAATTAGATTTTCTTATCATACAAAGGTCCATTCTTTGTAGGAACGGGAGATACGAGAGAAAAGTCAAACAATTTTCCAATTGTCGAGTTTTTCCTCGAGAAATTATATGAGGAATGGTAGTAAAAACTGTGCCATCAAAACCGTTTGTAATGCGATTCATTTTGTGGGCAAAACATTCCAACGCACAAAATTTAATCAAAATTTCTCAAAAGTTGTGACACGCAAGTTGAGCACGGACGGATAGGTAAAATTAAAGCGATTCACAAAATGTTTCGCAATCTATCGACATCGTAAAGAGAGCATCTATTTGAAGTCATTGTGAGTGTTAGATACATCGGCACAAGCTTACCCTGTACCCTGTGCCACAGCAAGAAGGAGAGGCTTAATTTTTTAGACTTTACATAAAACGAGGTGCTATCAGCAAAAATTGCGGCAATATGTGTTATTCGCGACATTAAAATTACGAATTCTGGATATTATAAGCCTCGATAAAACCATAGTTTAAATTATGCGTCTCTTAAAAAAAATGAAAAACCTTTCAATGCACTGCCGTAATCAAACACTAAGGCGGATTTGTGTATAAAATGAAAAAGCTTCATCGATTCTTCCAAATCCCCATAGTAATGCGAAAACTCCAATTACATTCCTTATCGTGATGTCCCATACTGTTGCGAAAAAGCTCAGCAGCTTTATATATTAAAAGAAAAGAAAAATATCCGCAACTCTGACATGATGACTCTCTATATAGATGTCGAAAGCAGTAAAGGGAATATCATACAAGTCGCGAAGATTAAAAGAAAAGTTCACCTAACTCCTTCTACGCATACTCCGCTTGGATACGTTAGGTCCAACAACTTAAACTCGACACAATGCCCGGTAGCTGTGCGTTGCGAACTGCCACAAGGGCCAAATTTTAATTTCTTTACTTAAAGCAATCAGTCAACTCCTGCTGAACTATACACAACCGAACGGTATTCCCGCATATTTACCTCACCTTAAATTGCTTTGGTTTCTTAAAGACGACCAAAATTTGCAAGTTGTTTAGTATTTCACATCTTCACTGAAGAATTGATAAAACCCACTATTGTCTTGTGTAAGATGTTATTGTCGTTTTGTCGAACTAGGTGTGGATTACCATACCACTTGCGTGTTGTCTTCCCTTAAAATATTTTCACTTTGATGTAATTAAAAGCAGTTGCAAATAGTTTAGTCTCGCGAAAGAATATGAAAAGTTTATGAAATCGTGAAAGAACATTTTATGCAATGTACAGTGTGTTTGATTAGGCGAAGGTTCGGCAGCGTAGGAACCTTTAAATTGTATGAAATATGCATAATACGATTAAAGGCATTTGCATTATCTCGGGTCACTTTGCTATTTTTCTTTTTTTCTGGTAACGGTCTGCGTTCAAGTGCTGAACACGTTTAGTGCTCCGTTAGTTTTTATTATTTTTCTGCGGTGAAATGCGTATTTAATAGTCATCACGTACACTCTTGCATATTCATTTATCAAATGATGATGTCGACGAGTTTCTATTTAATTGTTTAGAATTTAAGTAAAAAAAAAAAAAAAAAAATAAATAAATAAATAAAAAAAAAGCAAAAAAGGGGATCAAAGCCATATTAGAAAATTTCTTCGTAATTTACGGTCCATTTTGTGATATCATTGAAAAAATTTGCTTATATATGCATTTAAGCTTTCAAAATATTATATATGTAATTAATCATATTTGTATTGTTCTTCTTCTTTTTTTTTCTCTTTTTTTTTTTAATAATAATTTACTGAATGATTTCAAATTAAGGTTAGCCTCAAGATGTGTTCTTTCCTTTCAATGTTTTGTTCATTTTCTATGTACGTACGTACGAGTTGACCTAATTTTCATCTATGTATTGTGTGTGGTGGAGCACATAATTAAAGTATTTAAATATTGTGCAATTGTGGGCATTTATGTGCGTACGCGTACACACAAGTTTTTAGTACAAGTACTTTTTTCTCCACTGCTCCGCACTGTTGGGATTGTTTCAGATGAATTCATGTTCGTATTTAATTTGCGTTTTGTTTTGTTTTTCTCTCAAGCACGTATGCATTTTTATAATTGCACGCAAATTATCCTTAATTATGTTTAAGTTGTCACAAAAGGGCTTACTGCAACGATCATTGGGGGTAAAGAACGAGTTCTGAAGCGATTTTTTTATATATCTTCTTTTAAAAGATACGTGGCCAGAAGTCTTACTGAGGGAGGGAGCTAATAAAAACATTGTACTTGTTTCAAATAAAATCGTCATTTCCATGAGACAGACGTTGGCTAAAACGATTTAGCATTTAAGGTCGTCTTAAAGGTTGCAGTACCCCCCAGAGTTTAAGAAATCAAAATCGGTATTACGGTTACATTTTGTCAATGCGATGATAATTGGGACGTATCTCAATAGGTTGAAGAATTGTCATCACTACGTATGGGGTTTTTATCAACCACAGGCGATCAGCATGTAGAGTTGTTTTGAGAGTTACGGTACCCGCCAAAGAATAAAAAATCGAAATCGGTTGCATAAAGGTTACATGCTGTCATTGAAAGGATGATTGGGACGTATCCCAGTGGGATGAACAAAATTAAAAGTACTTTTTTTTTACGTTCCTTCAAATTATCAAAACTACATATTCAGCCCAAGTACTGTCTTTAGCGTCTTGATCGTATTATACTTTGTTTTCAATATTAATCATCGACGCATGATTAACGTAAGTCCAAGTTGACGAACGTTTAGGAATGTTAACGCACGCTGACGAACATTGATGAACTTTGAGAAGCATTGATGAATTTTGAGGGGTAATATGGAAACTTGAAAAGAGTTGATAAACATTAAGGACTGTGGAGGAACGTGGAGGTCCAGATGTCTCTGAAGGTTTAACGTGGGTACACTACCGTGAAGGTTTAACCCCACGGTGCCCGATGGCACACGGAGTGTGAGACACTCGAAATCCCCGAGGCTAATGATCCTGAGGAAGATTAGGTCCTCGAGTACCAGACGAGATACGTTATGGTCGCATCTCCCCTCTGGTGAGGGCGAGGCACTATCTAAAACCTCTGCCTTTCTGTGGGTAAGGCACCCGGTTGCAATGCAACTCCACACCGAGCAAAAGCTCTTCCCGCGATTTTGGGCTAACCACAGCCACCACGAAACTCCCGTTATGGGCCGGTCCCGTTGTCAGGCCAAAGCTAGCTAGAAGAAAATGCTTTGGGGGCTCCCGACGCCCGTGGTACCAGAATTAAGAGAAAAGAATTATTGAAAAATTTTAAAAAGTCTCCGGTCGGACTTTCTAGGTCCCATAAGACCCGAACTCGGCATGAGATAGTCATTTGAAGGAGAAAACCAGTCTATACTATGCGCATGGGCATAGTATTCTCACTGGGCGGACCGAGGCCTATCTCAACCTCTTAGAGTAAATTTATGTGGACAGAGTCCGAAGACAGAGTCTGAAGACCGAGTTTACATCGGTAGTGAATGTAGTGGAAACGGGGAAACGGATTTCCCCACATCACCAACCAGAAAGAGGAAGCCTCTGGCAAGACTTAAGAGCTCCATGCAGCTCCTAACCCCCTGTCATTCAGTCATTGTCACCGTCTGCGGGTTAGCTTTAAATTCATTAAAAATTTTGAAAATTTTTACCTTTGTTGGCCTTATTTCACGCCATTGTTCGGTTACTATAGATTACTTTAGATGGGCAAGTTTTGAAAAATGTAGCCAATATTCTTCTATTTCCCAGATATGCAATCAACAGCTTAACAAACATCTTAAAGAGACCTTTTAAAGAAATTTCAGTTCACATATATATCTGAACCTACAATAATGCAATAATGTAGTAAAACATGTTTTCATTGTTTCACATCAAAGCTGTACTTAAATTTATGAAATTTCACTTAGGTTGACACCAAGTTAACGCCCTGTTTACAAAAATCTGCAATAATGAAATAATCGCCATTCATTGCACCCCATATGCATTTAAAAGACTGAACTAAATTTTAATGAATTTATCTGCGATACAAATATGAAAGTATATGCAAAAATACAATGAATACTGCTCTGCTAATTAATTTTCATTACTGGAAGTAATGATTTTTTTTCTTTTTAATGCTCTCGGCACACAGGATGATGGTACGATTATTTCGTCGAAATGTTTGCAACGTCTAAGGAAAATGCTTCAATGACTTTGTCAAGTTTGCATAAGCAAGATCATCATTAAATACGGAATCGATGTTGGCATGTCTGTCCGTCCTTTCGTACAGATGTGCGTAATGCGTGCGTGTTCGGTCGCACAAAGAAAATGGTGCCGACATTTTGCAGGCAAATTGGTATTGAAGAGGAGGGTGAAGAGCAACAAAAACTAAGAACGTTTCTATCTTCGAAGGCAGAAGAAAGAAAAATTTCGAATAATTGTTCAGTATTCATAAGCTATAGTAGACACGGCTATTGAAATTTCCACGAACGACTTGTGGGAGAGCCTGTAATACCTAAAAAAAAAAAAAAATTAGAAAAATTGACCATGCCTCACCAATACTATATCACAGTTAAACGTCATCCGTTGCAATGGTAAAAGTTTCTACATATACCCATTTGGCCACCAGTACAATGCTTGCCGAAAAAATGGAATTTCCATTTTTTTTGTTTTAAAAAGATAAACGTGCTGAATATAAGAGATTCGGTCTCAGCCGAATAATTTTATCTTCATTTTTTTCTTCAACCAGCAGCGGTAACAGCACTTGTTCACTGAAACATAAAAACATGCCCAGTAAGTCGGCAAGACTTGTGCAAAGTCGTCTACTCATGCCTATTGGACAGCGTGTCTGCATATGTATGCGTGCTTGTGTGCGTATAATGTGTGCGAATGTGTGAGTATAAAAAGTGAAACTGAATGAGCACATAATCGTATAACAATGAACCGTAAGCTGAAGTTCAAGTATAAAAAGAAAAAAGTAAATAAAAGAAAAAATTAAAATTCCTCATAAACAAGGAATTATTCCAAAAACACGAAAAAAGCAATAATAATAAGAATTAAGAGACCAACGACTATGGAAAGCTAAAGTGTTGCCTTTTAATGATCGACACTCCGGTCTGCTACTATTGATGATAAACACGCTAAGCTTTCCATGCAAGCGTTTTACTCCACGGAGTACGTTAACGGTTCAAACATTAGCCGCCTTGACACTCGCAGAGCTAAAAGGTTTGCATGGACCCGGGCTGTTTAAAAAGGTGGTTAGGTTAGAGCATTGAAAAACCTCTTCAACGACTACATTATCGATGAACTTTTTAAAAATGTCTTCTTTAACCTGTAATGACAGGTAAGCCTTGCCGCTTTCGACAGTTAGTTGTGGACTCTAAACCGTTAAAATTTACATTCAAAAGTTGCCCCATGTACCTTAAACATGAACTCATGGATTCATTTTAGCAGTGGTGTGTATGTTTCCGCCTGCACGATTTGTAATCAGCAATGCCTTCAAAATACTTTTTTTGAAGCTGAAATGTTGAAATGTTGCCAACATTCGGTGAGTTAGGCAAAGGTAGTAAGAAAAAGTCAGTTAGACAAAGGTAGTAAGAAAAAGTAATTACGATTGTTTGCTGATTTTCATTTAAAAACCGAATAATTTGCGGATCTTCTATGATGGAACGGTAAAAACATTATCCTAGGCATTCGATGTGCAATAATCAGAACGACCGAAATTCGAAATTTCCGTCTTGACACAGTTTTAAGAAGATATAGCTGCAAGTACATCTGTCCGTTGTTCAATAGAAATGTTACGGTCGCAACAAGTGAAATAGTAACGTGAAACCCACTACTACGTTAATGCTTTATGCGCCTAAGCTAGGTTTGAATATGAACCTAATCCGCCTACACATACATCCACCTATAGTAAAAAGTAAACTAATGTTCAATTTCTAAGTTAATGGTATCAACGGTAAATCAGCGAGAACATGCTGTTCGGAAGTTTGGTGAAAATTCTTAGCAGGCAGCAAGTTTACAGCGAAAATCTTATCTTAAATCTGTCAGCTGACACGATCGTTGATTGGAAATACCCTGCAAATTGTTATATGTTTGCTTGGCAAAAGGCGCATAGCCAAGATTTGCTTCAAGGCTCACGTAACTTTCTTCCTCGTATAACACGAATTTAATTCATTCCTTGTGTCATGCTTGCAGCATATATCGCGCGTGCATATATTTAATTGTCATTTTTAAATCCTTGTTAAGAGCATACGTTTTCTGTAGAGGTAAAGAGAATAATATTTTTGAAATATCTTTTCAAAGGTAGTAAGCGTCAAGGGATTCGATGTGAACCATTTTTCCTTTTGTTTAAGCCGTTTAACATGATACTTACGTATGCGGTTGCTGGCATATAGCGGTGTACGATATGAAGCCGTAACCGAAAGGAGAGTTAAATAATTTTAGGTCGTTCTTAAGCAGAAACTCTGCTGCTGCTGCTGCTGCTGCTGTTGCTGCTGTGTCCGAATAAAGTAATACAAAAATATAAGTAAATTCGACTTTTTGTTTTTAATGTTGTCATAAAAACAATTGCTTACTCACACATGTACATATCCGCCAAACAACAAGCACATATGTATTCATTTTGTCGCATAACTGTACCCGACTTCGCATAAAGTCACTTATTATTAAAAACTGAAAGCGAAACAAAAAACAAAAAAAAAAAAAAAAATTATTATATAAGAAAAAAAAGAAGAAAAAACCAAAAAATTAAATGAAAAAGGGCTTACCCTTCCTTTTTTATGTGCTTCTTGTTCTTTTTTTTTTTTTTTTTGTTTTTTGTAAATAAGACCGAGTATTAAATTTACTTATTTAAAAAGAGCAGCAGAGTCGAAGATAACAACAATGTGTATAAACTTAAGAACGGAAAAGGATGTCAAGTCGTGATCATGAGCTAAGATATTTCGTTAAAAATAAAAAGAAATACAAGTCTCAAGAAAATGTTGCCGTGTTTACAACTCGCTTTTGCTTACATTGTATGTAGGTGCACATGAATAATGCAGATACGTACGTAAGAAGTTATGCATACACACACATATATATATATATATATAAAGAAGAAGAGGGATAACATTCACAGAAATTTTAATCAAATTACATAAGTGAGTATCGCAAAAATTTCATAAAATCTTAAAAAACATTAAAATTAACAAACAAAATTTTGTATTTTACATTATGTATGTCATAGGGGAGTTGAAATTGCAAAAGAAAGGCAGCATAAATAATATAAAATACAAATTTTGTTTGTTAATGTTTTTTAAGATTTCATGAAATTTTGCGATACTCACTTTTGTAATGTGATTAAAATTTCTGTGAATGTTTTCCCTCTTTGTCTTTGCCTTGGTAATCGTCTTCTATAAGTAACAAAATATTCTGCGGTTAGTCGGGTATGACTATCTTATATTGACAGGTTTACGCTTCTTTAGCTCTGGCTGTGTTGGGCTAGAGTTGAAGCAAAATAAATATTTGCATTTATATTCCTAGACGTGGACACATAAATAGCACAGAATTTAAATAAAAATTTCAATAAATATTTCTTTGCTAATCAACTGACACTTTCTACCGTCGTTGATGGTCATTTTAACCTACAACTTTTGTAGAATCATTACAGTCATAGAAACGAAGAAAGGAAGCTGAAATTTGGCATAATCCCAAGGTTAAATTGGGATTTCTGGAAATTCTATCTAATAGGGAACCAATTTATAAACCGATCGGAACCATTTCTAGACTGAGCATGAAAGCATATCTAGGTCACAAGTTTTCGAAAAGAAGATCGAAAGTGATAGACGAAAAGAGCGTGGATGCTGTTCCGAAGGTGTTTCGGTTTCTTCTACATTGTGGGCGTGCCATTTTCTGCTCGCATTTTTAATCGATCAAGTAGTGTTTGTGCTAAATTTCAAGCTTCTATCTTCATTTTTGTGACTGTAGCAATTCTATAAAAGTTTTGGGTCAAAATGACCGATGACAGAAGAAGTGACTGCAGATACCTAAGCATTTTTTCGTATAAATATATATGACCAGTGATGAGTGCAATTTTACAAGTTTTATAAGCAGTTTCTTTAAACTCAAACACTCAAAATGGTCATATTAACCCACTGGGTAGTTCTAGTGTTAAAGAATTCCACTGTTAATAGACAACATTGCTTAACATTACTATACAGAAAATACTTCACTATAAAATCTACTGTTATCTTCGCATTCTATCTCACTCTGCCAGCTTATGTGTACTGCAAACTTAATTGCATGATAAATATGGAATCAATTTTTTAATAATATATTTTTTAGTTTTTAGGGTTTTACTTGTTAAATTATTATTTACTTCTCTTAAAATGCATAATGAATGGGGAGAACTTCATTGAAATTCTAAAAAAAGGAAATTATAGTTTGTGTACATGAAGTAGACAAAAAGGCGAAGGAAGGTTTGTAAGGTCATTAAAATGATAGGAAAGATTGCTGTTTACGTAGATGAAAATAAAACATCCGCACCGAGACCAAGACTGCTCCTGGCACAGCTAAAGCTTTTATCTCCAAAAGCAAGCGATATCCATTCAGGTCCTCTAAAGAAGTTGCGGAAAGAAATTGAAGAGTAATTGTACTCTGTAGACGTGAGATAGATGGGCGATGACTTAATGATATGTAGTATTTTGGACGGATGAACAGCAAGCTGGATGAAAGCAATAAAATGACGAACATGCCAATTTTCAAAAAACCACTTAACGTATTTCAGTTATTATAGCGGCCTACGAAGATTTTTCATACCTTCGACGGATAAAGTGCGAAATGAACAGATTCCGATAGTTGAAAGTTTCAAGAATGCAATGCAACTCAATGAAGTGACTTGACTTTGAATTTATTGCCCGATACCGACTAAACCATTCGGGCGAATTAAAAGTGATTGTGTCTTGCTCTTAGTTAGACTTATTTCCATAAAAAATTTATGAAATCTCGTTGGATTACGATAAAATAATGTTTTCAGAAGAGATCAGCGGAGATTGTTATTCTACAGTAAAGGGCGGGGTTTGTCGAAAACGTGAGTCGCAAATGCTAAGCGATAATAGATAGTTCGAAGCATTGATTGCAATGACTTCTCAGCTGTTATTACGATTATGTTTTCAATGCATTTTGCTTTATTTTTTTGTCCAAGAATATTTCAGATCATTGCGGTTGTTGTTATGTTATCAATTTTTGTTTCAATCGCGCAAATAATAATAAAATCTTAATTTAAATAAAATTAAAAAATGGAAAGAAAGAACGAAATAAGAAAACTATTATCACAAGTAATCTCGAACTTTATTAAAGTTCAGAAGAAGAACTTTGTGTTCATCCTGAAGCTTTGCCATTTTGCATAGTGAGTCGGCTCTCGTTGATTCGCTTTTTTTAGAAAAAGAAGAAGACTTGCACATTTTATATTTTTTTGGAATTTTTTATAATTCCCTTAATAAATCGTTGTGTTCTCATGGCGATACGTGCACGCCTGGATAGAGATATTCTTTGTTTAACGAGAAAGAAAATATTAAAACTATGAAGTCAAGTTGGATTTGCGCAACACCTCCTGCGGAGGCCCTGTGGTGTTTCCTGTCTTGCATTCGGGAGAAATGTGCCGGCCTCACTTCAAATCGGCCATAGTAGGATTGACGTCCAATATCTACGGTGTTCTGCTCAACCATGTTATGGATTTGGCATAGGCATTTCTGAAACCGTCCTATACCTCTTCAGCCTGCATCACGTGTCATGTAAGAATGTTTGGCGTAATCGAGAGCAGTGTAAGGTCTTCTATTCTGCGTCGCTCTGATTGTTCAATAATGCCTGCTGTTCACTCTTGTTTCCAGCATTATGAACAAAAAGCCTCAGGGTCATGGCCAAATCGAACGAAAGCAGCCATGATTGATGAGTACTTGACACTTATAATAATAATTCATGCTATCACGCTTCTTATTTGTTTTATTTCTCCAGTGCGTTATAGTATGTCGATGTCTACCTTCTTTCCGAAACATTATTCCCCCACACTGCCATATACTGTTGATGGGACTGCTGATGTTTTCTTTTACTTCTAGGCGACTGATCTGGCCGGAGTAGTTTTGCTTAAGCGTGTTACGGTATTTCTATTTGAAATAGTAGGCGTCATATTGTTCGACTTATCGCTTTCACCTAATCATAGGAAAAGATTCAACGGCTTTGCTTGCAATTTAATTTGATTTTATTTCGATGGCATTCACTTCCCCATGCATGTAGGGTGTGGCATATTGAATGACTCGAAGTATTCATTAATTGCTTCTGCAATCCCTTCCGCCAACCAACCTTCATGAAGGCACCTTACATGCTCGTTCGCAATCTTTATATATAGCAATGCATATACACGACTAGTAGAGTGTTGGTCTACCGGTGACTGTTCAACATTTGTGTTATATGAAAATTTAATACTAACTTCCGTGGCCGTATAACGATAACGCAGACTTATTTTTTCCATTTCTTTTGTCATCCAACCTGCGTTGTGGCAGTAGCTTCGCTTTTCACTACGAGGGATAGGAAATTATTTTTCTCAGGCGGTACAGCGAAGAGCACTAAGATCGTTATATATGTGTAAAACTGCATAAAGAATACTTTACTGTTGCCATTAGCGCTAATTGCTGGAAATTTCGAAGTCGTTTGCTGCTCACGTTATCTGACGCGATCTGCTTAGAATCGAAATATAATAAATTTGCTTATTTTACTATTTTTGATTCATTGACTGATTCCATTTTTGTGATTGTTATTATAAATTATTTCAATTTATGGGAACTTAATTTGTTGGGCTTTTTATTCCCTACACCGTTTGTGGTACCACGGCATATGTATGCAACACCTCGTAGGACTTGAGACAGACTCAACTTTTACTACGCCGCTCGATGCGGAATCACTTTTTGAATTGATCTTAGTTTGTTGGTCCGTCTGTGCAGCGTCTTGTTTTCCTGCGGTCAGCCTATAATTAGCAATTTTCGAGATATTTTGAAAAAATTTAGTGCACCGACATGTTTCGGCTCATGAGCGAACGGTATCGAAAATAGTTCGGATAGAAACGCTTTTTTTGAATGCCTTGACTGCTTGAATACCTACGTTAAGGGAAGCGGTGTAGCGTTTATTTAGCGGTGGGCCATGTGGTACTATACCTTTTACTTGTTTGTTGTTTCTGTAATGTAACTTTTTTCGAAGAAATCTTAAGTCAAAAGTAGTTAATAAAGCTTTTCATTCTTTTAATATTATCGTTGGTATTAAAAGAAAATGATGAGATTCCATTATGACTAAGAAACATTATTGTGTTCTTGTTAAGTAGAACATTCTTCCTCTATTTCGTTGGGGCTTACTTTAAATTATCTATTTTGGATTTGTACTCGCTTTAAAACTAAAATTAAGCTTTCACTACGATCTCTTCATGCACATCGACCAGACTAGTAAAGCATGACTGATAGAAGAGCAAAGGGCAAAGGAATATAAGGAAAGGAAAAAGTCACATTAATGGACCTGCATCTCAAAATTTCCAAAATAAATATAGGAATTAAGACCGATTTCGTGGTTACTCGTGTCTAACTAAGGATATATAAGCTCTACCTTAAAGCCCACAAGAACTGGACGTGAGCCTCCTTTTTGCGATTTTTAAACATACTTCCCGGTTGTAACTGAAGACCTTGCATTTATATAATTTTTGTTACGCAACTTTCAACTTTCAACTTCAAAGTGGATTGAATTCGCTCGCAAGCGATATATTTTCTGTTCTTTATCTGTTAATTTCCTTCCTCTCGCGCTTAATTAACTTATTCGCATATTATTGTAAGATTCAGAATGAAAGAAGTCATTGTCAAAAACGTACACCCAATCCGATTTCGTAAGCAAAAGGGAAAAGTGCAACTACAACAAGTGCAACTGACAAAAAAAGGAAAGAAAAAGAAAAAACAAGAAAACGAGAAAAGAAATTTAACTAGTTTTTTTTTTTTGGGTTCTTTTCAATATATGTAATGTCGGAAATTTATTCATCCATCCATCCATTTACTTGTCAGTCCGTCCGTTCATTTACATCTTTCTACCTTCATTTATGTCCATTTAAGCGCATACAAATCCATCATCAGGCGTTTCGTTTTATTTTACGAGCTGTTAACGAAAAAACCTGCAGCCATGTGGCTCTTATTATTTTCCAGGGTGCCCACGAACGAATGTGCAATTGTGTATGAGTTATTATACAGGTATTAGTGCAGGTATACAGCGCATTTGCACTTGTGTGTTGCGCATGCAATTGTCCAGTTTCTGTGTTATTTGCTTATTTTTCTTTTTTCAACTTAAGTTTTATGCGCTTACGTACATTCTTTATGTTGCATTTTTTACCGTGGTCTGTACTCGGCTCTGCCATTCGATTGCACTGTACGGGCTTCGTTTTGTGTTTTTGCTCGAAACTTTCATTTAAAATTTAAACAACAATTATTGTGCATTGTACGAGTGCATATGCTGTTTGCTGCATGAAGACCATTGCTTAGTACCGTTATTGCCAAGTTACTAACGTATTGTGCTTTTGTTACCGACTTAGTACCGTTAAATGAAATTGTTTTTTTTCCTTCGCCAAAGATAACAAAAAAAACAAAAAAAAACAAAAAAAAAAAAGAAAAGAATATATCTTTAGGTAAATGCACAAAAAGATATTTCTCTTTATTGTAACGGTTGATTTCATCTTTATTTTGGGTTTATTCGTGACATTAAAAAATGTACTTACCTTAAGGTGGCTCCTTTCTCGTCGCTTCCTTTGTGCAAGTGCAAGAAAGCGGGGGAGAACTGCAGCTTACTACTAAAAGAACCAAAAAAAGGTCTTTGAATTTCCAGAACTTCTGGAGTGGGAAACATGCGAAGTGATTATTAAAGAAAAAAATCCATATTTTTCCTGTCAAAAATTCGTCCCTCTTTAAAAAGGTTTTACTCTCCAGGAACAAAAAATCTGATTACTTGGTTCACATCTCCAACACAAGCGCGATAAGGTAAAGTTACTTTGTTTTATTTTTTTTTTTTTGCTAATGTATTTTTTTTGTGGTAGTGTAACAAGTGTTAAGACTCCAGAGTAAATCTCATATATGCCTGTCAAGCTCATAACATAAATGGTATTAATTGACTATCCGGCTTAATTTGAGTTTAAAACAAATATGAAGATAAGCGCTTGTTAACGCTGCCGCTTAGCTGAATAGACTATACATGGTCGGCTTGGCTATAGTCAGTAAATACATAACGTGGGTATGTACCCACTAGACTTCTTCTTTCTTCTCTGAGTGTTTAGTCATATAAAAACAAAAGACCCTTCACTTTTAAGCGAACCCTGCGTACTGAGCTCCGTAGTAGGTCAAAATTTATAGAAAGAATTTTGGCACTGACCTTCAAAACATGATTTAGAAGGCCGTAGTGGCCGTAATTTATAAACGGAATGACAACAGACCTTTGATTACGTACAAATAAGTATATTTGCATTTCCATGACGACAAATTTCAAATAGAGTGCACAAACAAAAAATGGCAACGCTCTTCACGCTACTCTGTTAAACGAGGAATCTATTTGCGATTCTCTGTTAAACGAGGAATCTATTTGCGATTCTCTGTTAAAGGAGGAATCTGTTTGCGATTCTCTGTTAAACGAGAAATCTGTTTGCGATTCTGTGTTAAACGAGAAATCTGTTTGCGCTTCTCTGTTAAGCTTCAAGATGTCTCTAACAGTCGCATGTGCACAATTTTATTTAAATTTTACATTGCCTGTGCACTTTTTCCATATATATACAGCCAACCTTAAGGGGCTGGCCATTTAAAAAAAACAAAGCAATTTCGCAGAGTAAAATTCTTTGCACAGCCTTGTGCGAAAATGTCAAAAATTATATCTTGTAAAAGGATACTTTTCATGGAAATTTTGATATGGGGTCGAATTTAAAAATTAGGCCTATGTTGTCCAAATTTTCTATGATCAATTTTTATGTCCAATTAATTTTACGAGTCACTTTAGTTCAAAAAGTCGACTTTTTGTCATCTTAAGGTTTAGTTTTCGTCGGAAAGTTTATGGGAGTGGCTTCAAAAAATTGGTTCATCCGGTACAATTTTTTCACGGCCATTTAAGATGGCGAATATTCTCATATTATTTGGTAATTTTGGTTGGGAAGTTTTGAAAGTTATAAAGGTTCTTCATGTGACTAGGTTTCGTCCTTGGACCAAGACACATCACCGTACGAGATTTCATTAAAAAGCCTTGGAAATTAAGACTTGTATGTTGAGCATAAAACCACATGGACACACATCAGACAAGCAGACAGTCTGGTGGGTCCATCTTAAGTTCGTTTAGATTTTGGGTGTAAGCTTCGCATACTTCGCAAAATATATTGAAGCGCTGTCCGTCAGGCTTCTGCAAAATACTTCGCAAAATATGTTGAAGCGCTGGCCGTTAGGCTTCTGAAAACATAAAAACAAGTTTCAAAAGAGAGACCAAATTTAACATTGCCTTCCGACTTTGGGATTCGAACCTGAGAGTCACCGGCTATTAAGCGTCGACTCTACGCCCGCTTCCACCCAGGCCCTATTATAAACTTAATTATATCGCAACAAAAATGAATAGTTTATCCATAGCTGGATAAAAGTGGTAAAGTAACTGCAAAAAAAATAAACATTGATGGGATAAAACTTTCTTCATTTGGTCTATGTATTTCGAACTATTTCACACCTAACATAGCCCACACTATACTAAAGCATACGCATAGTATTTTTATATAAAGTCTGACAATTCCTTTCTCTGCACTTTAGTGACTAGATGGAAAATTAAAACTCAGCGAATTTGATTTTCGCAGATTAGATACGACGAGCATTTCGATTCATTTCCAAGTTTCTTCATCTTTCTCATACCCAGTCACATGGTTGAAATCTTCGTAGTCGAAAGAAAAATCAAGAATATATTCATCAAATAAAGTACAGAAAAAGAGTTCTTTTGTTTTCCGAAAAATGGATCGAATTGTTCTCGCCCGAGTTGATTTTCAGATTTTATTAATGCAAAGCCTTATTATTATTATTAGATTGTTTCTCGGAACAAAACCCTCTTTTCAAATGTTTGAAGAAGACAATTCTTTATTATCGCGATGAAAGCACTAAAAGATGTGCTCATAACTAGTTATTCTAAATGGCAACGAAATCTGAAAGGTACACTCGCTTCTCACTTTCAAAAGTCAACGCAGTGGCAAAGGTCGAAAATTTTAGTGCAGTAATAAAAGCACCCTTTATGTCTTCAGCATCAAAACTCTTTCGATCTTGCGCGAAGATCAATCTTAAGGGTAAAGAGCTTGTGCAAGAAGCTTTTAATTGATAATTAAATAAGTTGTTGACAACGGTTAAGCGTATAGCCGAGTGCGTAAACGCATTCAGCACGCGAATGGATTTCTGCGTTTCTTTATTGCCCTCCCCTTAATATAAAACTTTTTGTTTTTTTTTTTTAGTGGGGTAGTTCCGCTTTTGATGGAGTAGAATTTCATTACTAAAGAAAGAAGCTATTACCTAAGATATTAAAAGGTCGCGACATGGGCTAGGAAAGCATGACATATCAGCGAATGAATTTATCTCAAGCTTTGAGAGTCGAGAGAACCGATAGCGGGGAACGTCTACTAGAAGCAATTCGACTTAGTTCAAATAACACGGCTGTAAAGGATATTGCCCTGACATAGTACTCTCTTGTGATTAGCTTTTTAAAGAAAAAGTTTTGAACACTATGGGTCTTAGTCTGATAAAAAAACAACTTCTTATAACCAGCACAGAGAGATTCAAGGCATATTTATTTGTCCAAACATTTGGAACAACAAAAAAGAAGCTTTGGATATTCAATAAATGGTGTCTAGTCTTGATCACTGTCCAGTGATGAAGTGATTTAAGCGTGTCCGTCCGTCCGCCGGTTTAAAAGTTTGTGCCAAAAGTTTCTGTGGATGCAAATATTAAAATATTGGTTTCAAATTTGGTAAAAATATTCGAAATTCTAGCACGCATGGAAGGACACGACCACAATAAAACGTACACTACGAACACTTTTTCTCTTCAAAAGCGAAAAACTTAGGTTTTTTGCTGCCTACATGGAAACTACAACAAGTACAATGAAAAAATCGGTGTAAGCTCACCCGATATTATAGGCTATTAACATATCATTTCTTTTCAAGCTTTTTTCTTTTATTTTTTAGATAGCGAAAGTGAGAATGGAAGATTCGAACCAGTTTTCTATATATATATATATATATATATATACTTCACAAAGGGATCCACCTATGGCTTTTTTGTATGTTTTATCTGTCGTGGAAAATCAATATACCGATACCAGTAAATTACAACTGGCGAATATATTTGAAAAGCTTTTACCCTTTCCAGTGCATTGATTTGAAAGCATCATATGTAACCCATACCCCTAATGAAAACTTATAGAATGTTGACTAACATCATAACTCTAAGCATTCGCAAGTATTTAAATGTATGCAAATGTGCATATGCTGTCAATCAATGCTGTTGTCCTAACTGAATTGACATTAGAAATTCAATTACTAATGTATTTGTCTACTGTCGATGCACACACACACACACATCATACAAAAGTACAGATTTATTCATGGATTTAATATATGCCATGAGATTTACATCATATCCATAGTTCATTGTTTCGTATAGTTCTCTCAACCAAATTAATTTTCTCAGGGAGGCTTTTAAAAAATTAATGATTTCACTTTGCTGATGTCCTTTCAAGAAAATAGCTCATTAAATTTTGCCCAGGAGTTGTAGCACACGATTTGGATCTGATTGTGAAAAAACTTCTTCGATATCAACCTACCTGTCAAAGCTAGAAGGATTTCCACATTACCTCTTAACCTGGTTGGCTTTTAGTCACAATGAAACAACGTAAAACGTTAAAGCCAATCTAGACCTAAAACAATTCCTCTCTTCTCACTTATTTCCGTCATAAGATAGCAAAAATTAAAGATTTGCCGGCATATAAAGGCTCCTTTTTCTGGTGGACACTTGTATGGGAAGGAATCCGAAAAACAGATCCGCACACCCTCAACTTTATTTTATTTTAATTTATTTTATTTAATCTTATGAACCAATTTTTATCATAACATATTAGGCCCTGTTACCATGTAAATGCTTAATTATTTTTTGTAAACATATTTACATGGGAGTGAATTTAAAAAAATGCTTTTATCCCTCTTCAAAGTTTTCATATCCCTTTTCACAGACTTTTGTCGAGAACGGGAACATGTAGAGAACTTTACAGAGTACATTTCTTTACAAGTCTGCTAAATTACCCCTAAGGTATAGCTTTCATCTTTAGATGAACCTCGAAAATTGAACGCAAAATACAAACAAACCAGCGGCAGATACTAAATGGGCGAACCGAATGATGGACATACGGACGAAAATGTCTAAATCGATTCCGAAATGATTTTCATACCCATTTGTATCACATAAAGTGAATATCAAGTCTTTGTCTATGTTACTTAGAACGGCTTAAACTTAATATACAGCAGAGGGGATAAACTATAGAACGAGAAGTGATTTGGACTAGAGTCTGGCGAATAAAGAACTGCACTGAACTGTTTTGAACTACAGCTGAATTGTGGATAACACTGAGGACTGGTCGGGCCCCTCAACCTACTTCATCTGTCTGGCATGTCTTAAGGAGACAATTACCACCATAAGTGTTTCCATTCTCGAAACTTCTCTAGCGAGACAAAACTTATACGCAAACCGCGACAAAGTCAGTGTTCGCGGTACGGTAGAGCATACATGGTCGTTTTTGTCACTAGGGCATTCCCTAGCTGTGCCCTCACTCTTTTTTGTCCCCTCAGCGCGTTACGCGTCTATTCATTGGGAATTTCTTGTTCTATCACTTTTTTTGTAGTAAAATTCGAAAAACGTATTCGACCGTAACTTAGATACGCACTTGTTAAAACAGGGATCATCCTTCATCTTCTGCTTGCATCACGCTTGGCCTTTCCTTAAGATATTTATTTATTTATCCTTTTCTTGTACCCTTTTCAATACATTCAGCGAACTTAAGCCCAAAAGCTCAAACTCAGTAAAGTTCAAAGTATTTTTAGGCTTAAAGTAATAACAACTTGCTTGTGCTATGTATGTATGTCACTACTAGTAGCGATCTACCGCACTAACATTTCGGCACCGACAGTCGCGGGTATTATATCCTCCGCATGAGTGACGTACAATAAGGATGCTTGACGCTAATATTCGACGTATGGTAGCCGTTACGTGCTTCAATCAACTTGAAGATGTCCATCGCTTCGCTTGGGGTATAATCTCAATACCTCAAGGCTAAGTAATTTTTAGAGAGCAGATTGATTGATTGATATGGAATCTGAATCTAAGGGCCATGTAATGTACCTTTTAGGATTATTTTATTTACGTTTTTGAATGCACAGCGAGATAAAGATACGTGGAATGGTCCTTAAATGCAAGCGTCAAAGATAAGTGTGTTGTATTTAACAGAAAACGCTTACATTACATGAGTAAATTTTTGCCTATTAGTCATTTTTTTTTTTAAATCACACGGGCTGGGGGACGGGGATAAACGTTGTCACAATTCTAGTAAATAAATGAAATTCTTTGCTTTATATGGATGACATGGCTTTATTGTTTTTTTTTTTCAGAACTTCACTTTTTTTCTATCTTTGGCTCACAAATTTCAAGTCGTAACTTTGCTGCTTATTCTTCATTATTATTATTTTCTGTTGCGTTTTGTTTGTTTTCTAAATGAATTTTTAGGTTATGTTGGGTTAGGTTATGGTTGTGCGATGCAACATTATGTGAAAAGTTCAAAATCCTATGCACATTAACAGCAATAACGACAGAAACAACAAAAACAACAACAACAACAACAACCACAACGATAGCAACATACATATGTGGAGAATAAACGTACATATGCAAGCATACACACAATCAAACAATGATTATAACAAAGCAACAACTTAAATTATACTAAAAAGAAGAAGAAAAACACATAAAATGAAAAGAAAAGAACAAAAATAAAAAAGAAACACAGAGGCGAGCCTACTGTTGAAGGCTGAAATAAAAAAATTAAAAGAGAAGAAAGAAGAAAGAAAAAAAAAAAAAACAATGAAAAAAGTTAACTCGGTGAGTCAGTCACTTTTAGTGAGACTAGATGGTGAGAATGTTGGCCAGACATAAAAATGAAAAAAATCTCATACATACAGACACACGTACTCACATACGCAACATAAAATATACTCGCATTGTGAAAATTGCAATGTCATGCCATGTGAGTACAAATACAAGACCGACAGAGAGACGGGGAAAAGCATTAGCGTTAAGTTTATCAAACACACATACACCAGTACATATAGTGTATATATATATATATATATATATATATGTGTGTGTGTTTATGGATATTGCTACATGTATACATACATGTGTATATACATACGTAGGCATGGCTGGGGATATTCATAGTTGTTAAGAGTAAAATTGTATGTTGAAAATGTAACAAAAGGAGAGAATTCATTCAATTTCGAGCTTCAGGGCGTTCAGAAAGATGAAATAGAACCAGCAGCACAGCCGCAATAGTTGCTGCAGCAGTGGCAAACTTACATATGAAGCATATATTGAGAAGAGTACAAATTTTCTCAATCATTTCGCATTGCTTTACTCTGCTGGCCGCATACTTGTGGTAGATGTAGATGCAGTGCATAAAAGAACCTATAGGTGTCTTACAAGTCGCGTCTTACGTTATTATATTGTGAACATCCTGCCTCTATGCTATACGGAGTGGATATCTTTGTGTGGTGGCAAAAAGGTAAACCAAGCAACCAACCAAGCGGCCAACTTTTATGCATTGTCTTATGATTGCTGAATGCAACCATGCATTGAGAAATTCTATCACAAAAAAGGGAAGTTTGACTGCAACACAATGTTCACATGTATATATACATATATATATATATATATATAGATATATATGTACATTCGCATTGATATCTCAAAGCTTAAACGACTGACTATTTGCCTGGCTGCTTGACTGACTGCTTGACTGACTGCTTTGTCTTTGACATTATAACAGAAGGATTGTGTTTTTAAATATCTGCATATCTCTACGTATGTATATGTGTCTATATATATATGTGCATGTGTGCGTGTCGCCCTACCCTTTCTTCCCATTAACATAAAGGGAGTAATAAAACCTGTATTTAACTCTAGATTCTTGTTATTTTTTTATAAAATTATACAGAAAGTTTTTGTGTAGCAAAAAAAAAGAAATTTTTTCCTTTTTTTTTTTTTTTGGTCATTCCTTTTATGTATTTTTATTTGTTTTAGAAGTTTTCTCTTTGTTTTTAGAAGTCTTTGTTTTTTATTTATTGTCCATCGCCTGACAAAATCAACATAACTTTTAAGCGCTGCAATAATATGCAAAATTTTATTAACATTTCGCTCACCATCAGCGTTAGAGAGGTATGCTAAGTTTGCTATTAGCTTCGCTGCACCCCAGTGCATACAAAACGTTTACATCGTAAAGGAACTCGTGAAGGGGCCACAATAAATTGAAAATCCTTGTTTTTAAATCTACTGATGCATTGAAGAAGAGGATCACAAAGGCATCCCCATTAATTCTACAAGGAGCAATCATCTTAAAGTGACTGAAATCGGAAGTTTTGTGCGATTTTGGAATTTTTTTAATTTAATGTTTAACAAAATTCGTTTTGCATCTTTCTTTCGGTCCCTCTCTATCTCTACCTCCCTCGCTCTCTCTCTCTCTCTCTCTCTTCTCCTTTATGTTTCCTCCTCTAGCAACTTTGTTGAGGTGCACATAATTCGTTTTTTTGCACGGTTGTGTAATTCCGACAAAGTTAAATCAATTTCCATTTTTACGCGGTTTCCTCAAATCTGTCGCACTATTATACCAAAGTTAAAAAACACATTCAGTCAAGAAAAACTACCCGTTTCCTTATGTTAATGTGCTTTTGCCTGGTTATTTTTACACGGTTTTTATTCCCAGATAAGTGAATTTAATTATTCATACAATTCTTCACTTACGTTTACGTTACGGTCAAAAAGTGAGGAAAGGGGGGGAGATAGGGGCTGACCGCAGCCTAGTGGATGTATGCCTAATCGGTGAGTGTTACGAGTTTACCGACTGAGCACTCATTATGGTTACACACGAGTATGCTTTACCGCAGTGCGTTTTGAACCCGCGCACCCGAGTTTCACGCATCTTGAGTATCAAAATTTTCAGCATGGATCGCAAGCAAACCCCTGTTCGCGTATCGTGTTATGAATTACACATACATGACTTTGTCAAAATACAATTAAACTCCACTGGGGTCACAGATCTTGAAATAGATTTGTTTAAATATCGGCGTAAACATCAGCTTTCTTTTGATGTACTAAACTTTATCGGAGAACAGCTGGTCGAAATTTCTTTCCGCAGTTATGCCTGGGCCTGATGTGCATAAATCAGAACATCTCTGCTTTTTTTTTAATTTGTTTTCATTCTTATATTTAGTTTTTTTATTTGTTTTTTATTTTTTATTTATTTTTTTCATTTTTTTTTGTTTCTAAGCAAATAACACCAGTATTTAAATATTAATCTGAGGGAGAGCGGATCAAAATTCTTATCATTTTTCTTCTGCCAGTAACCCGACGTGATTTCTTTCACTTGACTTGCAATTTCTTCTTTACCTATGAGGCGTAGCTAAAGCTTTATTGGGAAGACCGACATTTTTCTTAAACCAAAATATAGAAAAAAAACTTATTGTAATTTTTTCTTTAGCCAAGCAATCGCATGTCAGAAACGTGTTTGGTCACAAGCTCGTTGTCACTGAATTTGAAGACGTTTTGCAAGATCTTTTGATTGCTTTGACTACCACTTTTTTTTTTGCACTTTTCTCAAATTAAGTGGCGTTGAAATATAAATTTCTTTTAATTAGGGGAAATCATTCTTTCTTGTTTTCAATTCGTTTTCTTCAAGTTTTTTTTTCTCTTCTAAATAAGGGTTAAGGATTCTATTGTAATTTAATGGCAGAAGATCATTGACCTTTGGTGGGAAATCTATTTGCTTTTAAGTGAAATTTGATTCAATTTCTATTTAAATTTCAGTCAATTTGATCCAATAATGTCCGTTCGTGGCTATTGCTTTTCCAATCTCCTTCAATATGTCTATAGGTTCGTATTGCTGAAAAATTAACAAAAACAGGCTAAATTCAAATTACGATCATATTCAATTTATCGTTTGGTATTATTGTTATATAAATAACAAAAGAGATATGCATTAAATATCTTTCCAAAGTATATTTGACTCAGCAGAGCTAGAGCCTAGATCATCTTTGCCGCTTCTTCTTCTTCTTCTTCCGTTTTCGCGGGTTCAAATCTCTGTCGGTAAAGGTTAACACTTACCTCTCTCTTCCGCATAACTACTCTCTCTTTCCCTTTCCCCACTTCTTTCCGACTGTCACCGTATGGCACAAATAGGTGACATAGTCTAAGTGTTTGGTCCTTATTAAAAAAAAAGCTGCTTTAGTTTAGGTAGCAAGCGCGTTAAATGGAAAATGTGCTGGGGTGAATTTACCCTACCGTGCCTAGTCCACGATAGGATGTCTTTGCGTTTGATTTGAGCCTTTGCAAAGTAAATGATAATCAGAAAAATCGAAGTTCATTACTACATTCAGTATATATCAGGGCTAAAATCCCCCATATGTACTCTTCCCACACACATAAATTAATTATAAAAAAGTTAAAAGAGCATACAACATAGGAGAGATTTTGACGGTGATCGCGATTTCAGTGCCTCCGAAAGCCACATGAAAAAACCGCAGTAGCCTTACTCCATAAAAATTCTTACAAGTCGATTTGTACTACTCGGCATTCTTTCAGGGATTGCACTGTGACAGTGAGAAGTAACTTGGAGATCTATTGAAACGTTATGGTCGGTCACTAGTCATAAAAGAAAACTGTATTCTTCTTATAGTCGCTTTGATTTTGTAGCAACTGACAAAGAAACTGTCCGATGTCAATTCTTTATAGCTTATGATATCCCTGTGACGTTGCTCAGCATATGGCTCTTCGTTTCTCGCTCTTCTGATCATATATTTAGTTTGCTGACAAAGACATCCTTAATAAAGATGCAAATCTCAATAAATGTAAGTTATCTTGATGGGCTATCTTCACTTCGATGTGAATTTTATTGTCTATGTGATTGTTTGTATTGCTATGATTTGTTACTGCATTTACTTCGCAATAATAGATCGAATGGTTTTAAGGAGTAGGCGCAGAGCCATTTCGCAGTAGTCCTGGAGTAATTGCTGAATTCATGGGACTTTAAAAATAACGTTGCCCACCTTCACCTATTTTCCTAAAGCATATCTGTATAGGTTTTCTTATCAAAATGAGGAATTTCAGAAGGGGTACGTCGCAGTAGGTATACACTCTCCCCGCATTCTCTCATGTATTATTACTTAGCTGCCTTGCAAAGATTAAATTCAAAAACTCACCCAATCCAGCCCAACTGTTTTTTATGAATGAATTTTCCAAATTCTTTTTTTTTTTAATTTTTCCATTATTACGATTTCTTATAATCTGGAAAATATATAAAGACGATAAAATTTTTCATTAACTGTGGCCATAGCAACTGGAATATCGGACTTTTTTTTTGTAGTCACCTCTTAGATCACATCTCGATAAATATTGAAACAAAATTTCAAATTGTATAGCCTCTCATCAGTAAGTTAAGGCTTATTGCCACAACAATACAATTGTAAAGTGGCCGTTGCGTTAGTTTTCTTTACACTATTGGCAACTTTGGACGTAACCATAATACTTAAGTTTTTGCGATTTTTGGATCTCCTTGAAATAAAGTAATGACGGACGGACTTGCTATTAAACTAATTCAAACTTATATTAAGAGGATACAATATCGGGATAGAAGGGAGTGATAAAGTTGTTACACTTCGCCAGTTATGCGCTCAAGTTTTCAACTTCAATCTGGTTTTTAATAAAGAAAAGTGATTCTGCGGAGTTTTCGCAGTAATCTGTGTGTGTAACTGGTATGAGGACTCGAAAAGAAAAGCAAGAAAAAGTCATATTCGGTTTAGGCTGAAATTTTTAATACTCAGCCCTGCTTACAGTATTTACTGTAATTTCACGAAAGTAGTGAAATGTCTTTTCGTTTATATATGGATTACATAGCGCTTCATACAAATCATACACATTTCAGCATCACGCATACTAAACCACTTCACTTGTATTTGTCCTAATTATATCTAACATATATTGTATGTACGATAGTACCAATTATCACTTGTTTTAGTGAAGCCAATTTCGTAATTTTCAAAGCAATGAAAGAGATCTGAACTTCGTGTCTAGCGTCATTCTATAACATTCGTAACTGTGATTCGTAAATGAATGAGCGGAATATCAGGAAATTTTGTTACATTTCTGCTGAAGGTTGGTGCTATTTAAAAATCACATGGATTCGTCAAGAGTCATTTATATATCCATCTAAATGTCAAATTACGAACTTATTGAGTGATGTATTATGACTCTTTCCACTGATTGCTCCGATATATTTGAGCATTGAATCCGGTATGGAAAAGTTTAAAAATCAACTTAGAACTCTAAGGTCAAAAATCTGCCTAAAAGAAGCACAATATGTCATCCTATACTGGCATGTCATCCTACGAATTTATTGAATGAAGTGTGTTGACTCTTTTCATCGATTGTGCCGATATATTTGAGCTATGAATTCGATTCGAAGAAAGTTTACTAAAGTAAAGAATTTGCAATAAAATCTCCATAAAAGAAGCGCTATATGTCACCTTTTTGCATCACGGCAGAGCGGTCCATGAAATGATTTTGGTAGTGTCCTGGCTTACTATGAAAACGGTACAAACGGTACATAGTTTGCTCTTGTGAGTAAGAATTCGGGGTCGTCATCGGGATTTCAGTTGAGGGACAAATGATTAACACATAAGTCGAGAGAGAAACGCAGATATACAATCGTTTCTTTTCTTTTCGTGCTTGTTAGCAATACAATACAAATAACGTGTGTGGTGTGGTTCCCATTTAGTAAACCTTGTAAACTAAACAATTCTCAGATCATCCAATTACGCTATCTAACCGCCTTCCAGTAGAAGTTATTGTTTGTAATCCAAATGATGTGCGTAGTACCAACTACATATAAAAATTACAAATGTTATATAAAAAAAAAAAAAAAAAAAAAAAATTAATGTACATACGATGCTTGGTCCCCGATGCACATTTTCATTTCGCAAAACCTTGTAAACTAAAGAATTCTCACATAATACAATTATCCTCTCTAATGATCTTAAAGTAAAAGTTATTGTTGTAGTTGAAATTGTGTTTTGTGTGCGCTACATATAAAAATCAAACGATGTGACCTTTTGCTGGCTAAGCGTCCAATAATTTTGTTTTTTTTGCTGCTTTCGCGTAATCTATACCTTATCTTTTACGTAGATTCGTTCGATGCAATCTTTCTTTGTTTAGAAACAATAAATAACTATTTTCTTTATATATATGTATGTATTTATGCATGTTTGTATTTATAATCTAAGCCAAGCATTTATACTTGAAAAGTATATAATTTGATGATTAATTCAAAAGTAAATTATCAAATTGACTTTTATAAATTAATTTATGCAAATATGACAACGCAATTGACAAGAGACAACAAATTTGCGCACATTCTTGTGCACTTGTGTATTCGCAAATAGACACACAAAAGAAAAAAATAAGAAAAAGCAACAACAACAGCAACAACCGAATAATAAACAAATTTATTAAGAACTAAACAAATACACATCTATGTATGCATGCATGTCAGCATATGCTTTTGTACAAGTGCATATGTAAATATATGCAGATATTTATTTATATAAAAAAATGCGTTACAAAACAAATGAACAATAACATGTATCTCTGATGCAAACGTACGTACGTACATGCATACATAAGCAAACGAATATTTTTCAATTAAAATATAGCAAAAATACCGATATACAAATATGTAACAGCGCAATCAGTACACTGCTAAGGAAATGCTGAAATGCCAATACAATAATGAATTAAGCTTATTTACTTATGAAAATACATACATACATACACACACACATAAATATATATAAAGAGATAATATGCGGAGATATGCATGCGTATGTATGCGTGCATGCATACATAAAAGACGAGGGGAAGTTTATCGTACGTTTGCTTGGATAGTAGTCGAAGCAAAGAATCACATAATCTCTAATAAAAAGAGTAAAAGAGTAAGAGATATGCAGAGAGAGAGCTTTATTCTGCACTGCATTATTGCATTCTCTCCAATTTGATTTTACGAAAACGTTTCTGTTCACATCTATCAAAAAATTTGTACTGCACGCGCTCTTTTGCAGGAAAATGTTCACTCTCTCTCTCTCAGTCTCCTCATTGCAGATTCTCCGCAGTTCTCTTTGTGTAGGTTATGTTTGTTTTGTTTATGTTGTTATTATTTCACAAATAAGAGCATCTCTTGCGTATTATTTTGCAATGTTTTTACGTTTGATGTCATTGACCTTTCAAATTGCATCTTGTACGATGAGATTTTTCTACTGTTGCTGCTGCTGCTGCTACTATCGCTGCTTCTGCTACCAGCTGCGGTTATGGTAAATCGTTCTCAAATAATTATCGCTATATATACATATATATAAATATATCATAACATTCCATCCTGCCTTTATCGTCATCATTATCATCATTAGCTTAATTATCACAATTTATTTAAGCAAAAATTAATTGTTGTAATTTTTACCTGATTTCACAAGTTCTTGATTTGATTTTTTATGCTTTTTATTGAACGAATTATTAATGCATTTACACATTCGTATGAACATTTTTCATTCCTTTTTTACGAAAAGATCTTTCCTCATTATTAGTCATTTCATGCCAAGACATCTACACGGAGGGATTGATGAGAGATGAAGCTCATTGTTGAATTGAAATTAAGTCTCCATTTTTGGGTTCAATATATTTTCAATTATAAAATGTTGCTTTAAGTTTTTTGCGATTTTCATACCTAACAGCATTGTTTGATATAATAACTTAAGCGTTTCGTTTACAAAATTTCGCAGTAGAGTCCCTAAGCAATATGGGAAAATCTTCAACGCTGATTTGTAGTGTTTTTGATAATTCTATCTTTAGCTGAAATGAAATACAACTTGATGCTTATTATCTTAGATCAGATCTTTGTTATTGACATTCAAACAATAAGTAAAGTCTTTAAAGTATTTAATCGTTTAACTGTTCAATAATTTCTTGATTGTGGTATGTATACTCTGAGTGATATGTATCGTTGTGCAATCTGCTGTTTATGACAAAAATTAACTATTACCTGTTGGTTTTAAGGAAAACGTAAACTTTTATTTGTCGTTAACAAATAGAATTTATCTCATTGATAAAAAGCACGCGACATAAAGATAGATTTATGACGTTATAAAAGTCAGAACAAAAGCAATATAATGGCAAGCGAATGAAATTTTGATACCCTATGGCATTGGATAGGCGTGGCCTATCTTTACCTGACTTTTTATATAGCGTATACATTTCTTTTTATCGTTATATCTGCTTTAGCTTTGCCTTTACTTTTGAAAAATGGGCTGTTCTCAGCTTACGTTGTATTGCATGCGGGTTGCTTCGAGCGATTTATCTGAAAGAGCATGTTAAGCTTGTCCGTATACATGGGTATGCTACAAGAAATTGAGACAAACTCGCTTTTTCTAAGCTTGTATGTCTGTCTGTCTTATTTTCCTGTATTCAACCCACCCATTTTTGAGCTTTTTTAAAGAAATTTGGTATACTGGCGTGTTTTGCCCACACGATGTATGCCATTGAAAATGGTTCGAATCGACCACTTCCCGTATAATGCCTCGTTTTGAAAAGTAGTCGTATAACTATCTGTAAAGCGGTGTAGGGTATTTTAAGGTGTGTAATGCCCTCGTATAGTGTTTTTAATTGTTTTCCCGAAAAAAAGGTGCAATCGATTCGCGTCGTGTGCATACTCGTCATAAGCATCCAAAACATTAACTAAAATATTGAAGGAAAAGTTGAAAGATTTTTAAATTTCTTTTCTTCTATGCATTTATTTTACTATTCCTTTCTGAATGATAAAGAATAGCTCTTGTCGCTAACCGAAACTCCAATACTCAATACCTTTTGTAGGCGTTAAAGCATTCGTGATGAAATTTTGTAACGGATCTACTGATGCGGCAATAAATTTTCCCTTTTTTTTAGATCTAGCCGTCTTCCTCCTTCCTCCTACAATGACGTGCCTGTAGTTATTAAAAAAATTCATTTGTATTGCATTTTCTGCTCAAGAAATATGACTTACCTTAATAATGCGCTTTTACGGCAAAATATTACAAAACACTTTATTTTACACAGCTGTAAAGAGAACGTATTTATTTGAACTTCTTACTGCAAGAACCAGTTTGCGTGGGATTGCCGGAATTAATATTGAACAGTGTCGCCACATGGCTTGGTGGGACGTGGCTTGTGAAAGCTACCTTTTTGCAATTTCCATTGCATAGAACTCGAAAACATATCTTGAACTTGTTTTTCTGACCGTATATGTCTACATAACACACACTGAGGTGTCTTCGTGGCAAATCTTCAAATTTCACATCTAGTCTTGCTGCAAACAATCCGACCAAAGGTCCTCCTTAAAGTAGTATAACATCATTTTTTTAAGCTTTCGCTGTGTGTAAAGACATTTAGGGGTTCATTTGGCGAGCAGTCAGTCTCCAAGAAAGACCCTATTTTTGAAGCGCATGTTTGCACTGTTATTTACTATATAGATTTTTATGGTTATCAAGCGTGTCATTTAATTCTGAGCCGAATTAATCATTGATTCATCTGTTTGTAAACTTGCTGAGTTGGGGAAAAATGGATAGATTCATAGGTTCAGTTACGCAGATGAACAGAGAAGAAGACGTCTGTAATAAGAGCCTCCTCAAGGCTCTTCTGCCAGCTGACCTTTTACGTAACGGGTAATTTAATTATCGCTCTCAGGCTCTTCTAAAATATGTCACAGTATTCGATAAGCGGATTTCCTATGTAACGAGTAATTTAATTCGTTTAACTTACCTCCGCCTGAGTGGGCGAGCAGGCAAAGGATTTCGACTAATAAGTCAATGGTCGTCGTCTCAAAACCCAAGTGCGGTAGAGTTTTCAATAAAGCTGATAGGCTTAGATGCTAGTGCTTGAATTCTTTTCTTTATAATAATAATAATAATAATAATAATAATAATAATAATAATAATAATAATAATAATAATATTATTAATAATTCATTCAAGAAATACAATTTGTTTTTTTTTTTTTTTTAAATTTAACTACTAAATACCCAAAAATGTGTTAAAGTGTGCTGTTCCCCTTCTTCCCCGCAGATTTTATAGCTCATATGCATATAAATGTATTTTAAATTGAATAAAAACTTTATTAATTTCATTCATTGGCGATGGCGATGGCGATATAAGAATTGAGTCAATGTTAAACCAAATTTATAGTTATTATGTAAATTTTAAAAGTGCACGTAAACACACATATGCGCACACACATACACACACACACACACACACACGTGCACACAGTGCACATTTATCTACGAATACGCAAACCCCAGCAATGAGACATTTTTATGAATGTCATAAAAACAACGCAACGCAAAGAAAACAGCTCAAGATCATAAAAAAAGAAGAAAAAAACAGTCAGTCAAGCAGGAAGGCAGACCATGACCCACACCAATATTATGGCTATAATGTAAATAAAATAAAAATAAAAAATTTTAAAAAATAAAATAACAAAATACGCATACACATACATACATACATACATACATATATATATATATATAAATATATATATATATATATATATATATATATATATGGACATTGCATATTTCTCTGTGTACAAACATGAACGCATGACATAGCGAAAATAACTTTAGCAAAGGAGCGAGAAAACGACAATAACGGCAAGGCTAGCATTAAAACAGGAAACTTCATAAGGAAAACTAGAGAACAAAAAAGTGAAAAATACAAAAAAGAAAAAAAAAACCAAAAACTACTCGTTTCTCTTGACGCCAAATTTCAATTATAATTAACTAAATCGTGTATGCATTAGTGTGTGTGCACGTAAGCATATGTTCCTCTCTCTTTAGTATTTCTTTTTTTTTTTTTTTACTTTTGTGTGAATGCATGTGTATATGTGAATTTAAGTTATTTTCGTTTAAAACTTCAATTGAGAGCAAGAAATACAATGAGTTTGTGTGAATAAAAATGCAAAAAAAAACAAAGAAAAAACTGCAAAGATACTTAAATTTTATTACAAAAACGAAAAAGGCAAACGACAACGATACAGACATAAAAAGCATTTATTAAGAAAAACTCCCAGTGAGACTTCTTTCAAATATATTTCGGGAATTTTTTTTTGTTTTTTTTTTTTTTTCTTAAGTTTCCTCCTCCTTTTTTTCACTATTATATGGTTCTGATGGATTTAAATATGTACTTGTTTGTTAAAAGAAAAAAACAAAAAAAAAAATTCACAAACTTGCTCTTCTGCATTTAGACCCCCTTAGTGTATGCCTGTGAATGTGTGTGTGTTTTGGTGTATGTGTGTTGGTGTATGTTTTTGTGTGTGTGTGTGTGTATTGTGTGTATATGTTTGCATGGCAGTTTTATGGTTAAACTCCAAGTAAACACACACGTTCAGACATGCATATAACTACATGTAGAGCTGTATTTCAACATTCGGTTAGACATTGTGTAGAGTAGAGTAGAGTTTTGTAGCGAATATTGGGAAATAAAGTAACGTCAAAAGGTTAATAAACTTGGAAACGTCAGACATCGACTACGTTTCTGTATAAGTGCGAATATATATACATGTATAAATGTGCGTATGTAATACGAAACGTAAATTTGTATGTGTAAGAATTGCCTGCACTGATGGCTAAGAGGAACACAACATAATCATACAAAGACTACATATTTGCTTCAATTTCTTTTTTCTTTTTTCAAGTTGTTAGGCTAGTTTGCACATATACATGTATACGTTCGTAGAGTTTGCTTGAATTTTTTTTTTTATTTGTTGTTGTTGTGGTTACTTTTCGTATTTTACGAGAATATAAATGTGCATAAGGAAAAAAAAAAACGGCAGCACATGTTATACTAACTGACGTTAATTTTCGTTTTGTTGTTTTTGATTCTTTTATCGTCATACGTTTTAAGCGGCCTTGCTGGTATGTCTGTATGATTGCATTAATACTTGTTATATATATATATGTATGTATTTATGTTTACATACCTGTCTACTTATTACTTTTATATATCTTACACACACATGTATATAATATATATGTATATATATAATTATATATATATAATGTTATGCATATATATGGATATATATATATTTACATAAATGTAACCATATTTGGTACCCTGACAATGGCATTGAGCATGCAGGCAGGCAAAAAAACAAGCTTGCCTGGGCATGAAATTCTCTTCGTTTCGTTTTTCTTCTCATTGAATAAAAAAGTCTCAACTCATTTATTCTATTCATTTTACTCTCGCGCGCCGCCTCTCAAATTCTATTTACAGCTATATAGATAATTGATAAACGAAACTGATTGCGCTGGCTGTGTGCAAAAGTTGGGGTAGCTCAGGTTTTGGAGAATTTTAGTTTGCTATTGTGTATGGGTGCACATGTGTATCTGTGTTTTTCTTCTTTCATTTCTTCCTACTACAAAAAAGGTTTGCTAGGGGAAGGTCATTGGTGCTTTTCATTTGTATATGTGTGCTCTTTTTCTTTTTTTTTTTGTTTTTTTTCTTAAACGTATATGAGGTAATTTTTTAAAGTTGGTTTTATCTTTTTTTTTTTTGTTTGTTTTGTTTTGTTTTTGTTTCTTACGAAAAGTAGTAAAAATAGGAAGCACTTATTGAAACAAAAAAATGTGTCATTTTTATTAAAGTTGCTCTCTGTATGTATGGGTTTTAATTAATAATACGGAAAATGGAAATTTAAAGGTTTTCCGCTAAATCATTCGCTTGTTGAGCTATTTTTGATGCCATCCTTGAAAACTAGTTTATTCATCAAAAGTTTGCCAAGTTGAGAAATTAATTTTTTTGGTGAAAAAGTTTCAAGCTTCTTGTAGCTTAGATAAGAAACAATTGGAAGAGTGGAGGTTGAATTTATACCCAGTCTGCGTAAATTTGTTGTTCATTAATAAAATTCAAGTGAAACATTAACCCGTAAATCGTGCTAAGGAGTTAAAAAGCTTGTCTACTACCACAAGGTAGAATATATGTTTGACTTTAGAGCGAAAAGGTAGACATAAAAAATTTCCTTTGGGAGCTAAGTGTCCGCCCATGTTTTTGTGACTTTCGACAGTTTTTTCTTTGTTCCTTTAAGAAAACGCAACTGTTTCATGGGACCTTGTTCTTTTCAGTTTACTTTGTCGGATTGATTTCAACTACCAAGTCAGTCTTCGCTGGTTCAAATCTCAACGCGGTAGAGTTTACTTTGGTCGCTGCTGTAATGAGCGCTTAGTCAGTAAAGGCATAACACTTACGGATTGGGCGCACATCTACTAGGCTCTTCTCTCCTTACTTCTTACTATCCGCCAACGTGGTGCGCGTTTGGTTATATCAAAAAAAAAAAGAACCTACATTTGCAAAGAAATCCAAATTCTTTTTCTAACAAAAGCATAAAAACGTATTGTTTTATATTCTTTTACCTTTCAAAAGTGATTTTATCTAATATTTTTGTCAAAAAAAAAAATATCCTTCGATCCATTTTCAAAATAAATAATGTTTCATTTATTTTAGCTAAACTTTTATGAAGAGTTCTTGCTACCGTTAGGTGGACCCTAAATAAAATGCAAAGCCCTATTAACCGTAAATTCCTTTTTAAAATTTAAAATAGATAGCAAGCGGTAAGTTTCAAAAGGCCTTATTATTCGTTGGGAGGAATTAAGTCTTAAAATTCCTTACCTTTTATTATAGAGAAAAACTTTCTCCCCCTAATACCAGCTCGTATTCTAAAATTGACCACAATTGATCACCAATTCTTAATTGATATGATTTTTCCATAACTGAAAGTTTAACTAATACCAAGATGAAAACGCCAACAGACTATGATAGAAACATAGGTATTACCATGTTTACTTTAGCTATTTGTCAATAGGATCGAAGTAGATGTTTTGCTTTCCATAGCCTTTGTAGAGCTACAAATTCTAGAGCTGAAAAAAGGCAGCTCAAAAATCTAGCGTGTGGCGACAAATAGTAAAACCGATTGAAGCACGCAATATCTCGAAGAAGAAGGTATCGTAACAGATGTTGCTTTCAATGTTTTCAAACGAATATATACTGGAACACCGGCCGCAAGGCGTCTAAACTAGATGTGTTCTAGGTGGGTTCAAACTGTTAGCGAGAACGGAAAATTTCACATGCGCTAACACCTCAAACTTAAGTGTAAAAATAGCAACACACGTAGATTAATAAAACGTGTTCAAAAGATAATGTGTTTTATGTAACGTAACTGCTTTAATGCCAATAATATTATACGCGAAATTTTATTTTATAGGCTACATTAAGAGATGAATAAGTAGTATTGCAATTTCAACAGACCGTGGGACCGTACGATCTATTTTAGTGATTTTGCAAATTTAACCTGAGGAAAAAAGTCGATATTTTGCGATCGTAGCTGCATTTTGGAGTAGTTGGACCGTAGTAGTAATTTTGAAAAACTATTCGTGAATAAATCGAAAATGCTGTTCGTAGTGACTGTAAATATATATAGAATATATATACAAAAGCATGCGTCGACCGTAGTTATCTTGGCACGACTTGAATAATATGATCTTCTGATGAGTGTTAAAAACAATTCCTGCGATTTGGTTCGACTTCGGGTAACGAACTGGAGACTCAGAACATCAGAAACTGTCTTAATTTGATTCTTAGTTTGCCCAAGTTTTTTACACTTTCAAGTGTTTTTTCTGCTTGTTTTCTGAGTTGACTTCACCGAAGAAAAGGAAACTGATAAATAGCAATAAATCGAATTGCTATTTCCGACTAAATGCGGAAATACACATAAAACACAAAAAAAAACCAATATAACTAAATTCGTTGAATAGAAGTACTCTTCTGTATGCTGGTTACAGTTTTTGTTTTTTTTTTTATTATTATTTACGTGACTATATAAAGGGAATTTCGCGAAATGTACTCTCATCTAAACGGTGCACGCAACGTATGAGTAACAATAATATAAGTAATAAATACGAAAAGAAACAGAAATAACAAAACTATTTAAACTCTCAGAGAATGCAAATAAGAATAGCGATGAGAGAGTATGTTAAGAAAAAGTGAGAGAGAAAAATAAAAATTTTTGAGAGAAAAAAACTTAAGAGTGTCATATGAAAAGACAACAATAACACAAAACACAATAAACAAAATTGACCAGAAAAGCCTTTTAACAGAAACTTGAATAATTTGAGCAAAAAAAAAAAAAAAAAATAAGACAAAAACAACAGCAATACGGAAGGCATAATAATAAAAACAAAAACCAACAAGAATCAAATACAATCATTTCAAGCTGGATAGGAATAAGGAAGGAAACATGAAAAACAACACACAATTGTCTCTCCACAACGTACTGGATGGATGGTGTTAATACGAACAAGTAACTTCATGATGTGCTTGCTATACGCTATATGCCTGCCTGCCCGCCTGTGTGTGTGCGTGTGTGTGTGTGTGTGCGCGTGTTTGTGTGAGTGTGCACGAGAATATGTGTATCTGTAAAAATTATTGAGGCAGGTCCTGGTACACAGTGTTTTTTGTTATTTTATTTTTTTGCTGAACGAAAAATAGGTACAGCCAACGAACCTAAAAACAAATTCGGAACGTTTATAATGTTTAAAACACATTTAAACGGTAATAATGATGGCAGAATAATAATAATAATGGTTACAGTAATAACAATAATGAAGTTGTCTGGGGCATGGCGATTACGGTGGCAAGATAAGCAATTGCCAAGTCTGCACTATAGAAGGCCTCATCGTTTTGTATGCTTACAAAAAGTGTATAGAAAATATATAAGTTTTCTAGGGTTAAATATATGCAAAAAAAATAAAAAGAAGAAGAAAAATCATATTACTACGTTTTCATATAAAGGGTTGCTGGTAATGTCTTGCGATTTGATTTAATCGCAAAAGGTGCAAAAGTGTTTGTAGCTTTTTTTTTTACTAATTCGCATAATTCGTATACGAATTTAAAAATTTGTAATTTAAAAAACACGCACACGCACATATATATATTTATATATATATATATATGAAATTATAGTTTACTGTTTGCACCCAGGTCAGGTCAGTTGGTTCCTCTTATGAATATTTTAAAGAATTTGCATTTTTTTACGCTATTTTTCTTTCTCAACTTCTTAGTGTATGTGCGTTCGTCATGTCTAGTTTAATTTAAATTCCTCTTTACTTTCCTTCTTATGAGATACTAGTTTAGTAAAAACTCTCTCTCTTTGTACATAATATAAAACTTTATGTTTTGCACTTAGAGGCAGTTAGGCGGATAGACAAATAGACGAGTAAGTACTCTTTATATGCAATTTTTGCTCAGCCATTTTAATATGAGATCTTTTCTCGCAGACTTTATGGTCCAAGGATGCAAAGACGTTTGTTTTCAATGGGTTTTCCACAACAGCAACAACATTAATGCTCATCCACACCACCAGCTACCAGCGACAACAGCAGCAGCATGTACAGCCGCAACAGAATTATGTTGTTGCTGTTGCTGTTTTTACTATTATTATGTATTCATTATTATGTTTGTTGTTGTCGCTGTTGTCGTTGATATTTCTGTCACTGTTTGCAGGCACTGCCGCATTTTCTCTGTCTGTGTTGCCGGTTTTGCTTCATTCGTATTTCGTGGTTTAAATTGATGGTCGTGGCCGTTTGATGGCAGACGCAACACTAGACGTTTGTCGAATTGTTATCATTGTATTGGTTTTGTTGTTTATAAAAAAAGCAAAAATATTTAATTAAATTCGTTGTGAATTCGTGAGAGTACAACCAAAAAAAAAAAAAAAAAACAAACAAAGAGAGAAGAAAAAAAGTAAAAAATACAATATTTACACAAGGACGGAAAATTAAAAAAGTATTCTCTTTTTTCTGTGAAAACAAACAAAACAAAAAAAAATATATATTAGAAAATAATAATAATGTTGTGCTTATAATAATAATAATAATAAAAAAAAAAAATTTATATGAAAACAACGCTGCAAAAATAATTTCAAAATTAATCGCAAAAAAAAAAAAATAAATAAAACTAAACATAACAAGAATTATAATTTGTTTATTAGAAAAACAACAACAAAAAGTTTGCGGCACAGAAAAAAAAACAAAATTAATGTGTCTACCGTTATTTTTTTTTTTTCAAGGATTACATCCAAAAGTTGCTTACGTATGTGTAAACTATACCGGATAATTTATATACATGTGGATATGTGTGACTAAGAATAAATACATTCGTGTAGGCGAATCTTGGATACCTATCAACCGTGTAATCTAAACTTAATTTTACATCTTCTCAGTGAAATATTAGGTCGGCAATAATGAAACTACAGCAGGGTATGTTGAGCGGATGTCAGTTATAAGAGACACACAGAAGCACAGAAGCAGTACTTATCCAGCGTAATTAAATTTTGAGCGAAGAACTTCGCCCTTTTTCTTTTATTCTTATATATGTCTACTTAGGCAGGGAATGTCCCCTATAGGTGTAAGAGAGTAATGGTCTGAAAGAGCAGTTCAAAGAGAAAAAGAAAAGGGGGGTGCCCGGGATCTGAAAGGTTGCGCCGCTCAAATATCAATCGCGATCAAATTATGATCTTATAACACTGAGGACTGAATCCGCCGACTTGATAGTAATGCTTCTTATCTACTGGACTATGCGGTAGGCGGAATCTGCAAACTTCTTTGCGAATGTAGGCAAATATTTTATAGACATATCCCAGATCCCAGATTCCCCATATAAGACTAATTAAACATTGGTAACGTGTACAAGTACGCGCCGGTTTATGCTGTAAGAGATATTTTTTGCCAGCCCGGATAGTGAGTCTCCATCTGTAAGCTTACGTAATTTGTAATTAAGTCCTCGTAACATTGTTTAAAAGAATTAGTTTGATTTCGAAGCTCCTTTTATCCCTCGCGTCAGATTGAAGAAAAAAGTGTCGTTCAAACTTAATGGAGGAACTTAAAAAATCTACGCCCACATGATTAGAAAGGTCTTTTTAAATTGTTAGTTAAGGCGTAATAAATCATTTATTACATCAAATCTCTTACACATCATCTACCAATGATCGCCGATTTCCTAAGTTGCGTAAAGTTTTCAATTTGAAAAGTTGCATCCTACTCAAGATCTCATCACATTTTAAACATGGAATGCAAAAAAGTATTGTTTTCGCACATTTCCCCTTGACTTGCGTGTGCACACATCCTGGACACAAAGACAAAATACGGTAAAAGAAAGTGTAGATCGTTCGGTGCTCTTTAAAATACTCAGCTCTCTCTCTCTCTGGATTCGGCCGACAAGAGACAGTGCAGTTTCATCGTCAGTCTCATCCCTCTAATCGGACGATAAGAGAGAATGAAGTTCGAAGATAATCGCCCTTTGATCACCTGTACGCTTATGTTTCTATTGAGACACTAACGCTTTTTGACTAGCATGGATGACACTGGATGAGATTGAAAATAATCTCACCGTTGATCAATTAATCCTTTCGAGACATTTTGTATTTGCTGTCTACTTCATTCTAATTCTTCTTTTTTCGCCTCGTTCCATGGGTATGAGAGGGACTGTATCGGATTTGTTGAATGCTCGGCGACTTGTAAGTAAAATTTCGCTTCACAGAGCTGGCTGAGGAAACTTTAAATCAGCCTATGTAGTACTGCAGACACACATATTCGTATCAGATGTCAGATATCCCACATTAACGCATTAAGTACCACAATTGTCATAAAAGTACCGGGAATTAGAGAAACTAAAACGTATTTTTGAGTTGATTACCAAAGTTTCTATGCCCGATTTCTTTTCATATGACTATGGTAATGTCCCGTATAAGCGTTGTACCGCGACGCTCTAAAAGAAATGGGAAAAGCACTGCACTTGGGGATATGACCCCAATCGATAAGCGCTGTACCTTTAACGGTTAAGCGTGATCAACAATTACGACCAAGTAGTATCAAACCGCCCTGAGATTTGAACCCACTTGAAATAGTATAAGCCAATGCTTCACGAAAAATGGAGTCGCTACGGTTGAGGTTTTCAGATATGAAACAAAGTTTCATAAACGAATTAATGAGTTATTTTAATTTGTTGTCGCTAGCTTAGGCGATTATTATTTATAATGTTTTCCTCTGTTAACGAAGTATTTCACCGATTGACCAACCGATTAGAACATAAGAAGTGTTTGGTAGCATTCTTGAGTTTTTGTATCAGTCACACCTTCGGACGTTTGAAGAAAATTCATAAGCACAAGAAATTCCACTAGAAATCCAGCACTAGAGGAACTTGAAAAACCTCTCTTTTCTGTCTTATATATATTTGTGCATAGCAATAATCGAAAAATGAACTCAACCGTAACAAGTGGAAACATCTGCTTCCAAATTGGCATCAAAATAAGTCGACTGTCTTCGAACTAAAAAACATACTAACTGCCTTGCGTCACTTACTCACTAAGTTGTCGTTTTTTAATAATCAAACGATAAACGATAAAATATCGCCTTTATAATAAACATTATATTTGAAATCTTATTGAAGGAACGTCATCCAAATTGAACGAGCTGCAGTCCTGCTCGCTCTTAAGTTTTCTGGTGAAACAACATTTACGCTTCACTTTACCTGAAGCGGTGTCAATCCAAAAACCTTAAGATTCATACAGTCCTCGGAAAAGTAGCTTTTCTGCATGGCGCTCTAACTGATATAATATTTACTCTCGGTGTCTTGTAGATAGTCATCTGCTAACACTTTTGAGACTTATGTACGCTTTAAGTCATAAAACTACAATGAAATTTGTGGAACTGTACTGCGCGAACTTATTGTGGCTGATTTGGAAAAGCGTTGGCTTGGCTTGTTTGTTTCCTCTAGAAAGTAATTTCTTCTACCACTGTTCAAACTTCTAACCTGATTCACAGAATAATACTGAATTTTACAAGACATCAAATTCTTAGAGCTCTTAACGTATTCTGTCGAATCAATTGCCAACAATATAACGAATATAATAAACCTTTGCTATCTGGATGGTAGCTGTGAACCGTACCGTTTACATATTTTCATATATTATTTTGCTTACATACATATCTACATATATTCATATGTGCATACATGTTAAGCTTCTGCATCTATTGGGGCCATTGAACTTGAAAAATCTCTATGAACGTTGATATAACATAGACATAAGATGGTGTACACGTAGTCCCATATAGATATATATATATATATATATATATATATATATATATGTACGTATATATCATTAGCCGGTGCTTGCGTATACTATGCTTTCTGCAACAAAGGCAAAAACAACAACAGCCAACAACTTCTACTACTACAACTTCTACTACTACTACTACTACAAGTACAACGTGCACAGACGTCCTATAGCTGAACATGTTATGCAAGATAAACTTTTTTTTTTTTAACAGAAATCTCAGATTCCAGAGACTGGTTTTAAAAAAAAAAAAAAAAAACAAAGAAAAAAGAAAAAAGAGTCAGAAAAGAATTTTCCTTGTTTTCTTTAGAGAAAATTCTATTTTTAATAATTTTCCCAACTTTTTTCTATTGAGATTTACAAAAAAAAGAGTAAAAAACTTTGAATAATTTATTCGGTTTTTAAGTAATTGGAATACAGCATAAGCACAGACACAAACAGGAAAGTTCCAGCCGTACCCCAAGGGGGATCTTCGCTACGGATTGGTCATACGAAATATTTTCACTTAAAACGCTTATGTAACTCTAACTAAAATACTGAAAGTGTTTAAAAGAATTCTTTTTGCCCTTTTTTTTTCAAAAAAAGACAACAAAGCGATTATTCAAAATTACTTTGCTCATCTTTTCGACAATGTTGAGGCTTATTATTAGCGACAAGCTATAAGTCATTGATTGATACAAAACGTAAACAGAAGCAACAGCGCCTGGAGAATAAAGTGTTTCAAGTAGCGCTTTCCAGGTCAACACTTCCACAGTTTCCTTGACGTCTTTTGCATTTTTGTGACATTTTTTACTTGAATGCTTGGCTCGATTGCATTAATTGTAATGAAAATTGCTCAAGAATAGCTTTGTTGTGTTTGAGACGGTCGTAATATACACTACGCCTCTATTATCGGCCTAAATATAAAGTCGCAATACGCTATTGGATATGCATCCCACGTTGAAGGTGCATTGTAGGCATTTGTCATTACCAAGAGCTATCGATAACTTTCAATAGGAATTTTTTTCGAATTAAGCAGAAAAGCTGGGCCTTTAGTAAAAGGTGGTCTTTGGCACGCGAGCCAAGATGTTGAAAGTTCGTACAGTCTTATGTACACTCGGCGACCTCGCATTTACCGTGAAGAAAAGCCTAAGCCTCATATGCGGTACAATAGAATGCTATCTATGTCATTTCATTAGTCATTAAGACTACCAAGACCGTTCTATGGGAAAGCTGTGTAGCAGAAAAATATCAAACTAATCAAGAGAACACATAGCCCTCCGCTATTATAATATCAAGTAATAGCAAGTAATTTCGGGCAAATTCTCGAAAGTATCACTAGCGAGTCGCACGAACTCTATGCGTTTTAAATCTGTCAAGGGATGTCTCGTATTCGTGAAACAAGGTGATGGTCAGAAAGAAGTGAGGAAAGAGAAAGACATAGGGAGATGCTGCCCGTAGTCAGAGGATGTGCACCCAATCGGTAAGTGTTATGCTTTTATCGACCGAGAACTTACTATAACTACGACTAAAGTAAACTCTACCGCACTGAGATTTGGACGTGCGGACATTGCCTTGGTAGTCGCGAATATTACCTCCTTGGCATAGGGTTCTTCAAGGTAATAGCAATATAGTCTTTGTCTCCTTGTTCACAAAATACAAATGTATAGCTTTTCTCGGAGCACTGTTATCCAACTGCTGCGGAAGACGCAAGTGCAGTTGCGTTTCATATAACTTATCTCTACAATTACCTTTCCTCCGAGAGGTAAATATTTGTTAGAATAACATGACAGTATGAGTTGATTTATAGTCACCTGTCAATCCATTTAATCATTCGTCCATCCGTGCTTCGCATTCCTTTTAGAAAGTTTAATCTGCCTGATATACCCGTCAGCAGTCAGCACATAGGACTCTTATATAAGTCTGTTGCATAAATGTCACTGTTTGGCCAGTTGGTATGCCTTTCAATTGTCACATATTTTTTCAATGTTTGGTCTTCAAAATTCGTGGCAAGCTTGCATGTAGGCTTCAAAGTTCATTTCAAAGATAAATGAGGCTCTTGGATGGTAGGAGCTCGTTTGCTTTATATATGGTTTTAAGTTACGCCTTGTTTTTGTGATAATTAAAGCCGCTATTTGTATTTAGACGTTTGCACTTCTATCTCTAGTACGTGTGTACATTGTGCTTCTTACACCAACTCCTATGTCGCCATAGAGTCGACATTCTATTATTTGAAACTAATAATTGAGGAGTTGGTGATAGATAGGAAAAAAATTAGGAGTGTGAAGGATGAATATGTAACTTGATTACCATTCCCGGCTCATAAGATCATTATTGCCGTTATACATATAAAAGCATTCGCATTCACATTCACAATTAACGTTAATAGTTTTCAAATACATTCTTAGGGATAAATATCGATCTAACGAACTACTAAGCTCTTGCTTAGTTTATTGCTATATTGAAAATACGCGAGGAATTGCCGTAAGGAAAAGGGCGTGCGCTAGCTGGTGTCTAGAAATAAGTCGATAGCTTTTGAAGAATTGTCGTTTGATAAATTGAAAGTTGCGTGCAATCACAAATTACTCAGGTTATTCAACTGCTGCACATTTTTAATTGAAAATGAAATGATTTCAAGTACTAAGGAAAATCCACGCTGGAAATACAAAAAGAAATATTTCGAGGTGTTTTTACACCCTACACCACTTTTCTTCTTTTTTTTTATAATATGCCGAATCACTCAGGGACTGTCCCCTGTCTATTTGTGTAAAGCGGTGACGGTCAGAAAGAAGTGGAGATAGCTGCGATCAAACTAGATTCTACCCCCGAGTACTAAGTAAGTTGTCGCGACTCTTAGCTACTCGGCCGACTTGAAGTGCTACGGATCGAAGCAACACCCTGGTACACTCATGCATTTTGACCGAGGCTCGAAGGCTATTGAAAATGGATCTCCTCGAACCGCTCTTCCGATCACTTCCAATATAACATCTAGTTTGAAATAATTGGGTAAAGCGAGAGAGGCGCTTACTTATTTTTGCTTGTTTTCATTTGTATTTGATTTTGGTATTCAAAACTTTGCTGAAGGATTTCTATTCACAAATATGGAAAATTATTGCTTTATATTATGTGAAATTTTAAGCTGAGCGCATTATGTGGATGGTTTGAAGTCTTGGTTTAATAAAAGACGTTTTTCGTCATAGTTAACATAAAATTCCTTTTTATTTCAATCATCACTAGTCGTAAGAACTTGGGACGATGTTTGCTTGTCATGGTTTTGTCTCGAGAATTAACTCTTGAAACACAATAAAGCTAAATTTTCATATTCTACAATATTGGGTGGGCACGGCTGATATTTTCCATTTTTACCGAAAATAAATGAGACTTTTCATCGCACATCTATTACAGTTCATGGGCGATAAGCAGAAAGCTCAAAAGGCAGCTGTGTTCTCAGTTTATATAGCACCGTGAACCAGTTTATATAGCACCGTGAACGTATCCTTCGGCCAATTTGGCCCGTTTTCAACACCAATTTGAGTTCAAGAACTTCCAAAGTTTCTGCGTAATTTGAGCCCCTAATTTTATTTTTGCCACCAGGAGTATGTTCGACACACATAGTTAACAGACAGACAGACGGGTATGTTTAAATCGATCCAAAATTTATAATATTTATGCATTTCAGGGGCTTCTGAAACTTTCTTTTAGCTTTTGATAAAATGAATATAGCCCATCCTTAATAGGCGGCTATAAAAAGGAAGGAAGGAATTTCATCAATTCATCACGCCGTGTAGACACAGCTCAGATCGTGTCCTCTATAGAGATACATATAGAAAAAGCTTTGTAAATTTCAATTTCATTTACAATTGGACTTTTTAGTTATAGTCTTTATTATGATGCGCGCACGTACTCAGCAATGGAATGTGCGCAAATAATTAACTAGAATGACTCTCGATCAAGCATTTCCGTTAATGATATGACGGAATAGGTTTGTGGTTTGTGATACTGAGTAAAGTCAGCAGTTGTCTATTGTGGTCTCGCTATAATGAGAAGGTGTTGCCGTGATCGTGAGGGTGGTTCCTCGGCCATAGGGCTTGGCCATTGCACTATCGATTGAGTTGATTTCCGCGATTACTCCAAATGCGAATAACCCATGCGCATAATTTTCGTTCAGCTGTCTGTAAAGTGTTCATTTCTCTTGCTATCTATAAGACTGCTGTCGAGTAACATATTCAAACTATGATCGAGGTTATTCGACACCATGGGTACAAATTGGAGAGGTATTACTAAATGTTTAAGTGGATGCTTTATATAAAAAGGAGATCTTTTCCTTTCTGCTTGATCTAAAAAAATTTGGGCAGAGTTAGCCTGCGCTGCAAATATGATACCACATCAGCAAACATATCGAATATATAGACCATCCATTAGCCAGATGGTCAAAGGAAAGCATTTAAAATCCGAGATGATATATTTTATTTCGATAAGTATTTTTTTCGTTTCTAACTCTCGGATTTATGACTAATGATAGGATATCCTTTCCCAAGGGAAGGAGCTATCTAGAAGTCTACGGTTTTGTTCTACGTCCTATCCTTTGATTCTTACATACAAATGGGATAAGAACTGCAATCGCATTCTATTCGCATTCGCCCTACACCTTACAAGCCAGGAGCTAGCTCCGTCGAGATTACTATGAAATTATTGCTTATAACTTTAGAGTAACGTAGATTCGAATCTGAAAACTATAAACTTGTTAAGACCTAAGTAAAATTAAAATCAATTTCCCGACTTCACGACTTCAAGAGCCTTTGCTCACTTCTTTCTATATATGTATGTTCAAGGTGATTTGAAAGGAGCGATTCCATTTTCGTGTTTCTGCTTGCTGCACGGCAAACCGCCTTTTTACAAGTACCCTATTCAATTGCCTAGGGAATGGCTACCATGTTGCGGACAATCACAACTTTTCTATTGAATGAAAGAAGATTTCCCCGTCTGCCAGACACATTCCTAATTATTTGAAAAATCGTAATATTGACTTTGAAAATATAGTTGTTGTCGATTGGCCACGTATCCACTATGCTGGAACCGGTCCCTATTTTTGTCTCGTTCCTCACTTCTTTTTGGTTGTCACCCTATCACACGTGTAATTAACATCTAAAAAATATTAAAAAAAAGAGGGCAAAAAGAACAAATTTCACAAGCGGCTTATAGATGAAGAAAGTTCTGTAAATTTTGTAATGAACCCCCATAAAATATATCAAATTTTTCAAGTCTTTCCAACTATAAGAATTATGAAGAAAAATTTTGTGGACTCCAAGCGCTATGTTTCCATGTGATTATTGGCTTGACCGAGCTCATAAAAAGTACTTCAAAACCAAGTAAAAGTGAGATGATTGATGTAAATACGGTATATACTATACGATATGTGCTATAACGATATACGATACAATGATATATCAAGTGAGAAAGTGAATCTTCACTCAATGTTACAAATGAATATCATACAGAAACTATTCGTATACACTCTTGCTATTTTCCGAAACAGGATGTAACTGCACTTATAGGATGCTGAACAAAGGTGCGATATAGAGCACTATCTTAAAGTTTTATAGGTTAAACGTCTCAAGAGTCCACAACATAGCTTTTTAAAATGTTGAATTGGTCGAATAGATTAGTCTTCAAAAATGCATGTTTTTTGTTTCAAATTCGATCAACTACCCAGGGATATCGCTTGGGATAACATACTACACGCGTGCGCACGGTGCTAGTTAGGAAGGTTTGTAGATAGTGGAGGAAGAAAGCGAAAGTAGTGTTCGAATTGAAAGTGGAAACTCCTGGAATGAAGGGAAGCGTGCCTTCTCCGCTCAATTCGATGAACAGTGCTCTTAAATCGTGTCATGTGACGTGCTTTACGATATCCAAGGTTCGAATAAACATATTGCACATGACGAAAATCAATCAACATCAATGGCGCTAGCATTTTAGAGGTTCAGTGGAATGTAGTAAGAATTAACGCGCACTGAACCATTACTGAAGCTAAAGCTATCACCAACAAGCGACATGGTTTAACCGAAAAATGGATGCAAATATGTCAAAGAAATAAAAAATGTCTGCAACCTTCGCGGGAATTCATTATCTTCGTCAAAGATAAAGGCTAGCGATGGGCAATGCTTTTAATAAAACAATTTTTACGATTTGTTTTTTTTTTTTTAAATTCGTAGTATTAATGATTTCAGTAGCAGCCCTTGACCTGCAGGGTTTTTGGACTGACGAATTTCGCGCAATTTATTCTGATGGTAACATTGTTAATATTAGATCTGACTTAGCTTAGTCTTAGTTTTCCTGTTCTCGTTCCGTAATATTGCTCGGGAGCGATGCCGGCTTCTTGCAGCCACCATTTACATATTTCCAGTTACCACTTTTAATTCGCAGTGCTCGTACCTAAATCTTCTACGTGTCGAACTCTCTTCTGGTCTGCTCATGTTGATTTTCCGCCTTCCGTTGCTTAGATTATATTTAATATTTTTTCTTCTTATGCAAGTTTTCTTCTTTCACAGTTCGAATGTGTGTTTCTTGTCTACAAGAAAAACACGACTTCATAACAGAACTAGAATTTTAATTTTCATAAGTGATTAATAAACAAAAACTGAAAACATATAATTCATATACAAAATGATTGATTTGAGTTAAGTGCACATTAAGAAAACTATATATACTCAACAACAAGAAAACAAAACAGACAGAGGGACAGACAAGTTTTGATTGATTCAGTAACTGGTTTTGAATCGATCGGTGTAATAAAAGGTGAGAGTTAAGTGCGTATAATTAAAGCAAAAGGAAAACAGGGCAGACATATGGACAGACAAATTTTGTATAATAAAAGATAGTTGATTTAAGTATATATAATGAAAGCAACAAGAAAACAAGACAGATAGATGAACAGACAAGTTCAGATTCAAAAAATTATTCTGGATCGGTCGGTATATAATACAATATGATATTTGTATGTATTTATAAAAAATGCAATGAGTTAGAAGTTATTATATATGTCATTAATGTGTCGCTTTTCTTTTTTTACTTTTAGATAAAAATATCAAATTATTTTGACTTGACTGAGCACAACACACGTACAAGTATCTCCAAAATAAATGTAATTTAAACAGAATTTATTAAAATCATTTCATCTATGAATTTTTGCAGATTCAATTCGGGACTGATGTCGAGACTTTATGGACAATGAATAATGGTATCTAAGGAATTATGTTTATTTTATATTTCAATTAAATTATGAACATTTTTTTCGCATTTTTCATCTTTCGCTCACATAGTAATCTAGTGATAATACGTAATTGAATGTTCTTTTGGACTAAACTGAGAACTGAAAATGAAATCATATTTATGATCGTTAGTCTAATGGTGCATATATGGCTATGGACCATTAACAGAAACCCGTAAATCCGAACTTGTGCTATATGCTAATTGTTACAAGACCGGCATTATGGGAGTCTGTCAATGCAAACAACATGATGTATAGTTTCTTGTAAATCGATGTTTTGTTTTACGCTTTATTCTGTTCCTCTGTCTCCCTCTCGCTCTCTTTGTGATAAATGTTTGCCACACAGGTTTTTCAAGATAAATATATATATTCCTTCTTTTTTTTTTTGCAAAATGTTAACAAAAAAAAAAAAAAAAAAAAAAAAAAAAAACAAAACTTACAATTAATAGGTTTTCCCTCCGCCTCTTTTCTTAAGAAGCAGACTTATTAATAATCATTAAATGGAAAAGCAGAAAAAAAAGTAAAGGACCAACGAACCAGCCTACCATCATCCCTCTGGCAAATTGAGGTAGTAGGTTGTATAGTAGTAAATTTGAAAACATTAAACATACTATACAACGTGCTAGCTTTCTTTGCTTGACTATAAGCAGCAGAAAATCGTTTTGTAACAAAAATGATTAACGCCTTACCCATGAAACTAAGAAGACGAGCAATGTAAATAAATAGCAGCAGCAACAACAACAACAACAACAACAGCAACAACAATAACAATATAACATACATATGATATAAGTTTTTGAAAATGAATTACGATGATTTTATTTATATATTTATTTTTTTTATTTATTTTTTTTTTCTATTATTTATATCAGAGTGTAAATACATATAGTATATATAAATGTGTCTATCTATTTTACTGTTAATAATAATTAGTATTTTTTTTTTAATCGTTTCAAGCGAAAAACAAAACAAAAAAGTGTTCAATTCACATTTCATTTACTTTCATTTATTAATATTTTGTGGCTTGTTGTTCATTGTTGTGTTAATTTTGTATGTGTGTGTGCGTGTTTGTCTGTGTTTTATACCTATCTAATTAACTGTGCATTACATGTGTTATTAACGTACATAACGATATTTAAAAAAAAAAAAAAATATAGAAAAATCAACAAAAAAAAAAATGCTTTCTTCCCTTTCCTATCTCTCTCTCTCTCTCTGTTTCATACACACACACACACACACGCACACACGTCACTGACCCTCCTAATCTCTCTCTTACTTTCCCTTTGCAGTAAGTGTTCAAGCATTTACTTTTCTTTAATATATTAATACATTTTAAGAGATATGCATACATACATACAAATATATCTATAGAGAAAAATGTTTGTATGGCTGATTCCCTGAGACCCTAACTTGTGACTTATCACTTGAGTTTCACAAGTTTTGATCTCCGGTATTGGCCGCAAGCTTACTGTTTTTATATAGTTCTGTTGTTCCGTTCCATTCTTTTTATATCTTACGATAATAATACTTCACCTTAATTGTTAGTTAACAGCAAAAAAAAAAAAAACAAAAAAAAAAAAAAAGAGAAAAGTTTCAAAAAAAATATCTAAAGTTTCTATTATTCATGTAAATATTCAAAATTCTAATATGTTTTTAAATATTTCGCATAGAACATAACTGGGTAAGTAATTCTCATTTTCTTTTCACATATTTTATTGCAATATCTTATAATACCGTCTTGAAACTAGCTCATCGTCTTCATTAAGATATATTTGACAGTTGGATAAAGTCGAAAAACAAAAACAACAAGTACGAATTTTATAGTCGGACAAGACCAGCTATTAGGTACTCCACACAATTTCGTCTAACACAGCCATTCACTCAATGCGTAATTTTGATGAAAGTCCTCATATGGGAGGACACTCAAATGTCAACGTGATCTAAATTTAGCAAATTTAATTTACTTCGTACCGATTCTATTATTCTCCTATTACTTCCGTCATGACAACCCACAAGTCCGACTTTGACGTCATAGAAGAGCTTGCTTCCATGGGAAACCCTACATACGGTGCAGCCTACAAAATTCACCTATGTGATCCAAATTCCCTATAGTTGATTTACTAAACAACAATTTCCAGCATAAATTATTGAAAATTAAACCTTCTTGGCATACAAAGTCTTATTTTGTATTAGAACCCTTTTATAAATGCTCGGATCTAAAAAGTAGACCTACGTAGTTTGAAAATTCAATATCTTTAAGATTAATTTTTATTTCAAATAATTATTACGAAAAAAAAGTATTGGAAATTAATCCTCTTTGCCATATAAAGATTCTTTTTTCGTAGGGAAAATTGCACCATCCAATGCAAAATTTCATACCAATCTAGAAGGGCGCAACACTATTACTAAGCGATTTTCGTCACGAAATTCTAAAAATTATAATATTTTTTCTTAGAATGGTTTATCAAAAAAGGCGTTATATAGGGAGTGGTCGAAAAAGTGGTTCGATCTGAATCATTTTTCAATAGCGTTCGTTTTCGGGCCAACACGCAGCGGTGTATCAAATTTCATCAAAACACCTCAAAGCTAGCGACCTGTAGGTTAAAGCCGATTTTTAATACCGCACACCCAACATTAAATCTTCATTTATTTTCGTGGTAATATACCAAAAATTATTATTATAATTGTTTCCAAGTAAGGCATGATTGTCAAGGCAGCCTTTCTATATAAAAGAGCGCTCATAACGTCGACAAACGTGGTCCAAATTAAGCAAAATTAATCTGCTTGTATATAAAGGCTTTCTTTTTCATAAGTATCCTTTTACAGGATGGGGCCGGAAAAATAGACTTACGTAGTGCTAATTCGGTACAAAATCGGTAAAACTTTAAAAAGTAGACCATTCTCCCAGATAAGGTTTACTTACTTATGTAGAGTATAAAAAATGTGTATGTTCTTCTGTTATTCAGTATTGGGAAGGTCTGGAGCCAACATATCTGAAATAACGAACGCGATTATCGGCTCAATCGAAAGGCTTCATTTGCTTCTTTTTGTTTTTTGCTGAATATAGCGGATAGTCTTAGCTTCTAGTACTCATTTGAGTTTAATACAAGAATTCATTGCTTTAGGAAAAATAAATTCTAATAATAACAATAATAGACGATGCAATAAAATTCAGGATTGATTGGTCACCGTGCAGAGTGTCTTCTGCATTAATTACTGACTGCGTCTATTAAATGTTACTCTTGCCACTCCTACCTGTTTCCGCAACAAGTAAGAAAGTGATATTCGGCTAGCGCCGAGTTACTAAGAAGCATTAGTCTACCACCATCGTGATGTCCACCGTAATCAATTTAGAATTAACATACTCCACTTTTCGCATTCTACTCTCCGGATCCTTTTATTAACTTGGACTCAAATTTCAGTCTTCTATCTTTTATAATTTGTGAGCAATGCACAAAAGGCCATAATTTCTTGTTTAAAAAAACGGAGTTGCGTTCAGTTTACACTTCACGGCGGGCTTACGCTCTAACCAATTTGGCCCATTTTCAGTACTACCCTACGTGCAAGAACTTCCAAAGTTGAAGTGAATATTTTCATTTTTGCAACCAGGGGAGTGTCAACGACACACACCACATAGACGGAGAGACATGGCTTTACCAATTTACAATTTCATGCAGATCAAGCATGTACATACTATATAGAGGGGGGTCTCAGCAGCTTCCTTCGTCCTTGGGTCGAAATACGTTAATGATGACCTGCCGCGGATCTTGAAAGAGGGAATACGCATCCGTTCGTATGTCTTACGCTATCCAACATTCTGAAGTATAAGTCCTCTCCTTTTTATCTAGAACTTCTCCCTCTCTTGACTTTCTACCCTCTTTATGCTAAACTTTTGTTCAAATTGTTACTTAGCAAATTTTGCATGATATACAAATTACATTTTTGAATCAAACGAGTAATTAATTTCATTTCAGCTCATTAATTCACAATTAATATGAATGTGTCTACTTTCAGGAAGACGATGCACTTAATAGACCTTCTTTCAGCCTGTTTACAACTTGGGTTGTTTCGTTGATGGTAACTTCGGCTCAACTTGAACTATTAAGCTAACAGAAAGAACAAAAAGAACGATTCAACTAAGTCTTCGAAATTCGTGTTTGAACCCTATGGACCCTATGAACTATGAAATGATTTGTCGATGTAAAAGCAAAAAAAAAAAAGAAAAAAAAAGTTTAAATATAAGATGGAAGTGACATAAAATATATTATTAAGCCCAAAACAAGTGCATTATTATCTTAAGGATTAAGGGAGAAAGAGAAAAATTCTAGTCTTTGGTTTGCATTAGAGTTACAGCTGGGAAATCTTCAAGTATTGGATGGAAATCTTTTATAATCCGTATTATTGTTTTATTTCTCGACACGTATTCCGACTGCGCAGCTTATATGGTTAAAAGCAGAAAAACAAAAATTAAACAAATATTTATTAATTGTGGTTTAAAACCATCCGTACTAGAGTGCGTGTTAGCGATAATAATTTTATTCATTACTATTCAATAAGCGCAAGTATGATCTGTATGCATATTTGAGTAGCGTAGCGTAGTGAAGTTCAAGTTCATTTACCGTTGTAAGCGGGGGACACTTCATTCGTCATTGTTGAGATTAAAAATCGTTAGTTGTTGAGTGCCCATTTATCGATAACGATTGCCAACCAACCCACCAATCAATAACGTTTGGTCAACCAACCATCTTTGCAGATCAATATCTACGCAAAGGCAAAGCGGAAGACAAACCTCGCTTGACACGTGCATAACTTACAGCATGCGCACTGTGCACAGGGCATACCTTGTCGTGTATTTCCTACTCTTTGTTGGTTATTTATTAACCTAACATGTCAATTATTAACGAAACATATCGAAAGAAAATTTTGAAAATTGTCGCATTTTATACCAGGACTTGTCCACAGTGTCTGGGTTTAATAAATCCGTAAAGTTCAAACGTGGAAAGTCTAGAAACCTATACGCGGTCAACATACGCGCCCGCCAAATGCCGAACGGAGTTGATTAAACTCTTGATGGGATTAGCATCGGTAAAGGCTGACAGACAACCGCCAGGTTTAAGTTAGAGAAAGGGATAGTGGCTCTTTTTTGACATCGTACGTTAATTGAAGATAATAAATGGATTCATTTGCATAATCCCAGGTGTAAAAATTCGTCGGCAGATCCAGGCATATCATCCACCTTGGCTCTAAGTTCGAGCAAAATATGGAAAAAGGCAAAACAAGATCACTTTTTAGCGGGCATCCGTCCAGCCATCCATACAGCTAAATGGGTTCGTAATAGATTAAAAGCATTCAACAGGGAAGTACCAGTCTTGCAGCGTGCTCCGTAAACTCAAGGCTTCTCGATTACCACTCGTCTACCTTGCTGGGACACTCACTTGCTGAGCAGCGCTGGTTGCTGTCTAATTTACCTTAAAAGAGCTTAAAAGAGAGAGTTTTTTTTGGCGTGGCATCCACAAATCGTCAAGCGAGTGGCAAAAACGTATAGCTGGCGATAGGCACTACTTTGTATTAAATACTTTTCACCATTTTCATACAAAAATTACGGTTTCATATGTACAGACCTATTAGAATAAGGACGAGAGAAGGAATAGCAGGGAAAAGTTAGAGTCTCGCTATGCAGTGCCACGAGAGAACTCATCTTTTTTGATTTTATAATGTCTCCTCAATATTTATTTTTATATTACTTGCACTCGTGCGATGATGATTTATAATAACTTTTCTTTGCGAAAAATGTGAGTTTTATGCAAGTTCATGTTGTTCACGGGAGAGAAATTATTAAACATTACTTAGCGGTGTCTCCTTTCACAAGATTCTTTTGATTTTAACATTATTCTATTCAACTAATGATACGCGTAAGTAGTTGCTACATTTTAAATTTTTTCGATTAGACTAAGAATTTTGTCCTTTTGGTATGATTTCAATATAAATGAAGAACGTTTAATAAATATTCTAAAAAATAAATTTTTGAATTAAATTTATTTGTAATTATTTTAATATTTGTGTATATAGCATTATGCTTAAGTAAATCTTAGATTTTTAAGTAAAACGTTTCCTTTTTGGATAGCTATAGTAATTCATAGCAAAAATCATCTACAAATTTTGATATTCGTTAGCATTTTTTTCATTTTGATTTTTAGGGTAAAAAAAAGAAAACATTTTGTTGATGACTCTTTGAAGACGATAATATTTTGTTCTGTGATTAGCTTTAGACACAAATTTTTGCTAGCTCTTGTATTATTGTATATATATTAATAAGTACTTCACTTCACTTTTTTAATTGAAAATAATATAAAATAAAAAAAAATTCAATGATATAAATAAAAATAAATAAAAATTCAATTAATCTTAAGTTTAAAAAAAGAAAATAAGGACTAAAATAAAGAATTATCTAAAAGCAAAATATTTGAATATGAAAAGTCTTTTTGTTTTTGCAGATTAAGATTATGATTAGATATTAAGATTAACTATTTTTCGTTCCGCTTGTTCTGAGCTCACTTCTTTTTTCTTTTTTGTTTTCCATTGAAGTTGACGTTGTTAGTTGGTTCAATATATATGACTGTCTTCCATAAAAATTCTAAGACTTATTGGTGTGTGCACTTGTTGTCCTTGGATTTCTTTTTACGATCCTCATTTGAATTTGATCGGCGCGTACCTTGAATCGGCATATAAGGTGGTGTTGGGCTTGAGCTTTGGTCTAAAAAAAATGTTTTTTTTTTCGTAAAGGAAGGAATTTTATTATTAATTTATTTGAAATCGATTTATACATTCAGTTCAATACATATATACCAAATGTTGTTGCTTTGGAACGTGAATTCGAGGAATCTTGAGAGTGGATGGAAAAGTTTTCAGACCTTTAAGAGGAAACTAATTTATTACGAAAAAACATTTTGCTTTAATCGCGACGGTTTACCTGGTCATAGAGTTTTGTGAGTAACTTGAATGACTAGCCTCGTGGCCAATACTCATAGAAGCCGGCCTCATAGTACTAGTGGCTTGTGGTGGTGTCAAAGGTGGACGGCAGCTATCGACGGGTAAAGTGTAGATATCGTCTTCACGATTCAAACTGGCATGGCGAGCTTGTTGTTGTTGAAAAACCAATTCACGATTTAAGCTTCCATTGGTTAGGCATCCGTTTTGCGTGCGTTTAATGACATCAATAGGATTAGAGTAGGCTTCTAAATCAATGGAATCTTCCAATGTCGATGACTGAGATTCGGGCTGCTTAGTAGACGATGTCGATGTCGATGATGTAGTCGATGAAACGGTGGAAGAATTCATGACCAACGAATCTTGTGGCAATGGCTGTATAGGTCCATTGTGGCCATTGTCTTTCTGTTGACTTTTACGTTGTCTGGCTTTTTCTTTGGCACGTTTAGCTTTGGCTTTTTCCTGCAATGAGGATGTCAAGGACAAAGATCGGAATTGTATTACAATTGGTACAATAATTGGTGCAGTTGCGGAAACAAATGGGAAAGCTGTACTCGTCTTAGGATGAATATTGGACACCATTAATGCCAATAAGCGTAAGAGCTTCGGTTTTTTGTTTCGTTCATTATATATTTCGACGCGTATTATTATGTTAGTGAGGAGCATTTGAGCATAACGTTGTTTGCAAAGCCTCAATATTTTTAAAATACTTTCTGCGATTTGTTCGTTATCAAGGAATACATTTACAATTTATTTTCAGAATGATACAAGTTTAGCGATTAATGCTAGAGTGCATTTATAAATGGATCAAAGCCACTTTGCGGACGTGCAGAAACTACATACTGTCCTATCTTTCTATTTGAATTTATCCAAATAAGGAAAGAAAGGAATGGAACAATTTATAACCTCAAATAGTACGTTTTTATAAGCCACACCAGTTATGGTATAAGCGTATATTAGGTTTATGCGGATTTATGCACCAGCTAGAAGGACTTCAGCTTTTTTTATATCAGCCGATTTAGAATCACTTTATAAAGCCAAGCTAGTCTGCCTTATTTTCTTAATTTCGTGTTAAACTTAGAGGTCGCGATTTTTGAGATATTCTGAACATATTTGATACACTAATGCTTGGGTTCAAGGACGAAAGCTATTGAAAATTGCTCGAATCGAACTACTTTTTCAACCATTTCCCATATAATACTTTATTTGGAAAGGTCGTTATATTAATAATTGTGGGATGGTGTAGAGTATTTTTACTAGTTTATGTTGCATGTATGACTGCGCCAATTATTTCGAGTTAATAAACAAGTAAGTGAAACTTGTTAGCGACAATTTAGGAGCATTTTATTAGAATGGGTTTCACAGCACACAAGAATCAGGTGAAAGTGGCATGAATTCAGAATTCCTAAAGATCAGGAACTAAAATAATTTTGAACAAGTGCTAAAAATCCGAAAATCTCAATTAAAATCAAAATTAATGGAGAAAAAATTTGCTGCTACCCATTGCGACGTGGTTACAGGGAAAATATTTGAGGTTGTGAAAATCCAAGATCCAAATCGGCTATAGATTTGCATGAACTGTTTCGCATTTTATAATGGTGTCCAAGGAATTGATTTGCAATGATGAATTGACATGGTCATGAAGAGGCACTAAGTACTAAAAGAAATATATTTAGCCGTAATCCGTTTTCGGATAGCAACAGCAGTCAAGCGCAAATTTACTGGAATGCATTCGATTTTATATTTAATTTCATTCTTCACAAGCAGATGTTCATTTGGTAATTACAAGCCTAAATAAATAATTGTTCGCCATGGTTTGCGCCCAGCTCTATATGAATAGGAAGAGCGACTAATCGTTGAAGGTGAAACTTAATTCGATTAAATTAGAACCCTAACAATATAGGCTAAGTGAAAATGAGTTTTACAAAAGCTAAGTGTCCATGATCAGTATTTCTTTGACTGTTATGGAAATGCCTTTGTCAAATAAATGGAGACTTTTGATTTCGCTGCACACGCGTTAGGATGTCTTCATAAAGAGCAATACTAGAAATAAATGGCAAAACTTCGCTTAAGAAATGTTCCCACCACTGTCCATAAACAATCAATTCAAAATCTATGCCGTCCTTTTCTTATGTTCTTTTATAAGAAATGAACTTTCTCTTTAACTCTTTACACCCCTACGTCAACTATGTACCGGCATTGTATGCTTTCTGAAAACCCCTGCGTCGACATACACAAGACGAGAAATAAGGAATAAATTAGGAGCGCAAAAAGGTAATTCTAGCTACTGCGTCAAATTCCATTTTAACAAATTTTAATGGGAAAAATTGCTACTACGCTCTTGAGTAACTAAGCGTTGCAGAACAGCATTGCGAGGAATGAATTATGCTTTGAAGCTAATGAGAGAAGATGGGTTTATTTGATGAAAAAATTATATATCGATTTTATGAAAAATTAATTTGAAAACTTGCAAAAACAAACCCAAACTCCACTTGTGTCAATACGTGGCAAATGAGAGGAAAACGTTTCAAGTTTTCTAGAAGGACCTAAACTTAAAAAACTGCGACGTCGTGGTAGCTGAACTACTTGTGGACGTAAACAATTCCACGTGTGATAATCCATCTTTGGTAAGCATTGGAGTATAATTTATAAAAAAGAAAAATTAACCAAAATTCAATTCAACGATTGCGGGTAACATTAATTGATTAGAGGCGTATATGTTATCTTTTAAACATACTCGTTCTTGTAACATTTTAGCTAATTCTTTGTCCTGAGCTTCGATGGCCAACATTCGATCCCTTTCCTCTTGTGTTAACCCATCGTTCACTTCCATTTCTTGTAAGCGTCGAGCCAATAACTGTAAATATATTGTGCAAAGTTTTCCAAATAAATCGAATGGTATCGATTATATAATAAAAATTGCATGAATGATACGAACCTCATCCTTTTGTTCTTGCTTTAATTTTTCACTGATCTCTTTAATTTCGTGCATAGGTAAACCGATTTCTTTAAGACTGGCGTAATCACAAGGATCAACATACAATTCAATATCATCGGCGTGCTCTTGTAAATGCTTTTCATTGGCAGCAGTAGACGCATTGCCGGTCGCCGCATTACCCACTAGTTGATCGTATTTTTGTGGCGATAATTTCTGAAAGATTTGTTCATTTTTCAATAGATTCTCATTAGATGGCGACATGAATCGATTTATTTTATTGGAGTGTGCAACTAAGTGATTATGGTGATTGTGCTGAAAATGTTGTGGTGAAATGGAATCGGGTGAATCGGGTGATTCTTTGGATATATTATAACGTCGTATACTGTCGGCTACATCAGAATATTCTACAAGTTCTTCTATATCGGGATGACTTTGATGTATAGGTGATTGGGTTGTTGGTATTGGCGGTGGTGTGTGGAGAAATGCATGTGTAGGTGATTTTGGTGTTAACGGTGTGTGCGGTGAATTCGCTAAATGGTGTGCTGAATAATTTAAACTAGTGTTCATATTAGGTAAAACGGAATCGAATACATGTCGTCTCGAAGCGTTCGCCGCGGTCGTGGCCGATACAGATAAGGCTAGAGACGATGGTGATGAAGACGAATGATGATGACGATATTGTGGTGATGATGTGGTTTTACTGTTGTGCTGTGTCGATTGCTTATCATCATCATCACCTACCAAAAGGTGATTTTGATTTGTTTTTGGAGATCTACGCTGCTGCAAGTGCTGTGCAGCGGTGCTTTGTAAAGCTAAACCTACATAACCATCGGTATTGGAAAAATGCTTCTGTTGCAAAAGTAAAGGATATTGTTGTTGTAGTGCTGGTGCATAAGAATGCGGATTCCGATAGCCGTTAGTGCTGTGATAAGAATCATAATTTTGTTGCTGTGGTTGTAAAGTATTGTTTTTAGCTGGTCGTGGCGGAGGTACCTGATGTTTGGGTGGCGGCACCGGTGGCATATTTACGTAAATTTCCTTAAAAAAAAAGAAGAAAAAAGAAATATGACATCAATTATTACTTCCATGAAGAATTACCTTGTCTCGGTAGGACTTACCTGCATTTTTTGAGCCATTTCTTGTCCTTCTCTTAATTGTTGCAATTTTTGTTCCTGCAAATCTTTCTCCAATTTGTCAGCGATTTCTTTAGCCACCCGCTTGTCATGTTCTTCTCTGCAATGAGATTTTAATTAATTAATTTTTGCGATGTCTCCTCAACTTTTGCATTGCATAGCTTACTGTTCTTTTAGTTTTCTTCTGTAAACTTCAGTTTGTTTCTCGGCAGTTTCTTTTTCTTTAATTTGTTCTTGCAAAGCTGTTGGAAAATCCTCTCGGACCACTGCATTGCGAAAGCGATTGCCTTTATAGAAATCATTGACTGCAATTGTTGAGAGTTTAATTAAGAAAACTCAATAAATTGAAAAAATAAACTCTATAAGCCCTCACTTTCTTGTGACTGCAGTTTATAGGCTAAAGCTCCGTCTTCTCGCACCAACCATTCTTTGCATACTTGAGAAGAAAGAAAAAAGCATTAAACGGATTACTTCGCTTGGTTAATGGGAAAACAAAAATACACAGGAAAAACGTATCGAGAAATTCTTGCTATGGTTACTTTAGTAAGAAAGACTTATTGGTAAACATGAATAAATCATATATTCAATAATGAAAAGACTTTATTGTCGAAGCGAATAACGGCTCCTTTATTGTTGTGCATTTCGACCAGACATATTGCGCGAAAGCTGTTTCGAGATCTCTGTTGCTTTGAGGTTTTTATATTTAAAGTTTCGATTTCGACGATCACACTATTTTAAACTTTTCTACTCGGCGTAGCGAATCATCTGCTGTCGATTAGCTGAATTCTTATAGAAGAAAAAGAATATATTACCTTAGAAAGTGTTGTTCGGGAAAAAAGGGATTTTATTTGCGACTTGCTCTTGGTTTTAAGTACATGGGACTATCCATCTGTACACGCCCAGTACGTAGGGAAAGAAAGAGAAGGATACCTTGCGGAAAATATTTACTATATTTGTTCTCAAGCGAATCTTGCAATATAAGTTCGCATCCTTCGACATTTATTTATCATTTGTTCTAACTTTTCGACTTTTTCAAGATCTTGCATTTAATTTTGGAACCAGAATTTTTTCCCTGAATTTTGGGAACTTTATGTGCCTTAACATCGATTTAAGGTCTCAGGAACATGTTTCGAAATGCCCTATAATCGGCGAAAGATTTCTATTATTACCTACCAAGTTCTGTACGAGATGCACTTAGTTAAAAAGTATGTATGTTCTTGATCAACAGCTCACCTTAATCACATATGTCTGCCGACTTCTAAATATATACTTGATTTTATTATTAACTTTTTTGCCATTAGCAAGAGTATCAGTCGTCATATCGAACGACTTTTAACTAGTAGTGAGCCGATAGTATTCGCTAACATATAAATTTTCCTCGATATCGAATATGAAATTTCATTTTTGCGCCATTAACCCATCATTTTTGTATGTTATCAAGTCAATCTCGTCGTTGTCTACAGATCAGTCGATTACTTAGGTCGTTAGCATATTATTTAGTTATTATTCCTTTTCGGGATTTGGGAAAATATTTATTTAAAAATAAGAAGTAAAAAAATTATATTCTGTGCGAACCGAATCTTTTTTACTCATCACCGCGATCCTCAAAAAATTTTTCAATTTTCGGAATAACAGTGGAAATTTATGTGTTGTATGTGTTGGACCTCACGAGTAACAAGCATAGACAGACGTTTGTATATTGCGAGTTTGGGTCACTTTCAAATTCTTTTGCAAGTTTGTAAGCGATGTCTTCATTTTCGCGAACGGGAGAATGTTTACCACAGATATTACACAGTTGCGCAGACAGATAGATGGACAGACGCACTTAGCGAACGGATGGACATGTTTAGATGCAGTCCAAATTTGTAAATGATACTTTATGGGGTTTTTGAAGCTTGTTTTTGTGTGTTATTGAAGAAAATTAAATTTTGATTCGCTATAATATTGAGTAGGCATGGTTAATTTTTGTCATTTTTATACAGATGCTACAGCATCGCCCATAGAATATGTGTTCAAATTCTTGTAAAGTTATTTGCTATAGTTTACAAGAAATGAGCAAAAAATCAATCTTTTATTACTTTTGAAAAACAGAGTTGTCCTCATTTTATGTAGTAGTGTAAGTGTGTCCTTGAACCGATTTGGGCCATTTTCAATAGCGACTTGCGTGCAAGAACCTCCCATTTTTCTGCAAAATTTGAAGTCGATAGCTTAATTTTTGTGGCCAAGAGAATGTTTACAGCAGACATTACACAGATGGACGGAATGATATGCCTAAATCGACTTAGAATTTGATGCTGATCAGGAATATTTATATACATTGTAGGGTCTCTGATGCTTTCTTCTGGTTATTACAAGCGAGAAGGCTAAACTAGTATACGCTAGCCTTTGGTGATAAGTATATTTGTATTTACCCTAGTCGTACATGAGCACAGTTGTATCAGGTATACCTCTCGTTAACAGCTAAGATAGGCGACTGGAACTGGGCAAACCATTTTTCGCTGGTTGTTGGTCACGGAACGATTTTTCACAACGAACGCAATTCTCCCACAATAACTAAGAAGCTGCGAGTTACGATTTGTCGCATCTGATTGGTATAGAGCTCGAACATAATCCGCCTCCATAATCCGCAAATAGATGAAAAATTATAAGTAGAAGCCCTCCAGAGATATCATATTTAAAGCTTCCTGCAAATGTTTTTTGGGCATTACGAAGGAACCACTCGTTCCCGTCTATTCTTGACAATAGTTTCTCCGATTACCATGTGTGTGTTGTTTCGAGCTTGCGGGAATGAAGGGTTAGTACTAACGCTTGCTTGTTTTTCTATATAGATTGCGTTATAGCTCAGTTATACAGCGTAACTTATCGACGACGAAAGCATACATAACAATGTTTTCATTCTCGGAATATCTGTCAGTTGGACAGTTAGGCGTTTACTTGTGCACAAATTATGCCCAATTTTAAATCGAAACTATAATTCGTCGCACACATCAACCTGTAGTCGGAAATCCAACAGAGTAATTAGTAATTGCGACATGAGGCAAGTAAATGTACATGCCTTTAGTGATTTTTAAGAGGACCGTAATGGAAAAGTAAAGTAATCTATTCTACGTTCAGTTACCTTTCAAAATTAAAAACGAATAAATACCAATGATGAACATAAGATCGATAAATGGATAAAAAAACCTCTGACAATTTGAAAGACTTCCCAGTTTAAGTTCTAATGATGCATAAATCCACTCATTACGTTATTGCTTAGGTTGTAAAGCCGGCGGCTACAATTTGTGAATTTGTGGACGATGTCTTCTAGCCAGCAAACGTCCTCTATTTGCTAAATCTGTCCGTGTGTCACTATGACGGGTGTTTAACTATGTACTTCATATGATATCATAACCGCTTTTGATTTTTGTGTGCATTTTGTGCAGGCAAAGAGTTTCAAAAAAATTTCCGGTAAATTAAACGTCCATCACAGCAGTTATTTGAATTTCAGTCTTAAGCAAACGAAGTGTATTGAACCGCACGTAACCAAAAATGATTTCCACACTTTAAACAAATAATTCAGTTTAAGTGTGTTTATGTGAGGGAGAGAGAGAGAGATAGACAGAAAGAGAGAGAGAGAGAGAGAGAGGGAGAGAAATGGAGAGAGAGAAAAGGAAAAAAGCAATAAAAATACACAAAAACGTAATATTTGAGACAATCAATTGATATTAAATACACAATTGACATATGTTGACACGACAGATATTCAATATTGGCTCAAGCAATGAAATCAATTTAAAAGAGTTTATGAGCTCAGACAGTTCATACATAATGCTACGGATATGCTGATGATAGAGATGATAATGGCATAGTGGGATGAGTCATTTCCGCTATTTTTCTGTATACCCGTTCTCGCACGTGATTATCAAATGAAAACATGTAAAATGTCGAAGAATAAATAATTCCTCAATTTTAAGCCAATCATTAATCGTAAATGCGGATGACTTGCGTTTTACATAAAAGCAAATAGATTCGAATCTATTGTTTGCCCAGGGAATGAAAGGCACTCGCAATCGTTTTTTTTTTTTTTTTTTTTGTTTGCTTTCAACGTCAGCAAAGAACGTTGGGATAATAAACGCGTCATTCCGTTTGTAACATTCATATAGACACATCTGTGCACATATGCATCACACATTTGCATTAGTCGCTATAGGAGTGAATGATGTTGTGTTTAAAAGTACAACAACACCAAAAGAATTAACAGGTAAACGTATAATTCTACACAGATCAACTTTGGAAATGAGAAACTAAGAACTTACGGCCGTTTTCATTATGTTAATTTAAAGTAACACTTTTGTTCCCATACGCACTCTAAGCTAGAAGTTAACCTATTTGCTTGCGGGTAGTTCGCTAATTGTTAGTTAGCTTGTTATGATTCAATTGACTTGTTGTCTGTTGCGAGTGAGATATTAAATTTGCATTTTGCTACAAACACACATAAGAAAGCATAGCAAAGAAATGTTTACTCGAAGAGATAAATTTATTAAAGAAATGTTTTATGAAATGCATGGATTGTCCATAAGGTGCACTAATCGTTGTTGCAATAAAAATTTTTCACAAAAATAAATTTATCACAATTTTTCTTACTTGCTGTGATCAACCATATGATTGTCGTTATCACCTAACCTCGCCAATAGCTGAAGTCGTTTAACTTTCAGTTCAATGTTTATCGAAAACGAATCTTAAAACATTAGCTGAAGCAGTTGTCGACCAGGAAGTAAGTTATGCAAAATTTCAATGTGAAAACGGTTTGGGTATAAGAATTGCTTAAATTGTTACTACTTATTATGCGTTTCGCACATCACTCAATAAGATCTTTATATAGTACCAAGATGACATTCCGAACATTAGCCTACAAGTTCCAGTTATTTTAGTGACACCCCGTTCGTAATGTTCGTATGTTAGTAAAACGTTTCTATTGAATGGGATAAAGAAAACGGTTCAAGGAAAGCAATGGCTTGACAAGTATTGTTTGGGCTCTGCTCCATCAAGACAAGTGGTAGTGAAGTGGTCAACTGATTTTAAACGCGACCGTACACGCACCAATAATGCGTATATTGAAGCACTGTACAAATCGATCTATAAGGAAGATACGGAAACATTAGAGAGACTTTGGAATGAAGAAGAAGTTACTCTTGAAGAACATTATATTAAAGAATAAAGTCGGATTTTGCTTAAAAATTGTTGTTCTATTAGTGCCCCTACGGGGTTATTAAGTAATGTACTTTCCCTTATGTAATACGTAGAAAAAGGCGTCTTTGATCCCTTAAACGTATATTTATTTTTGATCAGCCTTTATCTCCGCCTGTCCGTTCATTTAAGTCGCGATTAAAACTTCTACGAAAGGGATTTTTACCTATTACTCTCATCACATACAAATAACTTTCAGAGAAAGATTTTACAAATGCATTGAAATTTCAATTAATTAAATATTTGGAAAGTTTTTTTTTGACCATCAAATGTTTTCCAATCAGTATTAATAAAGCATCGATTTAACAGTAGCTCCTTTTCGCTTATCATGGTCAGGACTTCCCAATCAACAACTTTCCTACTAGAATACAGTTAGCCTCAAAGTTTTCTCTTTCCATTGTAATGAGGTAAATTTCAAAGTCATCTGAATCTGCCTAGTGGTCCGGCCAGGGCTAGTGCAAAACTAAACATTTCTTCTTTCTTCTTATATTAAGACGCTTTGTTTGCTCTTAAACACACTCTCTATTAAAACTTCCAGGTGAGGTTTGCCAAACGGTCGAATTGACTGAACATTTAACAATAATTTCAACTGTGCGAAATTTCTTAGAAGGTGTGTCTTTAAATAACTTCATAACAGAGTTTCGCTTGTCACCGTTCGCAGTTGTTTTTCAGCCCACACAGACGTGTTGGACATCTGTGCGTTGGGCGAAAGCTAAGCTTTGCGGTGAAATTTCAAGAAAGTCTATTATATGTAGAAATACCTTAAACAAAAATTTGTTATCTTGAACATGGAAGTCAAGAAATGAGTTGCCGATTTTTTTCGCATTTTCCTAGAAAAGGTATGTGGCTCATGCGAGGAGATAGCTGTAAGTACATACTCCTATCGGAATTACCACAGTATCGTGGTGCGGAACTTTATTTCTGAAATGCTGCGTATTCTGATCGGCCAGGTCGAGTAAGTCGATTATCGATTCGCTGTAATGAGTAAGGATTTTACAGCTGTCGGTGAAATGTACATCTTTATACCCAACACCACTTATGGTACAAGAGCATATTAAGCTTTTGCGAACATCCAGAAGAACTTTCTAAATCTAAGCTTATCTGCTCGTCTTGTGTTCGACCTCCAGGCTTTGGCCTACGTACTATCGTTATTGAAAATGGTTTGGATCGGAGCACTTTTTCGACCAGTTTCCATACAGCGCCTTCTTCTGGAAAGCTGTAATATGGACAACAGTGGGGTGTTGTAGGGTATTTAATAGTGAGTCATGCACCCAATGTTTTCACTTGTCCTTACTAGTGAATGAAAAATTTTCCGACCACAAAATAACTGTGGAGTAACATAATCAAATTACGACCGAGTTTACTCGATGTCGATACATATAAATCGGGCCCAGTTTCTATTAAAGTATACAAAGTTATTAGTTCCGGTATTTAACGATTTGAAGCATTGTTCATATCGTAAACTAATGAATGTACAGTGTTTCGAGATATTTACGAAAGCTTGCTTTTGAAATTTATTTGCTTTCCTCTGCGAATGTACGCATTGATGAAATATACAATTATTTCCATTATTCTATTATAATATATTGATGTCATGAAAAAGTGTTATATATACAAAAACACTGCTCTGCAACGTGACTGTCAACAGTTGCGCATGGATAGTTTTCGTTCATGCAAAATTGTAAAGTAAGGTCCGAGTGTACTTTTGTCTGTAAATCGTGTATAAATTTAGAAATCATGCGTCCTCCACTGGATGAAAAAAGATAGATATTAAAAACGACAACAGCTACTATTTTATATTTCTTTGAAATTTTTCCATTATGTTCTCTGTTTTTGCTTCTTTTTCAATAATTTGATATTCTATCCTATGTTTGGTTATGGCGTTCATTGCCTTGTGCGTTGCACGACGCGTTTGTGTGCAATGTCCCTTCAGCACCTTCGATAAGCTTAAATGCATTTCTTTCTCATAGTCTTTCGTATAATATTTATTTAAGCAGATGTACATATACGTATGTATGTTATGTGCTCATGACAATATTCTTTCTAGTCAGGGTAATTAGATAAGTTTTCAAATTGATTTTTTTTTTTTTAACTGCATCTCCCCTAAGTTCGGTATATTGTGAATCTTGGTTTATATGTCGATCTTAGCGTATCTTATTTCAAGACTTGCTAAGCCGCGCCGGCCGTAAAGCAATCAAATGTTTGCCATTTCTTTCATTAAATTTCAGAGAAAATAATTGAAGGAATTGTACGAAAAGTTCTTATATAATCAAATAGTATCCATGTCAGGTGCAATGCTAATGATTTCCCTACAAGATAGTAAGAAATGTCTTTTCAATGTGAAGCTTTCTTAAGCGGAAAGGATGTCTAAGAATCGGCTCAAGCCGCGGATACAAATTTCTTTCACGCGTTTTCTTTTACTTTTTTTTATTCATTTTCAACTATTTTTCCATTAAATTTATGACTGCGTCTGCTATAAATTTTTGTTTTCTAAGATTTCATTTCATTTCTGTTGTTGGGGTTTTTGTTTCGCTTTTGCTATTTTTTTTTTGTTTCTCTTCTTTTTTATCATTTGTGCAATTTAGCTCGTTAAACTTGTTTAATTGCTTCATAAATCGCTGTATAAATATGGCCAATTTCTCAAGTGGTGAACCATTTGTCATTTTGGCCTATCGTCGTGGTGTCGCTGCACTCAGTGTCTGTGCCCTGAAACAATTTTAATTAAATTAAAAATTTTAATTGTTTACATTAGCGAAGTGCTATTAAGTTTAGAAGAGTAGGCATTTAAGAGTCTTTTTACGTTGTAGATGTTGCTCAGAGGACCACTTCGAGATACGAAAATTTTCTTTTAAGAATTACGACTTTTGCTTATTAGAAATATAGAATGCAGCCGCACGGTCAGGTTTGCCAAATTGAATTTCACTAAGAATCAATGATCGCCCATTGACACACCAGAGGGTTCAGTCAACAAAATAAGAATAACTGGAAATTGAATATTAAGACTAAGAATATTAAGAAACTTTGAAAAAAAATTTAGCACAACTGCTAGTTGTAGTTAAGGAATGTAAAAGAAACATTGAAAAGGCAAGAATTCCGGAGAAGCTACGCCTAAGTTATAGTTTACATCGCTTGGCTTTCGGACATATGTATGACATATTTACTTGCTTTCTGACTGTCATTAAAGAAGTCATAAACTCGTTTTGTGGTTGTTGTTGTTGTTTTCTTAAAAAGCTCAGAAGAAGGTCATCAGCATGATTAAATAAGTTAACGTTAATTAATCGCTTATGAGTTTAATTAGAAAAAAAAAAGGTTGAAGAAATATTAAATTAATCAACTATGCCATGAATGTCATCGATATACAGATGCCATGAGAATCGACAATCGGATAATTGCGAGTGAAAAGTTGAAATTACACTTCCTCTGCCTGCGATTAAGATATAGATTTCATAGAAAACGCGTACTGAGCGAAAATGTCGTCATCTTGTATTTAAATACGCAATACTTGGGCAACTAATAAACGTATGGTTGTAAATATATCATGCGCTAAAAGTAGTTGACTAACAAAACTTCTTATAGCAGATAAAGGTTTTCCTAGTATTTGAATTGCTTGCCGCGTATTACCCTGTAATCATTTCCACCCATTTGCGCGCCCATGTGTAGGGGACTTCCTCTGAATGGTCGGCCAAACAAACGAAAGAAAACTTCCATCGCACTGTGCGCCGTTAACAGCGGATCTTTGCCATCGGAGCCACATCTGCATATGCCGGAGAAAATATACATAGAAACTATATTTTCACTAAAAATCTGTCAAATGCAGCAGATATCAGTTAGAGAATTATTCCCAATCATTATTGGCAGTGCCGGAGATAGTCTGGTTTGTAAATTAATCTAATCGGCCAATTCTTCCGCCTAAAACAAGAGACTCATTACGTAACCGTGCTGCCCCTCAACTTAAATATAACTTTTTTCTTTGTTTGTCTGTGGAAAGGCGCACTTCAAAATTGTTTAGTCAATGCTGAAAAGTGATTGATGATATGGCGGACTTTTCTTGCTGTTTCCAACAACTAGAGACATGCATCACGCACTGCATAAAACGTTCGAGTGCATAAGTGCTTCAAGTGAAATCAATTATATATATAAAAATATTAATTATGTTAGTTGCAGCTCACTGCCAAAATAAAAGAATGAGACAAAACTGTCTCATGTTAAGCAGCCAGCTTAACTTTTTTTAAAGAATGAACTGACGTCGCTTTAGTCACACGCACGTGTTTGTCTTTTGGCCCTTACAAGTAATTAATGTAAGGATTGCATACCATATGTCATCTGTTACTCCATTCATTGTTACGTTCTTGGCTTTTGCATGCATTCCGTCAGTGCAATTAAAAGTCTCTTGTGGGTCAATCTTAACGACATCACGATTTTCGGAAGATTGATTTAATTAAATGAGAATGAGTTAAAAAAATCAGGAATCATTTTTTTTCTTCAGATAATAGTCCCTCTTGTTTTCTTGTATTTAACCTGCCAGTCGCTATCTTCGAGATGTTTTGATGAAATTTGATGCGCTGGCATGTTTCCGTTAGAAGACGAACACTATTGACAATGGTTGGGATTGCATCATTTCTTCAACCCATATATTTTATATTGAAAAGGCGTAATACGAATAATTGTATTAAACGTAGTGGTGTAGGGTATTTAATGGCTGGCCGTGCTCCACTAAGGTGTTTATATTGTACACCACTTGCAGAAGAGCTTAAGAGAGGCCCATTTTTTAATAAAGATGATTCTATATTGATATACACTTGTCTATCCGTCTGTCCGCCTATTAGGTCGCAATTTTTGAGATATTTCGATGAAATTGGGTACACTGATGTGCTTTAATCCAAGCACGAGCGCTATTGAAAATGATTGGGGTCGCTCGTCATATATCGCCTTATTTTAGAAACTCGTAGTACGGAAAGAAATAAACCTTTCCAAATTTTTCGACAAAAAAAGTTGGATAATAGTGCAATACAGTTCGACGTTCTAATGAAAAAATTGATTCGGCTGGGCCAATGAACCCTTCTCAAATAACCCTTCCTAGGAAACTGGTTCTTCGCGTGGTGAAAAGGTACAATTTTCAATACTTCATGGTGGAAATTAGTTCATAATAGTAAATTGACAAATATGAAATAAATCTCGTCGAGTTTGGACCATGTAGGTCAATTTTTTGGATACCACTGCCTATAAGGATTCTCAAAAAATATGAACCCTTCTGATCCAAAATGGCTTAATTCGTTGTAATGTTTTATGGTGAAAATTGACCCACGGTAGTAGGGAATTTGGATCACATAGGCTATAGGTTTTTAGACTTCAAGCATATAAAGGGCTTATCATGAAAACCGAGTCCTTATACGGAGAGAAAGTCCAATTTCCAGTTTTCTACGATGGAAGCTCGAAAACAGGAAAATTTTGAGGAATTAAATTAAGTTTGGTAAATTTAGGTCAGGTCATGTGATGTTTTGGCCAACCGCCTGTATGCGGTTTCCCGCGCAAAGTATCCTTTTGCACGAAAATAATGCGTAGTTTTGGTGTTTTATTACCAAAGCGAGTGAATAAATATACCAATCACTTCGCCCAGAATGACACCACTTCGATGTACGATATTCTCCAACTTTTCTTGCTTTCTTGCTTGTTTTTAAAATCGCTTTTTAAAACGCTCGGCGGAATACTTATTGCAAGAGCGTATTTGAGGAAATCACATCCATTTTCTAGAGATCTGCGGATATCAGCCAGGAATGTCTACAAATTTTCATATTTTTAAGTAGATTTTTTCATCTCCATGCTCGAATTAGAGTTGGCTGGCCTTGGAAAATCTCTTATAACTGAAGTAGAATCAGATGTAATCAACAGTTTATCTGATCGAGTGAATGCCACTTGGATTTCGTATAAATATTAAACATTCAGTTGTAACCATCTTTGTGTTTCATTCTTTGCAAAGTCTTTGTGATTTAGTATGAAAAACAGAAATTAACATTTTTGGCAATAAAAACATTAGTACGTTTTGCATTTAACTACAAATTCAAGTTTTTTTTTTTGTTTTATAGGTCCGGGTATTCCAAAGAGAATTTGATGAATACGATTCTCAATTACTTTTTTTATTTTTTTTTTTTTTATCTGAAGCTAATGATACACATAAGGAGTGATGTAGTCATAGTAACAAATGGTTGATGGCTTTTTCTCGTAGTTAAGTGAATTCCATCAGAATATTGTGACTTGGCACCGTTCGACTTTTACTTTGCGATTATCTTAATTGACATATAAAAATAATACTAATAACAAAGTTCAAGGAACTAACAAGAGGAGAAGAGGAGAATTTCTACTCAAGCTTGAAAGTAATACTTAGGGTTATGCTCATCGGGACAGTTAAATAGCAGATCTTTTGTTCTACATGTAATCCGAATGTCATTAGTCTCGATTAACACGACGCTTTATAAAGAAATTTAAATGTCAACCCTTTTTGGCATACACTTTATTTCGCGAATGAAACTCGCTCAGTCTTTAACTATTTTATTGAAAAATTTCCAGTTTTTTCCCCTTTATTTGTTTACCAAGAATTTTTAGTATGCGAAGTTAAATGACCTAAAAGAAATGATACATTAAGCGAATAAGAGAGGTACAGTTGAGTTGAGCGAGACGGACATTTAATATTGACTGGCTTCTTTGGTTTTTATGCTGGTTTTTTATTGTTTGAACATGTCCACGTCTACGATTTGATCACAAAGAGTACACAATATCACTGCGTTGGCGAGTTACTCAAATTTTTCATAAAAATTCGCGTTCGCGGCCAACATCATTTTACGAAAGGTATGATTGCTTATGATTACTGTGCTATGCTATGCTATGCCATGCTATGCTTTGGCAAAGCGAACTATAACAGATAAAAAACAGAATTTAGCGAATAAAGGGCGTAAACACTTACTGCTATTACTATTATAATTTAACTAACTATAGACTGAGAAGCATCAGCTCTTTTTGTAAAAAGAAGAACTGGAAGGTTAATTTAATAAAACTTCTATATAAAAAATAAAAAAAAAAAAATTGAACACAAGACATTAAGGCTGTCCGCAAATGCCTTGACAATAGCCCGAATTAATCCGTTCCATGCGGTTCCCACAAATTAACCATTTCTGCGAACAGCATAGTTTGCATAGTATTTTTCGGAATTAAGCCACGTGTACAGCAATTTTCAACAATAAAACAATTACTCGAAAAAATCTCAATACATGCTATGCAAAGTGGAAAATCAAGGGCAATAATCACGGATTCAGGCAATGTTAGTCTTCTTTTTCAAAGCACTTGCTTTGGCTACATTGAACTTTTGAACATTTCTCTCTTGAAGAAATATATTGGGGCTGATTGTAATGAATCAACACCAGCGCCAGCACCTGCCAATACCGGGAAGAGAAGTCTTCCACTCCAATTGTTAGATTCCCCCGAGGAGGAGGAGGAGAAGGTACGCCTAAAAAATGATCCCAATCGACTTTCGTTTACTTACCAAATGAAAAGGAAATAACTATTATTAGTGTATTCTAACTGCCACTTTAGGCATTGAGTGAAGTGTGTTTTCGGAAGCCTTCAAAGCCCCCTGACAAGTCTTTTCCAAATTTCAACTTATTGTCAAAAATCAGTTAAAGTCGTTTGAAGCCTGTCATCTTGGTAGTCAAAGTCACGCCAATCTAAATCCATTTAATGGAAAAACCGTCATTTAATCCATCCTTGACGGGTTAGACTGGCCACGCTTAGTTGTCGTCTAAAAAGTCTAATGTGACTAAATCAACCTCGAAATCTCAAACTAATCCAAAAAGCAATCAAATACACTTGTAACGTAATAATAGAATGCGATAAAGTGGCTTTAAACGCTGATGATGGTGGGAACAAGAAATATCGGACAGAGAGATCTCACCAAAATATGTAAGTAATTAAATACTTCTGTGTGTTGTGTCTTTTTCTTTAAGCGCGTTTTTTTTTTTCTTCTTTGCATTCTCTTCTCTTATTTCTCTCCCTTTTTCCTTCATTTATTTTTCTTCAAAATATTACACATATAAATGGGGCAATCGCTTGAGTAATCATGACGCATGTGCTGTCTACTTTATAGCGCTTTTTGTTCACATTGCGCATGTAAGCTTATTAACGCATTGCATAAAATTCTTTGTTAGCGGTATGAGTAAGTTTATCTTCTTTTATGGCTGGCTCGGTTCTTTGGTGCATTTTACGTTTACGTACAAGTGTTGCATGCACACAAAATAACAACAAATGGGATAAAATTCTTCTACAGTCAGTCAGGCGATTAATTATAAATTTGACCCAAATTTTTGAAAAAAAAATTCATTCATCGCAGCTGGTAAAATATTACAATTAAGTTTCTTCTCAACTTATTCGTATTTTATTCAATTTATTATGTTGTAAATGTTTGTGTAGCGGGAAATTGTAACATGATGTGGCTGACTGACTGACTGACTAAGCAACTAACAAAACAAACCTTAAGAGAAATATTTGCAAAGACTACTTAGTGCGAGGAGCTACAGTTCATTTTAATTTAATAACAGCAAGTCTTAGAAGAAACTCTTTTAGAAACCGAAAGTAGTCTTAACCGTATGAAAATTATGCATTTAACTTTCAATTACATTTAATTAATTAATTTTCGGAGTCGGAAACTCGGCTCTAAACTGATCTAAAGATTCGAATGAAAGCATTGTTCTCTCTATTAGCCATTTTTGTTTTGCGGTGGGAATCGTTTTTCCAGCAAGCAAAAGTACATTTGTTTATGCTTACATATGCTTTTTCTTTATATAAGTATGTAAGTGAGACCAAAGGCAACAAAACTTGTTCGTGTAGTTCAACAACTACGGCGCTCTGATTACTTCGAAAATAACATAAATTACTCTACAATCATTAAACACTGAATAGCGGGAGCATAGGCTTCGTTAGAATAAATTCTTTATAAATTTGTTTATATTGAAGGAATTTTGTTTATTTATTGATATAGTAACAATAAAGTCGTTTTGTAAACATTTCATTTAAATCATAAAGTTATACACACACTGCATATTTGTATTCATTTCAAATCGTAAAAGAGATCTTCAAGTTTCTAAACGATTCAGTTTTTATGAACAAAATCAGAGGATAAATACCATGATGTCAACTGTACATAGCATACTTCGATTTCCATCTTAATCGAGAAGAAGTGCATTTCATTTGTAACGCGTAAGAACATGCTCGGGAGATTCTATCTACATATACGTACATATGTGCATGCAGGATGGCCTCCGAAAGAAGTGAGGAAAGAGAAAGATATAGGGCGCGCCCACAGCCTAGTGGATGTGTGCCAAATCGGTAGGTGATATCCCTTTATACACTGAGCACTCATTACGGCCACGACTAATGTAAACTCTACTACAGTTGAGATTAGAACTCGTAATGGCTCAGCCTTGCAATCAAATATCATACATACGTTAGTGGGTCTTATTAAATTATTGTTTTGGGTTTACAGGAGGGTTTTTTTTTTTTTATGAAAAAACTCTTAATATTTAAATAACTTATTCACCCTAAAGAAATTAACTTTTCAGCTAAACTAAGATAAGCACTAGCATCTAAAACCCTTGACTCTACTTAAAAGAAAGCAAAAAAGTAAAAATACTACAGCGGGCCCCGGCCCGCCATTAAATATCCTACACCATCGTAAAGGTATGGGGAGTTTTTATGAGGCCTTATATGGGAAGAGATCGAAAAAGCTGCCCGATCTAAACGGTTTTCAATAGCGTTTGTCCTTGGGCTAAAACAAGTCGGTGTACCAAACTTCATTATGTGACAGACTGACAGACAAGCTTAAATGGCTTCAGAAAGTGAACCTGAATCGACCCGTGCAATAACATGTGAGTCTATCTCAAGTCCTTCAGGATGTTGTATACAAATTTAATATACACTTGCACGTCCTATACCTTTGCAGGATATAAAAAATAGTTCCTTTCAATGTATTAATTAAGTCAAATATTTTATTAACATTACGTTTCGCAAATAATTTTAGGATGTCCATAACATTATTCATTTCAAATGCGAATCTTCTAACTGAGTAACTCTTCGATATTGTGAACTTGTATCTTCAATTGTAAGTTGTTCCCCACAGTTGCAAGTTGGCTTCATATATATATATGAAATATATATATGGAATATTGTGTTTTTTATTTTTTTTTAACTAATAGCAGAACATCTCGAGAATATTTTTCCTAAATTTCGAATCAACCGGAATAAAACTTCCGGGGAGAGGAATAGTACTTTATGTCTTACTCCCTGAAATGGGAGTAATTTTTCGATCTCTCCTCAAAGTTCATCCTGTGTTAAGTTTGTAAACCGCCCCGTCACAACCGCTAAACCGCGTGTTCGAATCTCGTCGTGATGCACCATTACTTTGTCGTGGATATTTCATACAGTGACTTGCACTTATGCTCGCTTACTCCGTCTCAACGGCCGTATTATCAAAATTTGTAAGAGAACGTTACTCTTTTACGTGCTTAAAAGTTTGCATAAAATAATTCTTTTATTACTAGTTTTTATTAAAGAAATTAAAGAATATGGGTCTGCATGGGTTTTGAAAAGCAAATGTGATAAATTTCTATTTTGTCTTGTTATCTTTGGCTATATTTTTGGCAACTTCATGTCGGATCATAGAACATAGTGATCTTGCCCGTAGACAACTTAACGAAGTCACCTCGGTCTTAGCGGGAATTTTACCATTTGAAGAAGTGACTCGCGTTGGTTATATGTGAAATGCGTCATTTGCGTCATGCTTAAGCAAGCTCCTATGGTTTCCCACAACGCATCAAACGCATGTTCCATTTTCAGCAATTCTAGTCGTCTTTTTTATTGCTCAATGCAATTTCTTCATCAGGATCGTCAGAGAGACTAGACTTTTAAAGCCTCTGTATAAGATCTTTACCCCACAAATTGATATTTTGGTTGTTTTGTGATGCATTCACACTATAGTTTCAAATTGCACTTCTTTATCATGTGCGAGTAATGGCTACTGGTTTTGAATGATGTCACCATCTTCGATTACAAGTAAAATAAATCTTTTTCAACTCAACCGGAACTGAAATCGAAGCACTTTAAGTGATTTGCAGCGAGTAACATATGTAACATTTTTGCATCCGCCAGAAGAATGGCAAATAAACATTCTTTTCAATTACGTCTTCTATTTGGCCATCTTTCACTTTGAACAAATTTCAAGCTAATAGCCATGAAGAAGAAACTAAAAAGAAAGACTTTTTAAAACTAATTCTCACATATGTGTTCGGTTAAACTGTTAAAGTGCACATGCGTTTTCGTGGTTCGCAAGTTTTTTTCTGCCTAAATAGAAAAGTGGCGCATGCCAGAAATCTTTGATTTTCTCTTTTTTCTACATATTGGTAGATTTTAGCACAAAAAGAAGTTCTCCAAGCGCATCAGCGCTGTCTATACATGGGCGACGCGAATACCTTCACGTATACCCAACAATTTTGCAAATTTACCGTTAATGGTGTGGAGTAGTTTCAGGAAGACGTGATGTTAAATAATTTTATTTTAGTTATATTGCAAATGTTTATATTTTCAAATTCCACTTGGAAATGACAAAATTTCATCCTAACCCATGGGCTATTTCGAAATAGTTGATCGATCGATCAATGTCGACCATGTGTCTGGTGTCAGTAGTTAACGAGCTCTTAATGCATTTAATGTTACAAACACTATTCCCCGCTTCCAATAAAAATACTTTTTATACTTGAGGTTTCCCGTACGTATTAACACGATTTACAAGTTCTTGATGAATTTGCTACAAATATATATATTAGGTAGTCTGGATTTTTTCTTGCGGTTTTTCATAATTAAATAAAATAATTTTTTTTTGTATAAGGAATAAATCCTGTGGTTTTGGGTGAACTAAGCTTTTCTGCAACAATCATCTTTAATCGTCATCAATGGTATTTGGTGGCGGACCAATTTTGGCAAGTGAGCTCTGCTATAGCATTGGTTCCATATACATCGCATATTTGTCCGTATGCTTCCACAGCTCTTTTACGTTTTTGTAATAAAAATGACTAGTGTGCGCATCTGAAAGTTCTCTGTAAAAATATTCTCAGTCTGCTTCTGGCAAAAATCTTTTCGATTATCATATAGCATCGCTTTCGCTAATGATTGGTGCCTATCCGCGTTTCGCCCAAAAACAATTTATTTTTAGTCGCACTCCTACTAAATTCTACAAAGCTTTTATTTAAGCCTAGATTTGCGGACACCCGCCAACTTAACGGGTAAATCTTGTGAATCGTAACAGTCGTAAAAATGAAGATAGAAAGTTGAAATTTAACACAAACATTTAATGATCGATTAAGAACGTAAGATTAAAAATGGACGGAATCGGTTGCCAGACACGCCCACAATTGGGAAAAAACTAAAACAGCCTTTCGATCCCATGAGGATACTTTCGAAGACCTGCAATCAACAAAGTTCTTTAGGCTCACTTTCATGTTCAATACAAAAATTTTTTGCAATCGGGCTACTAACACGTCCACAATTAGTGACAACAACCGATCCAATGTGCGTTAGAATAAATGTGGATTAAATTGACAATAAGTTGAAATTCAAATTTTGTTGTTAATTGCGAACCTGTTAGTGCACTGATCAGGACAATCTTTGCGTCGAAAATGCAGATGATTCTGGCAAATATTTGGGCTGAGTTACCCAAAGAAATATACTCACGAGATCGAAAGTTATAGATGAAAACACCAAACAAGTGTTGGTGTTTTCCAAAGTTGTTTTAGTATCATCTGCATTATGGGCAGATCTGTGAACACATTGCGCCCATTTTTTTTCCTTTTCATCGTTCACGGACTATTTACGCCAAATTTCAGCTTCCTATCTTCATGTTTGCGACTGTAACGGTTCGCAAAAACTACCCGACAAGTTGACAGTTTGTCGTAGAAATAAATATACAAACCTCGCGTTTACATCAAAATAGCAAAAGCTCGTGTCCCAGAAAGAGGGAGTGGACATGTGTATTTGCTTCATTACATCATCAAAAATCAACATACATGACCTCTAAAGGTATCGGCTACCTTACGGAGAATTTTAAAAGTTAAAAGCCCGTCAAACTGTTAATAAATTTGAAAATCGAATGGGTTTTCTTGCTCTGTGTTGTTACACCATAGCATGAACGTCACTTATGTGGCATGCAATAAAACTAATAGTTTGCAGTAGTTCTGCAGTATAATTGTACAATAACGGTTTTGCGGTTAGAATATAAACTGTTTGGAAAAAAAATAAATGAAAGGAACACACGGTAAAGATTGTGTGCACATAATAAAGTAAAACAAAAAACTTAACAAAAATAAAAACAGAATAAACTCTAGAAAACTCTAATAATCAACAAAGAAAAACATAAAATTCATGAAACTATGGCAAAAAATTGTGAGTTGATTGCGCAAATACAGGCAACGCTCATATAACACGTTACTTGTCGTGCCACAACACGGTTTTGATATAACACGATTTCAAAATGTCGAATATGTATTTCGTTGGATTTTTTTCAATTCCGTTTTGCTTTCATTTTGCCTAGTAATAGTGTTTCAGCATTCGAAATTGATGCGAAATCTTTGAATCGGATGGGGGAATATTTTGAACCTTTGGCCATAAAACCGTCCTTTTATATGGTAAAAAGACCTAATTTCCAATACTTTTTGACGAAAATTCGTTCACACCTATAGTTTGACGGAAAAATTAGCTTCACCGAATTTGGATCGCGTAGGTGTATTGTTCGGATGCCAACCTGTATAAAGGTTGTAATGAAAAATAGGGATTTATATGGCAAATTTTTAATATTCTATGATGAAAATGTGTCCTTAGTCAATGAATGAACCATAGAGAATTTGGATCACGCAGGAGCATGGCAGCGAACCCTTCTCAGGTGGTAATATCTGAATTGTGGTTTATTAACAGGTAAATTAAGTTTGCTAGATTTAGTTTGCTAGGTTTGAATATCCTCCAATATGAGGGCATTCATGAAATAGTTTATCATTGATTAAGGGAAGTAGGTGTAGGGTATCTAATGATGGGCCTTGCCCGACTATGGCATTGCTACTGTTTTAAGTTGCTTTTTGTTCTAATTTTAATTTTATGGTCAATAAAAAAAGTTCCAACGAATTTTGCAATATGTGTGCGTATGTACACATATATAGCTGTATTTTTTGATGAAAATTAATTTGTGTCATTATTATTTTTTGAATATATTTTTAATTCTTGCATTTCATCTTAATGTTGAACTCCATATGTTTTATTTTTTAGCAAAATTTAGGTTAAGGCTTACTTTTTCCTTTGTATGTATGTTTGGAAGAACACTTAACTAATTATAAAACTTTACACTTTAAGACTTTGTTTCACTATAACACGATGCATTGATTTGTATTGTGTCAAAGTTCAAATTGTTTCATTTTCTATTATTTATATCTTAGTTTAGATATAAATAAATGAAAAACTTTCGTGCAAGTTAGTTCCGATATATCAGGTACGGGACGTATTAACCGTGTTGCATGAGAGACATCTGTATGGTGAAAATGTAAGAAGTATATTGATTTTTACGCATGCGTTCTTGATTAAAAAAAGAAATTGCGAAAGTTGATTTTGTTGAGACCTTAATATAGTATATAGGCCGCATGTTTTTTTTGTGTTAATTATGGTTGTATCAATACCGGTTGCCAGGATGATTTGCTACTTTTAAATATTTGTATAATAATTGACTTTGATGTCCAACAAGGGCTGTAAGTTATGAATATGAGCAGCGCTTTAATTCTTTCGCGTTTAAATTTGAAGGGATCCGCGTCTGTATTTTTGATCATATTTTACGAAAATCATTAAATATTGAATAAATGAATATGCATTGACTAGGGATCTCACTACATATACGTTTCAAGAATCTTTGCATATATTTCTCAATGTGACTAATAGCATGACATACTTAACATAGCGTATAATTATATGTAAAAAAATCTTACGATAAGCGATTAACAAGGTTGCTAACTATATATATATATATATATATATATATATATATATATATATATATATATATATATATATATATATATATATTTAGAAACAAATATTGAAATTCAAAACGTCAGGCAAAGTTAGTAAATCAAGCGTTAAAGAAAGAAGGAAAAAAGAAAGCGTTTGAAAGGTTTCCAAAAGGCCAACATTCACATAAATAAATGCTCAAATCTTTGTAATGATAATGTAATCAAGGCAGCCATGAAGAAGCCCCAATTGACTACTTGTATTTTTCTTTTCTTTTGTTTTCTTTTCTCCATATAAACTTATTACAGTTTACATATAAACAGATGATGGCTTAAAGCTGATAACAGCGAAGCAACAAATATGAATGCAATAAAAATCGAAACTAAATGAATGACTATGTGAATGAATGAATTCAAGTTAGAAAAGAGAAAAAAACACGTTTGGCTACACACTTACGCACATCATTTTATATAATGCGATTACCGGGATGAGTATTAAAGCGTAAGTTTTAATTTACTGAAATATGATCTTATAAACATAATATCAACAGGTAAAGTAATAATTTAAATAAAATTAAAATTCTTATTGATAATGAAAGTAAAAACTGAATGACGCAAGGGTTAAAAAAGTTAGTAGTCTAGTGAAGTGTTCAGCAAACAATGCTTGAGGAGGAAATACTTCTTGTTGCTATTGAAATCGTATTTTTTTGTCTTTGCATATTGAATTTCGTAGCACAAGTTTTTGCTTTCATTTGCAAATAGTTTTAAGCAGCTTTGAAGTCAAGTGAAAAACGAATAAATGTGCAAGAAAACAAGAAAACCAGGTTTAAGTAATATTTTGCATACCCAACTAGATTGAGAGTTCAATTCATATTAAGTTGAAAGCGACAGTATGGTACGCAGTATTTATTGTTCTGCTATCAAATTTCGGAACACTCTCTCTCTCTTATGTTATAGACAAATTTTCAACATTTTTTTATTCCCCTTTACTTTACAGCACTCCCAACGAATGCGAATTAGCAAATGTCTCGAACAAAGCGATCTTTGGTGAATGGGGACAACTTTTTCCAACATCTATATAGCATAAGCCCGAAAAGCTATGCTAACGACTGACCCAATGGATTTGTAATAAATTCCCTACCTTAGCCACTAATTACTATTCCGTTGTTCTTCGCAGCTGATCGGAAAGTCGTATAATAAAATCCCTATCTAAGTCGCTGATTGCTATGTGAATGCAATGGCAACCTACCTGCAAAGTTACAATAGCGGGGAATTGGCTGCACTCTGTACGGAATTCGGATAAAGAACTCGATAAAAACGACTTAGAATTCATGCACACTTGGCTTCACTTTTGCCGAAAATATCATCTCTTTAATTTTCACACCACTACAAACCCATGATAAAAGAAAGTGTAGTAAAACATAAAAAAATCGGACTTTTTCTAATTAGACAAACAAGTAAAAACACTATAGTTGGCCAGGGGGTCCATTGAATACCCTACACCAGCTGAGAGGTATTCACATGACGAAAGTGGTCGAAAAAGTAGTCCGATGCGTACCATTTTCATACCATAGCGTTCGTCCTTGAGTCAAAACCGCGCCAGTGTACCATATTTCATCAAAATATCTCAAAAGCTGCGACTTGTAGGTTGAATACGAGAAAACAAGACGGAGGGATAAACTTCAGTCGATTAGGAATCACTTTCGGCATAAATAAATGTGGGTCTATGCCGACCACTTGTGGGTGTTCCATATCTGCACAAACGTATTACACTCTCGCACCACAATTTATTAAATAAATTGTTGATGTAAATATTCATTACTTTTTTACCTAAAGAACTTTTTTGAGAAAATCAAATTTTTCTCTATCTTGTTTTAGCTTTCTTTCCATGACTTTTCCCTCATTTTTCACAAACTTCCTTTTTCCCGGCGTTCTTTCCTTTACGTTAACACTTGTTCTTTGTTTACGCCTGCCGTGATTGCTTTTATTCGCAAAGCAGAACGTTGGCATCATTTACGTAGGTATACAGAAATCAAATACCATCCAAAAACGTTACCTTGCATGAGTTATGATCAAAATACAATCCAGAAACGTTACCTTGGATGAGTTATGAGCAAAATACAAGCCAGAAACGTTACCTTGCATGAGTTATGATCAAAATAGTATCCAGCCACGTTATCTTGCATGAGTTATGATCAAAATACAATCCAGAAACGACACCTTACATGAGTTAATAAAGATCCTTCGTTAATTATTGGTATTTTTCTACTTTTATTGCTAAGAAATTTATTTAAACATTTTAGAAATTAGAAAAATCCATGTGTGCTGCGAATTGCATATAGAGTGCAACAAATATACCACCGATAATGAGCAACACCGACACAAACGGCTAGCACAAACAACGCAAATTTTGATATGTATCTTTAATCGGCTTATGTACGATAATTTCTCGGAATATGAAGTAAAAGGCCTTTAACTCGATATATATATCGTATCGTACACATAACATCGTTGTATTTCTGTCGCACTCTATACCGAATTCGGGAAACGTGATGTAGAATTCATGCAGTATTAGCTTTTCTAACTTGGCATCACTTTCGTAAAGCATACAAACAGACACATGCTTCTTGTTTACGCTTGGCATGATTGCTTCTATCCGTAAAGCAAAACTTTAGCACTATTTACATAGCTATCCAGAATTGCTTCAATTCTTCAAAAAGATCACTGTTGTAATAAGGTTTTATGGCATTTTGTTTTTTTTATTAAATCTTATTATTGGTTTAATTGCACAAATCGTAAACCGTAACTAGATACTCCGCGTTGCTCATGAATGACTTTTGGTAGTTGTAGGCAATGTCTTGTTGCCAATTAGCTGGTTTTCGAAACTGACACGAATATTGTGTTGACTCATAGTTTTGAAATTGTTTCTAAATTTATCAACTAAAATTTCGAAAGTTTTGAAACCTCAATTTAGAAGAAAAAGGAAAAGATTTCCTATTCTTTTTTCCAGGCGTAGGCAGATCTAACAAATTTTCGAACTAAGCCTAATGAGAGTAATAAGGAAATGTAATCTGTTGCAAGCTTCATACATACCATCTTGTTTCTTAAAGTTGTAGGTACAATTCGTGCAATTTTGCCATTATTGTGGTCGACATGTGAGGCGGTACATTGTCTTAGTGAAGCAGCGTTTTCTCTTTTTCATTTGGGGCTGTTTTTGCACAGTTTCTTCATTTAAACACAGCAAGGTAATATTCACTACTGCTCTTTGGACCTTTCCGAAATGGTCATATTCAAAGACTATTCGCGTCATGCCTATCCCAAAATACGCACGCCCTAAGCTTTGGTCGGTTGCTACCCACTCCGGCAAATGCCGATCCGATGCTGTAGTGTAATGATCAGTCTTCCATCAACTGTCATGTATCGCATAAAAAATCCTTTTTACTCCGCTTAAACAACTCGCAACATTATTCGCCTGAGTAGCTAACAAAAACTAAGTGACCACACGCTGTACTCACTTCAGCATAGCAGAACTTTCTCATGGACAAATATTCGTGCGAAATAGTAAATGCACTGACTTCTAATATCATTACGCTGTCAGCTATCTCACGCAACCTCGATATGTGGATCTTGCAAAGCAATATAGCGCACTTCTTTTATGTTTTCTGGAATAATTGCCGGTTTTGGGCGACCACAGATTTTGTTTGAAATTAGCAAAGCCCGCAAAAATGTATCTTTTCGACAGACGTGAGTCGCCTTAACGCCTTTCAAGTCAATGCTGTGAAAACTGTGAGCATTATGTTTTCCTATGAGAAAGTAATGTTTAATCACCAAACGAAATTCAGGGGGTAATCACACATAACAAATGTAATTCCCCTTTTCGTTTTCAGCTGCTTTTGTTAAACGGATGAATGCGAAAGTGAAACCTCACACGATTATCTCCCATTTTTCCACTACTTTGAAATTTACGGAAATGGCGTCACTAAAACGTTGTCTATGTTAACGGCCAGTCGTGAAATTTTGGCTCATTTCCTTTGAAGGCTCGTACTATTCAGAAATCATGTGGGTGTGCCAACAGTGTTGCGATATGTGTGTCAGATCGGAGATTTATTAAGTGAGGTTTTATATTCGTGATCCGTTTTGAAGGTTTTACCCCCGAATGTAGTACAAGGGCATATTAAGTTAATGCGGATGTATGCAACACCTACAAGTACTTGAGATAAACCCACTTATTATACTGGCCGATACAGAATCACTTTCTGGCAAAAGTCGCAGCCTAAGTCTAAGTCTAAGAAAGTCTAGCCGATCTGAGCTTGTCTATCCGGCTGTCCCTCTCGTTTTCTTGCATTCATCCTACAGCTCGCAATTTTTAAGATATTTCTGGCTGTTAAAAATGGTTCGGATCGGAGCAACTTTGCAACCAGGTCCAATATAATGAATAACTGTACTAAGTAAAGTAGCGTGGAGTATTTAATGGTATGCCGGTTATTTAATGGTATAGTGTGTTTAGTTGTTTTACTTTATAACTTTAAATAATCAGGTATTAATTGGCTTTTTTAAGACTTCTAATCGAATCATTCGTTAAGGACGTATCTTGGGATTATAATTTTCATCAGTAATTTTTTTTTTTTTTTTTTTTTAAAAAACTTTATCACATAATAAAATAACAAGACTTTAACATCTAGGCTGTTTATGTTGTTATGCGTTCCCAGCTTGACGCAGCCAATAAAATTTATACGCTATTAACATTAAATGTTCATAAAAATACAAGCAAATGTATATTCGAACATACATATGTGAAATTTCTTCAAGATTGTTCTTCTTCTTTTATGTAAATGCCATAAATAACATCACAGCATTGTATGAGAAAGCGCACAAAATGTTCTCTTTGTATATATATATTTACCCCGAGTGAATCATTCAGAAGAAATGCATGCAACAAACATTGGTGAATCCGTAAGGACGTGTAAGCGCACTTATGCGAAAAAGCATAAGTATTTTAGTGTTGCCACAAAATTAAAGAAACATGAACTCAAACTGTCAGTCAAATATCAGGCTGCTTTTTTTTTCTCTTTTGCTCTATGAACAAGGTGTTTAACGTTTACTGCCTGGAAGAGCAGTGCAATTTTGTCTTTTTTTTCCCCTTTTTTGTTGTACACAGTAGCTGTTTCTTCAAATATAATGGAAGCATATGTGTGTGCATTTACAGATACCGTCGCATAATTAAAAACATATACATTCCCTGGGTTCCATCACATGCATATTTTGCAGTAAATCAAGCGTTTGTGTCGTTTTCGCAGGTTTAAAAATAAAGAAAAATTAAAGCAAAAAAAAAAATATATATATACATATATATATACACATAAGTAAACGAAATAAACGCTAGGGGAAGTTAATTGGTTCAAGCCGAATACTTTCAATACCTTCTTCTATTTTCCGCTATTGAGGTAAATGACACATTAAAACTTGAAATAAAAGCATGCGTAATAAGTGTTCTTAAAGGATTTTCGGGGGGGGAAAAATTAATATAAGCTGCAACTTGAAAGCAAGACACGTAGTCTAATCCTCGAAGTAGAGTCTTGTGTACACAAACTTAGGGTCGCTTTATGAAATTCCTTATGCTTAATTATTTGTAAGCAGCAGGGACAGTTTCAGTAATGTTATCCTATTGTCACTTACCGAAGAGTTTGCGAGTGCTCCAATAAAACTTAGAACTGCAAGTATGTATATAAATTCTTTAATGCTTCCCGGTAAGCATTGTGACATGCATTGGGACATCCATGGTGCTTTCAAGTTTTTTCATTCGTTCTAGTTGAAGCAAATTAGTTCAGTATTTTTTATCAGCAACAAGTCAAGCAGACATCAGTTTTGATTTATATAAGTATATTAATATATTTCTTTTATCGCTATAAAATCTGTAGGGTATTTTTCTGCATTAACGTTTACATACACGTATTCGTATGCGTACACTTAACAAACAGGAAAATCAAAGTAAAGTTGATCGGTATTTCGCTTTCGCTTGAATAATAAAAACGAAAAAAAAATTAAAGACAAAAGTGAACTTAGCTTTAGACGAATCTTGCATACCTCCCATACCCAACTAAACACATTGCAATCGTACTATTTACTGTTAATCGTGGGCAGGTCAATTGGTACTAATTTTGCAGTGGACTTTCCAAAGGACTTTACAAGTATCTGTGCCAAATGTTCAGACGTGATATTCTTTGGATCTTTCAATTTTGATTAATTTTTTTTTTCAATGAAAAATCTTTCCTTGGTGAAAATACGTTGACATATTCGCATCTACTTTTGGGACTTAAGCTAAGAAGAATAAGGCAAGAGAGTGAGTTTTGTTTTGAATTTTTACCAGCGAGATTGTCTAACAGTAGACGTTCGTGGTATGGACGGAGAGAAGGGAGAAACATTTGTAGTAAAATCGGTGCATCTCAACGCTACTGAGCACTGTTAGGTGCGACAATCTCTTATCGTTTCCTCTGCGATAGGTGAAAACAAAGAAATCACTATAACCGCCAACGGAAATGTTAAGTTAGCCTTCCTCGCTCCCCCCAAGAGTAAAGAGTGGCTTAGGGAGCCATGCACTCGGTGGTGTTTTTACTTGATTCTGTTAGATTACAAAGTCGTGTGATATTTGTGTGATAAGAATTTTTCTACAAATTCGGAGACGTTCTGAACGGTCCGAGGTTGGCCCCAATTATTGTTAACAGATGGTGGCAATTTGCAAAAATAGAAGGACAAGATATTGACCTGATGTCAAAAAAGGATTCGTTCGCCAAAGTTTTAGTAATAGACGCAGTAAGTCAAGGACACAAGTTGTCTACCGATGGGCATTGAGGCAATCAATCTGCACACGTATGCTTAAAGGTGAGGGACGCAATTTGTCTAATGGTGAACAATGGACCAATCGATCTGCAAACATATGCGTATTTCCATTCCCTAGATATGTTTTTTTTCTTTGGGTCTCTGACGCTTGTTACAAAGAAAATGAAGAAAGTAGTTTATCCTCGTGCACTGATGGGGGATTTAATGTATTTATGCATGATGTTGCACTTTGTTGAAATCGTGCACTTGGTGCAAATGTAATTCACTTGTAAAATGTATGAATAAAAAAAGAAAATAAACAAAAAAAAAACAAGAAAAAAAATATTATGGGCATGGCCTGTCATGGCATTACGTTAAGACTATGCAAGGAATACAGTCGTTTTCGTTTCGTATATAAACTAGCAATTACTCTTCCAGCAAAAATATCTACATATGCGTATGCACGTCGTGCGAGTAGTACTAAAAATAGTTTATAGTGTTTGGCATATGAGTTAAGAAAACGAAAAAAATGAAAATAAAAATAACAAGAAAAGAAAGGAAGAATTGAAGAAAAAAACCTGTACACTCTTTCATCAGTCATGAGTAGAATAAGTGGAATGTGATTATTAAGTATCTTTGCTTGCATTATGTAAATACGAATTATTGTTGCTATTTGCTTCGTTTGCTAAGTTTTTATAACAGATATTACTTAAGAATAACTACGCAGCAATGAAAAGGCAGTAAAAATTTTAAGCTCTTAACAAAAAAAAATGAAAATAAAACAAACATTTTTTATTTCCACAGAAAGGAAAATGCATTTGGTTTCAAATGAGTATTTTGCTTACTATTTCTTCATGTGCTTCTTCTTCTTATTATTATTATTATTATTATTATGTGTACTGCATATGCAGGGATAACGTATCATGAAAACATAAATATAGCTATGAAACAACATGAACATCAACATCGCTATTTTTTACTCTGCTTCGCATACTGAAGCATACAGCAAAGCTCTCGCACCCTTAACTTGATGCATTCGACGAGTAATTTCAAAAGCAAAGAATAGCATAACGTTACATGAACATATCCAGTAATAGTCCATATCATTACACAAAAAGCACTACTACTACTACTACTGCTGCGATGTAGATATTTAATGTTGTGTCTCAAGGCACGGGTTTAGCCCTTACATCGTAATGGTGATGAGTGATTAGACAGACCGACGGATAGACATGCCAAAGAATGCTAAATCGATTACTTTTTCGCATCGTTCAAAATATGTATTTTTTGGCTATTCTAGCTGAAGGGAGCTTGGCCGAAGTAGAACGAGGCCGGATAGCCAAGAAAAGATAAAAGCGGCTGTGCAAGGTAAGGCTTACGTAGGAATCTTAAAGTGCGAATAAGCGAACCGATTTCGCTTTTTGCTTTGTATTACATTTTATTATATACGCGTAACGCACTCTAGCAGGAGTCCTAGGTGTCGTATGGATAAAGTATTCATAAGCTCAAAACCACTAATATATTCTTTTTATACCCATCACCGAAGGATGAAGAATATATTCGTTTTGTCAAAACGGTCACAACGGCCGAGAGGAAGCTTCAGAGACCCCACAAAGAATATATGTTCCCGATCAGCGTCAAATTATGAATCGAACATGTCCGTCTTGTTGCCTGTCCGTTTATGTAATGCCTGTTGTGAACGTTCTCCTGACCGCAAAAATGAAGCTATCGACTTCATTGGAAGTTCCTGCACGCTGGTTGGAATTGAAAATGGGTTATATCGGTCGAAGAATACGCCTACACTAGTACGTAAAGTGGGCTCATAATTCCTAAACTTTAGCAAATGTTTCAAAGTATCTTCTATAGGCAACGCTGTAGTATCTGTATAAAAATGAGAAATTCGGAATGCACCTTAGCATGTCTATCTACTCGCCTGTCCGTCTGTGCATCCGTCAGTCCATTGATCTGTCCGTCTGCCCAAGTGTGTAGTATCTGTGATACACATTAGCCCGTTCGCAACAAAGAAGATATCGCTTAACAATTTGCAAAAGAGTTTGGAAATGGCCCAACAGGTCAAAGAACACGCTTACAACTCCCACACCTCTATACAACCAAAATTGAGAAAACCTTAGGTTTCTATGTCTCTTGTTCGGTGTCTATAAAGTACAACAAATTTACGATATAAATTTCACAACATTTTAGCTAATGTTATGGGGCATGCAAGTTTGCATTTTTCCTTTGTTTCAATCTTTCATAGCATACCGGTGATAGGTATAAAAGATTCGGTTGCAACCTAATATGGTTTTTTTATTTGTTCTTTTTATTACACTTCGATACATTTTTACAATTTAATTTTTTTAAACATATGTTGGCTTATGATAAATATAAAAATAAACAAGTAAGAAAATTATACTCGGTCATGACCGCACCTTTTGTACCCATTATCGTTATCTTAAAAAAAAATAAAAAAAAGTAAAAACTAAATTTTGCTCTATAACATGGAGTGGGCGCAGCCGATTTTTTCAAAATAAAAGGTTTTGTCGTATAGGCGCGTAGACGTTGTAGGCACGTCCTTTGGAAAGTTTAAATCAATTTTCAGGCGATATCTTAATTTTTGTCAGCGGGAGTGTGTTTACTGCAGATACTACAAAGTTGAGCAGCCAGACAGATGGGCAGACGAATAGACGGAGACGCTTAGGCGCATTCCCAATTTGTAACTTTATACTTTATATATTTTGGGGTCTTTGAAGCTTTTTCCTGCGCGTTATAAGTGTATTGTAAAAGTAAATTTTGATACGCTATACCATTGGGTAGGCGGAGTCAATTTTTTCCTTTTTTATATAGGCGCTACAGCATCGTCCAGAGAAAATACGTTCAAAAGGCAGTTATCTGCCAGAATAGTAGTGTTCTAAGATTATTTGGTACTGTGGGCAAGTCCTTCGATCGATTTGACCCTTTTTTAGTACCAACCTGCGTGTAAGAACTTCTAGTGCGTCTGTCAAATTTAAAGTCATTAACGTCATTTTTGCGGCCAGGAGATTGTTTACAACAGACATTACACAGATGGACAGACGGACATGCTTAAATCGATTTAGAATTTGAGGCTGATCAAGAATATATGTACTTTGTGGAGTCTCTGATGCTTCCTTCTGCACGTTGCAAGCATTTTGACAAAATGAACATACCTCTCGTCCTTCAAAATATCGTTGATTTTCTTGATATTCAGAGTCCGGCCAATCACCGCAAAGCTAAAACTTATGTTGATTTTAATTCTGAATTCGGAATTTGCCAGTTGATATTATATTTCTTATTAGATTATCCTGCATGTACATATAAAACCGGAATTTTCCCATTGATCGCAACAAGACCACGCGTAGAGTACGCACATGTCTGAAGTTGTGGTTCTTTTTACAACTTGGACTCTCGGCAACAATAAGCAGCCGTAGTAATAACACATACCCCAATGCAAAAACACTTTGTCTAACAACGAAAACGTATAGTTTTAGACGACAGTATATTTTTTTTTGGGTAAACGATACCAAAAGGTTCCTTTTTGCATTTTAACTAGGGATGAAAAATGGATCTATTTTGACAAGGGATGAAATTTCTTCGGTAGATCCAGATCAACCGTCCACGTTGACTGCAAAATTGAGTCGCTTTAGTAGGAAAAATTTATTTTCTTTTTGGTGGGAGCAGAAGAGTGTGATCTGTTATTAGCTGTTAAAATTTCGCACCAGCCAATAACAATAATCGATTTGCACCGTTCGTAGTTCAAAAAAAGATTAAAATTTAAAAAAAAGCAGCATAAGATCGTCTTTTAGATAATATCCGCTCGTCCCTCCGTCTTGATACACAGGAAAAGCTCATCCGGGAACCAGGCACCTTGGCCATGCAGTAGAGGCCATGCATTACTCATCAAACTCGAGTCCCCTCGATTAACAATTGCTTGCAGCGATGAGGCACGCACTTGCCATGCAGCGCTTGACTTCTTACGAAAATTTGCGGAAATGTCTCGATGAGTATTTTGCCTCAAAAGAGCCGCAGCTTTTTTAGCGAAGCATTCACAGACTGTCAGACAGGTAGGAAAAATGTACGAAAATTCCGGTCTCATATGCTGGCGTAATCGCAGATATATTCATTTAACTGTGCCCTACACAACTTATGATATAAGATACGGCGAGTAGATGTATGCAACATCCGGAAGGACTTCATATGGACCCACCTTTTATTATACCGATCGATTCACAAAAGTGATTCGAACGGTGGGTCATTTGATGATTTTTTTTCGCAAAATATCGTCGTCTATATATAAAAATAGAATCCGATTATAAGGCTCCAAGCTAATATGAAAAGTTTCTATGACTCTCAACTTGTTGACTTAGCGATCGCAATATTATATCCCAGATCGCCTTTAATGGAAATAAATATACATTGTCTTCCCAAGTTCTCCAATGGGCAAATCTAACGATGACAAATACCCAGATTTTAGACATGGATTTATTTCACGAATTTGCGCTGTGATTCGAGTTGCAGAGTGTACTAAAATTATGGTACGCTATGCATAATAAATCAATAGATTGATTCAATCAAACGCTGGCGATAACAACTTTTTTAGTATGAGCTGATATTGATTTTAATCTATAGTAAATTTCGAGGGAGCACCGTTCAATGTTATTCGTCTTTCCAATTCATCAAAGAGTTACCATAGGCAATGAGACTTCATCTTTGCAGATGATTTTTCATAAGAAAGTTGTTCAAGCACCCAACTGACAACTCTCTGTGCGCTGTGCGAGCGGATCAATGTCTTTAATTTTCAAACGGTCTAATTGTATACCCACAGGGGTAAACAGCGGATGTTAAATCCAGGAGATCCAAATGCCTCTTTTTATCTTTGCGCTCAGCTTGATCTCGCATATTGATGTACTCAAGAATCTGCCATCGAACGAGTTACTTTAAGACACAACTCTGCTTAGCAAATGCCGGGTTCAGTAGAGTATCTTTCTCGAAAATGGTTCTCTCGCCCAATACGCTTGTTGCAAGTAGATCGTTGATAATGAATCGAACAAAATGAATTGTTATTCATTGAAAAATGTGATCAGATGCCAGCCCATCCATCCCATTCATTTACATACCGGAAAATGAACATTTTTCTCTTACACGGCACCTTTTACTTTTGCATGTCTTGGGATTTTAAAGCCGAATCTTAAATTTTCATTGTTGTGTTTTCTTGTTTTAATTGTATATTAAGTAAAAAAATTGTTATCTATTTTCCTTTTATCTTGTTTAACGCAGTGTTTCATGTGAAAGTTTTTTCAAAATTTTCTTGTTTTTTTCTGGCGTTATGTTGTGCCAGATTTCGGTGAAAAATTTTCATATAAAATATTTGATGTACGTTGTAGTCAGCCTATTATTTTTGTTTTTGCTTCTTTTTTTACTTACGTGTTAGTTGAAATATTTAACGTGCATTTGATTTGATTTAATAGGATTTTTGTTTTTCATTTTGTTTTTAATTGCTGTTATGTGTGGATTAGTGGCTGTTTATAAACTAACACATAATTAAAAAAAAAAAAAAATTTTCTTTCACTTACGGTGTTTTCTCTTACGAATACATGTCGGAGTTTACATTGCATTTTGTACAACAGCAAAAACAACAACGCACACTAATGCAACATTTGCACAAGGTTTAGCAGATTTAAAATAATTGCTTTTAATAGCAATAATAATTACATATTTTATATCCAGTACAGAAGATTATATCGGTTTCATTACTCCGCAACTTGCAACATGCTGGTGTGTGTAGTGTAGTTTTCAATAGAGATTTTCGATTAAAATTCCATTTCGGTCACGAAAATTTTACGTGCGCTAGCGCCACGTCATGCCTACAAAACCAACAATTAGACATCTTTGGACACAATTCAAATCGATAAACATCGTTAATAATATTATCAGGGAATTAATAAGCGGAAGTGCAACGATCGAAAAATGTGACGGTGATGATCTGAATTTGAATGTGAAATGTCATTTCGCAACGAACTCGGCACAAAGCCATGAGATTGTGCGACCACAAGTCATCGAATGATGCCCAATGATGGTTACGAGCATTCCACTAGTGATTCGTTGTGTATTCGCCGCCCAAAGTCTAACAAAACACTCCTTCTAATGCGATGGGTGCTGAAAGTCCGCGAAGTGTGTTTAGCCTCAAGCGTACAGAGATAAAGGCCCTTTAGAAGTTTTTGTGGTGGATCAAGTCGCAGATAGTATTCTTCATTGCAAGGCGTCGAGCGAGCAGACACTTGATCGACAGAAAGACAGAGTTTTTATTGGAGTACGACGAGGTCTACCCAGCACGTCTTCGATGTGGTGCTCAAGGGTTGCGCATCTTTGAAACATTGGACATCAGCACTCACTACCTTCGGTGTATGACACTTGCACCCGCATATTGGAAAAGATAACAGAGATAAAGAAAATATTTACCGCAAGATAATCCCCAGCGATGAGGTGCGGTTGCAGCTCAATAGTTTTCTTATAAAAGCAAAAGTTCCCGTTTTGTTCAAGACAAGGCCGCAGAAACTTGTATGAAGTGCAATTCTAAAATTTGGTCGTTTGGTGTCCAGTTCATTTGGATTGATTGTTTTTGGAGCAAGTTTTCTGATACGAAGTACGCTGATCATTGTTTTTGACAGAAAAGTCTATATAGGCTTTAGAAATTAAATAATTCTAGAATTCTGTAAATCACAAATATAATATGGGATTCCCTATTGAGGTAAGCTGATTGAGTATAAAGTGTCTGAAAATGCATTACACGTATTCCAAGATAAACGCAAGAAGCTCGGTTTGCACGGCAGTAAGTAATTGGAATCCCACTGAACGGAATAAGGACAAATTGTAAAATGAAACGATAATCAAACGGAAATCAGCAAACTTGGTATAAAATAGGATTTTGGACAGTATACAACAGAAGAAAGGGCATTGATATGAGGATATATGGTTTAGGTGGTCATCTTGAGGAGCTGTGGATGGGACAATACTAGAAAAAGCGAAGAGCAAATCAGTGTTGATGGATTGAAATGTCAGTGCGGTTAATACTTGCTCGTAGCTACAGTGAGTGCACAGTCGGTAACATTTACCGACTGGACATACACCCACTTGGCTGCCGCCATTTCCTATTTACTTCTCTTTCCTCACTTCTTCCCGATCGTTACCCTCGACCATGTATAGACGGCATACTCTGGCTGAGTGAGCGCAAAAATAGGAATTTTTCTAAGTGGGATGCTTTACAGTTCACCATGTATGATGGAAAGTCTAATATATTCGCTTTAAGAAATCAATAAGTTTTCATTCATTCTGCAGAAGACTTTACTTTAATGTCAATTTGACAGCATTGGAAGAAAGCCTTCTGAGTGCAAGAGAATAACTCAAGCCAATGGTCTTGAATAATGGAATTTGGCATTTTAGTCCAGCCAGTTGTTTATTACGATTTAATGAATTCATTCAAAAGCATTAAACTTAGATACACAGTAGCCCAATAAAGTCTACATACAGTGCAAAAAACTAAGATTTCCCTAAAAGAAATCGCATTTATAATCAATAAAAAGATCTGTTTCTCAAAAGATATGTTTCTTAAAACAACAAAAACTTGTATTAAATAGCTACTCAAGATCATTTTCCGACTTAAGGGAAAAAAATGTCATTCAGTTTATTTCACAGGTAGTTTTGCGCATAAAATTAGAAAACTATTATTCTATTGGACAGCGTTTAGCATCTATTACGGCTTGTATACGTCCTGGCGTTAAAGAAACCAAGTAAAGCTCTCTTAAGGTCTTCCTTAATTTTTTCGAACCCATCTATATTCATGTCATGCCATATATTTTCAACGGCATTCAAATCCGGTAAGTCGGGAGAAAAATGTAATTGTTTGAGAACGTTTTAAAGTAGGCCCTCCTTTACAATGAGAGATATATGGTTCGGATCGTTATCCGGCTGGTAGATTCATTTGCCCGAAAGAGCCATTTTAGTTACGGACGTCTTCAAATTGTCTTTCAACAGATTGAGATAAACGTAACGACCCATTTCACTATCAAGAGAGACCAAGTTCACTCCAGCCGCAGACATGCATGTCCAGACCATGACAGATCCCCCATCTATTAGAAATATTGGGCTGCCATCGCGTTGTATTAGATTTGGTCCACACTCTCTGTTTACCATCGTACCTGAATATATTAAACTTAGAATCGTCAGTAAAAGTTGCGTTTTTCCAAAAATACAGTTTTCAGTTTTGTAGAGTTTTGCAAACTCGAGGCTTATTTCGCTTATAAATAGTTTTTTTCTTGGAATGCGGCTATGGAACTCGTTCGAACGGTCTCGGGGTGAATTCTAATTAGCTTATATTTTTCTAGACATCCACAGCACTAGTTTTGGGTTAATATGTTACAAGTCCGATAATATTTCGTTTTTCACGCTCCGCAAGTTTGTTTGGTCTTATTGATCGTTTCTGTGATCTGTGACATCTATGTACTTGTATTTGTTTACAATACTTTGAAGAGGAACCTGACTAATTCAAATCGTTGTTGCTATTTCTCGATTTTTCCTCACTTCTTAGCTTTATAAGCACTTTTGTAATCTCTTGAGAAATGTCTTTGCATTTTTGTATATTTTGCGGTATTTTAAGAATAAAAAAACTCGCTTTAACTGATAAACTGTTATATAAATGTACGAAAACAGGTACAAAAACTAAATACCGTTAACTAAAGATGTTTTTTTTCGATATTTCTAGTGATGTCTTTTCGTTTCTTTGCGATATTTTTTTGAGATTCAAAAATTTTTATTTAATATAAGTTTACGTTTTTTAAGAAAGATATCTTTGGACCCCGAACTCGTAAGTGCAGTTTTTAATACGAGAAACCCTAATTTTTCATACTGTATGTACACTTTATTGGGCTATCGTATATGATTTTGTAGTGGTGAATAAAGAGACGGAACTTAGCTAATCTTGTGTACAGATAGAAAACATAGTAAGAGAAGACTTAAAAATCTTATATGTTTATCAAAGTGGATTTCCAAAGTAAAAGTGACGGTTGCATCAGAATTTTAATGACTCAGTTTATTAGAATACCTTTCTACCTGTATTGGAAAAAGTTTTTGTAAATTTAAATTTAATTATAGTAATTAAAGTATCTCGTAATACTTTAATTCCTGAGTCTATACCGATAAATTACAGATTATATTTGTCTTAATTATCTACTTCCACATCGCTAATAATAAATGCATTCAATTGAGTGAAGAAGCATAGGAGCACGGCTTGGTTAAAATAACATTGCCAAGCCTACTTCATAAGTTCTCTTAGGTTGATGAGAAAGAATTAATATTACAAAGTATATCTTAAACGTTTCAAAGCCCTATAATTGGCTCACGCACTCTTACTAATGCATGTACGCTTCATTTCCCAGGATGCATAAAGATTACAATATATATATATATATATATATACATATATGTATATATATACATCTGTGGCAAAAACAAGCAAATAAATAAACGTTTTTTTGCTTTCTTCTTTGTTTTGTTTTTTGTTCTCACACATTTCAAATTAAAGTAAGAAAAACAAAAAAAAAAAAAACAACCATTAAAAGGGAAAAAATGAAATACTCGACTTACCTTCATTAACATGACCAGACTTTGGTAGAGTTTCTGTAGCGGTAGAGGTGGTGGTAAAATTATTCATTTTTGCCATTTGCCGTAATGCCAATGCAAAGCAAAACAAATGAGAAACGTTAAATGAAATATCCAAACAATGTGTAAAGTAAAACAGGTTAACTTCGTTGCGAAGAAAAAAAAGACAATGTTATTGTTTTGGTAACATAGGCACACAAGCACACACAAAACGACGAAAACAGCGTATAGCCAAAGCGATACTCAAGGACGATACTAAAAAGCAGCTGCTATGATATGCACCGATGTTAATGTCGATAGACTTGTATATTTTGTATGTATAGGTAAGCACGAGTAGGTATGCACACAAAATCTCAATGAACTTAAGTTAATGCACCGCACAATTTTTTAACACAAACATACAATCTCCGGTATAGATACACACGCAAGAAAATTTTTTCCTATTGCAAGGGAAGCAAATGAATACAATGTACAGAGACTGACTTTTAGAGTTGAACTGTTGAGTTTTGTGAAATTATTTGACAGAAACTTGTTGAAGCCATTCGCAAACACACAAACAGAAAAAAAAAAAAAAGAGAAAAACGAAATAATTTTTGTTGATTGACGCGGGTACTTTAGCATTGCCAATGAGAAAATTACAATTGTATATGTATATAAATTTCCCGATATACACGATAAAAATGCAAAATGTCCATCGTAATACTAATGTACCCTTAATAATGCACTTCAACAAATTTCGTTTTAATTTATTATTCAGAATATTGCCGGACGATGCTATTTTTCAATTAAATATCCATACAAAATAATCAATTTTTTATTTGTGCCTTTGTTTGCACAACTTATATAATTGTATATGATAATGCTTTTTACACAATTATTCAATGGCGTTTTACTTTCTTTCTCATTTATCCTAAGGGCAGATTAATAATGGCTTAGCGTTAGTGTTTTTGTTATTACTTTACTTGTTATTACACATATATATTATTGGGAAATGAATTTAAACGATTTGGTGTGTACATGTGTGCATATATGTGCGCACATTTTTACAGAATTAATACAGTTAATAATTTGTTGGTTATTTTGTAAAAAAAGTGTATGCAATTAGCAACAAATAAACGCGAGAATTTCAGTTACTTTCACGTTTTATCAAACATATATCATTATTTCTTCGTCTTCAGACATTTTATACACTGACTGCAATTATTGGAGACTTTTCGAGCGTTAGTATTTCACAAAAAAAAAGTTAAGTTCAAGTATTTGCAGGCGGCTGCTAATTTTGATTAATATATTAATATCCTTTTTTATAATTTTCATATTAACAACAGTAAGTATATTTTAGTTAATCAACTATATGTGAAAGTGTTCATTGTGCGTTAATAGCTTTTTCTCAATGTTATATATATTTACGTGTATTATTTTGCACAGGCTCTCGCGATAAGAAACTCTAACTAACTTTTTTGTTAAGGCTGTTAATTTACGTATATCAGCTCGCACAATCTACCGCAATGAAAAATCTATACATCTTCATCGTTCACAATTTTAAATACGTATATTATTCCGCTACAAAAAGTTCCTTACCGCTTGAAAAGCAAATTTATTATTTATTAAAATTATGCCGAATAACCGTAGCAACAAATAATGCAACAACAAAATGCGGAATGAAAAAATTCAGAATATGATTTAGATTTATATTATGTTCATGTAAGCAATCGTTAAAAAGTGGTGATTTACTCTCTATTTCTTTCTCTCTTTTTCAGAGAGGAGTAAAACAAAATTTTACAATAACAATGCTAGTAAATGCCTGATAGTGCCAAATAGTCAAAGAAATCTCCTCTCAGAGCAAACAAAATTATAATAAGAATGTCAGCAAGACTCCAATGGTGCCAAGAGTCGAAGAAATACTCTCTCAGAGCAAACCAAATCGCAATAACAATACGAGCTAGGTACTGAAATCCCTCTCAGAGAATTCAGAAAATTGGGTAAAACGATAAGAGTAAATTTTCATGTTAAATTTAACATTTTTTGCGAATAATTTTAAATATTAAATTTAAAATATACTCTCCTTTTTTATGTTAAATTTAACATTGAATGTGCACGAGTAATTTTCTGCTTAGCCCATTCCTATTTAAGTCACTTTAAAAACGAAAATACGTTATCATCATTATTTATTTTCTTTGACAAATTATTACCGCTCTTACGTTGTAAAAAAAAAAAGCTTTAATTTTATTTTAAAATATCAAGGGAATTAAATTATTTAATGTAATTAAATTTTTGTTTTTAAATCTTAAGAAAAAATCACGAGGAAATATAGGTTTCTTTGAGTTAACCAATATTTTACAAGTTTCAAATAATTTTATTTTACATTATATATACATATATCATATATTTATCTCTAGCGATAAGTTTCTTTGTAAATCTAGATTTTAAAAATGTTTTTAAAAAGGTCAAAACTTGTTTAGAATTTTATTTATATTCAGCACATGTTCTTCAAAAACTTGTTAATTTATTTCTACAATTTACTGCTTAATCTTTTTGGCTTTTCATCCCTTTTTCCAAAAAATGAAGTCACAAATGAATTAATTAGCCAAGAATTGACTTTGGAAAATTGAAGTAGTTTTAAAATTTACTACAAACAAACTTCATGAACGTGAAAGGCGTACGTAAGCATTGTCTAAAAATGTAATTTTAGTAATGATTGCTTACTGAGCTGCATTTTATGCAAAGAAAATTTCGTAAGTATGGAAGTATCATATTTTATATATATATGTATGTATACGGTAATTTAATTTTTTTTATTATAATTAACACTTTTTGAATTTTAATTTATCGAAATAATTTTGAAGCGTTTTCAAATTGCCTATTTAACACATTTTGATTTAAAAAAAATTCCTTCTGTTTTAAGTTTATACAACTCTGTGCCTGTAAAATGAAAATGGTAAGAATATTTTTTTTACTCAAAGACAAACGTATTGTTATCCCTTTTCCTCAATTGTCCATTGTTTATTACATAGGCTTTTATCGCTATCTTGCAAGTTATGAAACGCATTGAATTAAGGTAACCAGATTTCAAAGCTCTGAATTCGGGTCGCTGTACATAAAACCTTTTAAATCAATTTCTTTTCAGAAGTAAATTATTTTATTACTATTTTTATTGAGATGAGAATGAAGAAGGTTGTAATATTTAAATATATGTATATATAAATAACTTTTGTTTATAAGTAAATATTGTATATTTCTACATTATATTGGTGTAAAAAGTCGTGACTTATGGGCACCTTGGTTATAGCTATACCTTGGTTAGTTATTTAAAAAAAAATTATAATATCGTGTTCTCTTCAACACATTCACCGTATTGAAGAAGTTAAAAGTTGAAGAGTTATTGTTATTATTATGAATTTAGCCAAAGAAATAAATTCTATGACTAAAGTCTTAAGGCATTATTGAGATTTGAACCCACGGCCATTGAGATGCTATTCGATATTTTTTGCCTAGTTGGTCCTTCAGGCCACTCAGTAAATCATCTATTGCTAATTTGTCTACACACGGAAGAAGAAGTTGAAGAGTTAGACACACAGATGTGGAAAAGTTTAACAACGCTATAAAAACATTAGAAAGAAAGTGAAAAAATTAAATTAAAAAAAAATAAATAAAAGTGAAAATTGTACTATATTAATAAGGCTCAATAAAAAAATTATCGTCTTGCTTATAACCACAGGAACTACATCATTTATTTATAATCCGAACGTATAAACCTGATCGACAAAACACGTTTAGCAACAGTACTTCAATATTTTAAATTAGTGTGAAAACTTTATATCGGATGAGGCAATTTCTTGAACTGCTTGCTATTTAACCGTTCCTATGAAAAGTAAACTTTATATCGTAAAGAGAGCTTATTTGGAATATTTCTTGACAAATATTCGTTCATAGGAATAGAGTGACATAAAAATTAATCTTACCAAAATACTTGTTGGGTTTCTTCATATATATATATTTATTTGTATACCGTAGCAGATATTGACTTCAAAACAGAAATCTTTTGCTTTGTAACCATTTAATGTATAGTGTAGCAGTTTAATAGAATTCTTGTCCATACAAATAATGAGAGTGAAAGAGCAAACAATTAAATACCTGGTAGTTAACAGCACTACTACGTTATTGATAACAGACACACTAAATGTCCGTGAGATTTTGAAAATTCTGATAGTGCATGTAGTTAGTTCTCTCTGATATTATTTGGGGAAAATGTTAAATTGAAAATATGAAACATGCAAGAGTACGTTCACTCTCAATGGATTAAACAGCTCATAATTGTAATATATTTATATTGACAAAGCTTCGATTTTAAGCTTTAGATTTTAAATAACTGCTAAAGGACATTGCCCAAATGAGACCGTGACTTTCCTTGTTGCTGAAATACTTCCTTTCGGATGGATGGATCTGAAAAAAAATCAAAGAAATATTCAAATAATAGATGGTCAGACAGGCTACTTTATTCAAATTATTATAAGAAAAAATGCACTTACTTACTTAAATAAGAAATCTCCTTGTATATATATATATATATATATATTCAATAAAATGGTCTCAATTAGTCTTCCTTTTCTTTACTTTCAGTTTTTCAATTTTTAAAAAATTTTGTAAAAATCTTGAAGGAAAAAATTTTTCATATGTTTTCTTTTGAGTTCGCTATACCTCCTTTTGAATTCACTATACCTCCTTTTGAATTCACTATACCTCCCTTTGATTTCGCTATACCTCCTTTTGAATTCGCTATACCCTACTTTGATTTCGCTATACTTCCTTTTGAATTCGCTATACCTCCCTTAAATTTCGCTGTATCTCTCTTTGATTTGGAAGCAATTTCATATGTTTTCTTTTGAATTCGCTATACCTCTCTTTGATTTGCAAGCAATTTCATATATTTTCTTTTGAATTCGCTATATCTTCTTATTGTTGTTATTGCTATGTGCTCACAAAGTCTCAACGTTGTGACTACATTTTCTGAATTTTCTGAGCGAAATTTCATTACTTGACACGATTGGGCTCTTGCTGGCATTGTTATTGTAATGTTGTGTGCTCTGAGAGGAAATTTCCTTGATTATTTGGGGTTCATTAACAATACATTGTTCTCATATACTCTACTTATTCAAAGTATTTAATATATTGGTTATTTATTTTTTACCACCTCTATTGCCTCTCGAATTTCACATACTATACAAAAGAAGACAAGAATGATGCCAACGTTTTTAAGCGATTATGTATATTTATTTTTTGATCATTTGAATGTAAATTCTACATATGTCACGCAGTCAGTTCAATTAACTATACTTTCACACGAAACGAAATACAGCTTGAAAATAGCCTACCACGATTCTGAAATTTGTTGTAAGGAACATAACAATTATAATTATAATAATAGCGATATTTGCTTTAATGATAAAAAGAAGAAAGTTAGCATTACTCAGAATAAAATTTGCTTGCAGCGTTCGAACCTCTCCAAACATAATAGATTCCAGCATAATATTTCAGATAAAACACAAGTAGTCTAACAAATGTTGTGTCTAATAAAATAAATGGCTTTGGTTACATTCGTGTATGCAATTATGAATACAATGTGTACGCAAATTTTGAACTTAATATATTTTAGGACCTCTGATACTTCGCTGACTATTGCCATGTTTGGCATAAAGCCGAAAAAAAAGTATTCAATATGGTTACATTTTCTGTGTAAATAATTGCTCTACTAGGTACGGTTGGTTAAAATTTTGTTAAAATTAAGAAAAAACGACTTCAGTAAAAGTTCTTGAAATAATATTAAACGCTTTTCTCTTTATAAAAACGCATTATTGACAATACTGTTTTGACGAAAAGTGTATAATTTTATATGTTTTTAAGGAGAGGGCAAGTATGTGAGAAAACTAAAGAGAAAAAATTGGAATAAAGCTCACATCATCATTTAAAATGCAAGTATTCTTACGTAGAACAAAGCCATAATCTAGAAATATACTTAAAAAATTTTATTGAATTATTAGCTTATGTTTAAATTTGTTACATTGTTTAAATGTTTTTATAATAAATTTTTTGCATTTTAACTTTTTACTTATTAAAAGTGCTACCAAGTCGTTTTATTTTTTGTACGGTCCTTAGATGGCACACAAACCATTTTTATTATATTTGTTTGGCTGTTGATACAAGTGATTGCTACGGTCAGAAGAAAGCAATTTTTGAAAGGTCTTTTGCTTTAAACCCATAGTTCTTTGTCAACAATGCTTGCGAAAAAACATAACGATAAAATGACACACTACGTTACGTAAATTTAAATTCGCTGGCGCTTCATAAACTTGGAGACATTGTAGTACTCGTATTTTCCGGATATGTACGTCAGACCGTTTTTGGGCATTAATATTATTAAGTTTTATGAAGTTCGCGATAGTTCAAGTTATAGGCAATTTCATGCGACTTAGGACAGTTTGAACATCGAATGGAATATTTTTAGCCTTTTGTCTGACTTTCATGAGTTTTGTCCCCAGTCCAGCTCGTCTGTTGCCTTTGTTAGCCTTTGGATTTATGTAACCCTTGGGATTTTGATATATACGCTTGTTAAGAAATTGAAATTTCCTCTTGAGTATTTCGTAATATAAAGAGTTCAATAAGAGCGTGATATTTCGCGGAAGATACTTTAGAAAGAAATTTTGAATTGCTTTCAAGCTGTCACATCCTGGATTGATGAGAGTTATTCCAACATTTTTACAATATGGAATTTAATACAGCTTTACTTAGTTTGTATGGAACGGCTATCGTTTTATTGAATATATCACGTTTTATTGAATATACCACGTTTTATTAGGTGATTATAAAAAAATTGTAATTTACTTTACATAAACGCTAATCTACGTAACATTACGTAGTATTACGGTCATATTACGGGTTCGTTACGAACTCCATTTTAATTAGATAGTTAATTTGCAATTTGTCAACGCCGCATTCGACCCTGTATTACTACCGCCAATGCTGTTCATTACATTCTGGTAAACATTCGTCAAGTCTCTCTTTTAGGCTTTTATGAAGGGATATCTCAGCGCGAACCAACAGATCATCCATCATTTTGATTTCCTTTGAAAAGTTGTTACTCGCATTCTGCAAATGCGAATTAAGATTTTTGCCATCAAGGATCTCGTCGCTTCTGGCGGCTAAAGAAAATGTGCGAAAATGGAATGGTAAAGGATCCATCAGTATGGTTCATACAAGCGACGAAGTGGTGTATACGTATGTTTTTCAATGCTATAAGGTGGTGGTCGTATCTGGAATAACCAAATAGGTTAGGAATTTGTATGTAAATCCAATGAATGAGAGACAAAGTCTTACCATTGTCAGTAATCCATAAATTGACTTATAATGGTATGTGCTTGTATAGTACCATAGCATACGGGTTTGATAAAATTTAACCGATTCCTTCTAACCGCTCGATCATTAACTAGAGGTGTTTTCCTAAGCAGATTAAAATAGTTCTCATGCCCGTCGCATTCAAATAATACACTGGCGCGATGTTAGCCCACTGTGTGTAGCCCAAATTTTTGTCTTTGCTAAAAGATGAGATATTTTCGCACTTTGTTCGCGCCTCTGCTAAGGTACGATAATTGAATGATATTGAAAGAATAAAAAATGATGGGGAAAAGTAAACAGAAAACGAAAATAAATAAGAAATGAAATCATATTTGATGTTATAAAAAATAAAAAAAAAATTTATTGTTACTATTTAGTCTACAGCTCATGTATACGATTGACGAAAATTTACAATACACAGTGTGTCATGTGTGTGCGTGTATATGTGCAGGTTTTTGATATGTATTAAAGGATGCTGAAACCTTTCAGAAAGACTTAATTTCGTTAGTGTTTCCTTTTTTATCATCAGCAAAATCGCACCAAAGATGCCCCGGCCATTTATATGAGACATTAAATTAATTATAAAAAATTGAAATGAAATTAGGGTTTTCTGATAGGTTGTAGGGCTTCTGAAGACAAATCAACAAGTTGGAGTAGCGTAATGTTTCCGAAGATTGTACATCGATTTGTACATAGTGGCAAAAACTTACCTTTTTTTGGCTTTGTGATCTATTTAAAGGCTTCGTTTGTTTGTTCGTGTGTTCTAATGCTTTTTAATGTTAATGTTAAGCCATTTTTAGCAAAGGCATAAATACAATTACCCCAACCACCAATATTATTGCAGAGACTTTCAGTTGATAAAATCCTAACTGCTTGTTAATCCTAGTCAAGTCCGAAAGAAAAATCTACATATATCTCTCGCATGCTTCTCTCAATGGTTCTGAGTCCTCTGATGATATTGAAACATCGAGTCTCTTTGCTGAATACTTCCGACGAAATTTTTCAGCGGCTAATTCAGATTCAGCTTCAAACTGACGTAAATAATTTGGTTGCATGGTGATCGTTAAATTTTATGAAATTAAATCTAAAAAAATGCAAGAAGCTTTCTTTCTTAACAAGGAAATCATTTAGTACTGGGTATTTCATTGACTCACACAACTTGGAAAACTTTGATTCGTTCGTTGACTTAGAAGTTTTATTCGACCAAAGATTACTTTTTTAACTTGCGCATTGAGTTCTCTTTAAGTAAAGCGGTGCGACGAGCAGAACGATCTTTACATTAGAGAAAAGCCGTATATGTGCTTAGTTATACCAACACTTGAATATACCTCGGTTGTGTGGTCTCCCTTCTATATAGTTATATAGATGGTGTTATATAGATTCAAGCGTTGACCATTTCGAAAGCAGTTCTTGCCGTTTGCCCTTACGAATTTGAGTTGGGACCCGCTTGTCTCTTTGCTTCCTTATGAAAATAGGTTGCTTCTATTATCCTTGTTATCACTTGAGAAACGTAGATTTATTCTTGGTATCTCCTTCCTAATTAACTTAATTAATGGTACTATCGATTCATCCACATTACTTGGTAAGATAAGCTTTGGTGTCCCTAACCATTTCTCTAGGCATTTCATGTTCATTAAGCTGAGTCAATGTAAATGTAAATAAAAGCCATTTAGAGTTGTTTGCAGAAACCTAAACGATGTCTATCACTCAACGTCTCAATATTGGTTTTTTTAAGGTCTATCGAAAGGACTTTGCTTAATACGCGAGATTTGCCTATGTCGTATTTAAACTAACTTGCTATCTTAATATCTCGCTATGACTCAAAAATTAATTAGTGTTGATTACTGTAGCGGTTGCCACGCTTTTGTGTGTTTGCAATGGCTTAGGGGTTCACTTGGAAGTTGGTTCGGTACTAGTTGTGGGTGTGCCTCTGTGCTAGTTGTGTACATGCTTTCTTTCTTTCTTTATTTTTTCTTCTTCTTATGCATGAATTATTATTTAATTATTGTTATTTATTTATTCATTTTTTTGTTCACTTCTCCTTATATACTTTATACCAGTTTTTAATATTAATTAGTATAAGATTTACTTCTAAGAGTCAATTGAATTCGACTGTTAGTTTGTCTTAGTTGAGTTTCATGTGCAAGTAAACAAAAATAAAAAATAAAAAAAATAAATAGAAACATGATCCTTAAAACTCGTGGGCTATCTTCATTGCGGTAATATTATGCTAATACGAAAATAGATGTCCTTTAACCGAATTTTAGTGTCATGAATTTAAATTTATTATTCAATATTAAGCAAAAACGAGATGGACTTTTCGTGAATAGACGGATTTATAGTTGCTTCGCTTTGATAACAGTCCTCAGACAATTAAGAAAAAAATATAATTGGAAATATTATTTTAGATAACGTAAACGCAGCAGACGGGGAACTCCAATGTGAAGGTGTGAACCTGTTGAAGTTTCCAAAATTAATGAAGCCGAGCGCTGATTCTAGTCGTAGGCAACCTTCATTTTGAAAATTCCGCTTAGACGATAATGGGAAAGCTACTTGAATTCTACATCCAAGACTTTTCTGCTCTTTGTATCCACCTCCGAAGGATAGAAATATATTCATTTTATCCAAAGTTTATAACACCCAGAAAGAATCTTCTGTCATTATGTTTGTCTGTCCGTCTATCTGCGTAATGTTTGTGGTAAACATTCACGTGGTCACAAAATGAAGCCATCTGCCTCAAATTCGGCAGAAGTAATGGAACTTCTTGCACGCAACTAAGTATTGAAAATGGGCCAAAGCAGTGAAGGGCATGCCCCCAGTACAAAGCAATCTAAGTACAGTTTTGTTTTTAAAAGAAGAAAAAAATAAAGGAAAAGATTTTTCGCTCATTACTAATAAACTAACAAAGCCATATAATCTATAGATGATCCTGTAGTATCTACAAACATGGAAACAATCGGCCATGCCCCCCCCCCCCAATTTTGGAGACTATCAAAAGCGAAGCTTCACAGCTAAATAAAACAGACTTCTGATTGAGATTTGGATCAATTATTTTTTCAATACTTTGTTTGGGCTTTGCCTTTATTTGTGGAATACAATGCATACATAGTCTTACAACGTGCAGGAATTATTAAAAGTTATTTTGAAAACAATGAACTCACGGTACTATTCCACGCATGTGGGATGAGGCTCATATTTGATTCAATAGCTTCCTAGATAAGGATTATTGCTGATGAGAAGGACTGATGTTCCTAAAGAATTTTTATATTTTCAAAAATAACTTTTGCGTGTTATTTGCGGGATGAAATTGTCGTTTTAGAGCACGAAAATGGTATTCCAGTTACCCTCAATGAGGAGTGCTTGAGAAACGCCCAAAGTAGATGACTTCGGCTTGGACGATGTGTGGTTTTAAGTAAATATTCCAACATGCCAACATCTCGTGGCACTATCAATTTATTAGTTGAAGGTTGAACGACCTTGTCATCTCCTAGAGCTCCTATGCGAGCTTGCCATAAAGATCACGCGATACAACTCTATTGGGCTTTTTACTGTGGCTGTTTATGTTGAAGAATTAACTTACCCCAATAAGACTTTTTCGATTATTCGTGTTATTGGTGAAATAATAGGAGGTTTATATGGAAAAGTGGCAGAAATCGGTTATCCAGGATAGAATTTTTACAGACGTCTACAGACGGTCATTTACATAAACTTATGTTTATGTAAACGTCATAAGTCAAAAGTAAACTAAATCTCTTATTAAATAAGTAAGAAAATTATATTCGGCTGGAGCCGAATCTCGTATACCCATCATCACGAAATTCTTTGGTACCCCCTGGCTTTTATTAAGTGTAATAAAAAGGTGAATGGGATAAACTTTACCTTTCACCTTTTACCTCATTAAAAGGTATTGTTAAGGAAAATTAATCTGTCACATCGTGACGTCCACCATAGTTAATTTAGGATTAACACACCCACTTTTTCGCTTAATACTTTCCAAGTCCTTTTATTTGATAAGGATGGTATTTTTAAGAAAAAGTTTATGCAGGTCGCGGTGGCTGCCACGCATCTTTAGGCAGATGTCTTCATTTGAGAAATTTACAAAACAAATTTAAATCTTCTGGTTTGTTTATATGTGTTTATGATTAATACGCATGAACCCTCAAAAACATGAAAAAAAGAATACTTATTCACTTGTAACTTTGTGTGGGCGGGGCCGATTTTTTCCATTTTTGCACATAAATAGTACAATCTTTCCTAAAATATATGTGGAAAGTTTTAGCCCTCAATTCTTTGTAATTTGTGATTAACCAGCAAAAACTCGAAAATTTTTTCTTCGAAAAACGGAGTTGCGTTCAATTTCGGGTCCATTACGGGTATGTGTTCCGACTAACTTGGTCCATTTTCAACACCAACTCACGTGCAAAAACTTCCAATGCTTATCATAAATTTAAACTCGTTATCTTAATGTTTGCGATCAGGAAAGTGTCAAAAACAAGCAGCACATAGGCGCACAGCCACACAGGCGGGCAGACGGACAGACATGCAGATCAAGAATATATAGAGTACCTATAGGATCTCTGAAGCTTTCTTTCGGGCGTTGCAAGCATTATGAAAAAATGAGTGTACACCCATCCTTCAATGGTGGGAATAAAAAAAGAAAACATTTGTTCCATGATTCTATATATAAATACATTCTGTGTTTCCGTTTGTCTATCTCTAATTTGTCTAGTAAACACTTTCCTGATCGCAAATGTTAAGACGTCAGCTTCAAATTTTACGAAAATGTGGAAAGTTGTTGCAAGCAAACGACAAGCGCACAATGCAACATAGACTGAGAACAGCTTTTTTGTAAGAAGCGAAACAATGGGACTTTTGCTCATCGCTCATAAAATTACAACAATAACGATCTGTTTATTCTATTTTAAGATAACGGTGGTGGGTTTTGAAAGTTCGACCCCAAGCGAATATAATTTTCTTCCCTCTTTCAAGGGAAACATGTCAAGAACTAAATTTGTAAAGATATTTTGCGAAAGAAATCTAGAAAAGAATCTAGGGTTCCACGTACGATAATCGCTAGAGTACGATAATTCTTTAGAAGTAGGGACATAATAAGTAGAGCGTTCTGCAATGCTCCTGAAGGCTTGTCTAATTCTAGCTAGTCGCCAGTCTATGCCCTGCATAGAAGACGGTGTCGAGGTTAGAGAAAAGTTAGAGGATTTCGCCATAAAGCGAGTTAAATTTTCTTACATCGGAAAAAGTGGTTTCGCATTGAAGTAAAATTATTGACTGACGGGTTTTCACAAGTGGAAACCGTTAATTCGTCAAAACTCGTTCTGTTAACATGATTCAATAAGAGCTTTCCCTGAAACTTTATTACGAAATGTGTAGGGAACAAAAGGCGCTAATATGCGATCTTTTTAACAAAGTTTTTTCATTTGTCTCTATTTACATTATATTTTCGTTTAAAATACATTCACATATGCTGTTCTCTCATTTAAATTGTTGTTATTATGTTTTCGCGATAGAGTACACAACTCTATGAAGTGAAAATTAAAAAAAATCACTCAACTTTAACGCAGGTATTAAACAGGTTAGTTAGTTAAGAACTCAATTAGCTCAAACGAGTGTAAACGTAGGTGAATGGTGAGCGACTGATCGGCTTTCAAATGGAAAAAAAAAAGCAAAATAGAAAAACAAAAAACAAAAAACAACAAAAATAAAACAACTTACGACTCAAATTACAAACTGAAAAGTAAACGCAAACAAATTGCGCTCCATACGTGTAAGCAAGCCTTTGGCAAAGATGCGATCAACAAGTTTTAGTATTACCAAGTAAATGAGCGTAAAGTGAAGTGAAAACTCGTAGAGCAGTGACTGTTAGTACGAATTATTGTAAATAAAAGAATTTAAAAATAAAAAATCGAAAATAAAGCAAAAAACATAAAATGAACAAATATGAAAATTATTGCCAAAGTGAAGCAAGAAATGAATCCGTTGAAGATAGTACAACAAAAAGTGTTTTAATCGTGCAGAAAAGAAATTCCTGACCATTAAAACCAGTTTTGTTATATCGAGTTAAGGTTAACGTAACCAGTTATAATAAAAGTAACAAAAGTCTGCCTAAAACCATTTAAAATAAGTTGGGAAGAAGACGCATGAGAAGTGTGAGTCATCGTCACTTTATTAACCAAACATTCAATCAGTTATTAGGTGTTTTTAAATGATGCAGCAGCACCTAAGTTAATAAGCAAAAAAAGAACAAAAATAAGAAAACAAACAAACAAACAGTTATTGTATTTTCTCAGACTTTTCATAGTTTTAATGACTGAGGGTCACACCTCTTATGATTTGTTTCAACAAAAAGTGCTTTTGTAATTCAATTACATGCTAAGTGCAATAAATAAACAAAACGGTCGCTTAGTGTAAACAGATATTTACCGGAATTATTAAGAATTTCAAAACAAAAGTAACAAGAACGCAATGTTTAGGATCAATTTTCACAAGTGTTTCTTTGGTAGTCTCCTTTGTTATCAGTTAAACGAGTCGGCGACCAGAGCTCTTGCTTTGATTTTAAAGGGACGGGAATGCTTTGGCAGACCTTGTCACCCCTTTGAGGAGTTTTGTTCAACGTTTGCCGAGAGTTGCATGCAATGCTCGCAAATATGCAACGAAACAACACCAGATTATCAGGCTGACTTATGTGTGAAAGAATGTTTCAGTAAGTTTTCTTTTTTTTTTTAACTGTAATTCTAATTGGATCAAGAAATTTGTGCGTTTTTTTTTTTTCAATATTCGTATGTAATGTAAATTATATAAGTAATCTGCACCGTATCGTAATTATTCAAATGAACAACTTTCGACTAAAAGGCGTTGTATGGGAAACTTTCGTCCTTGGGCCAAGACAAGTCGACTAATTAAATTTCATCGAAAAGCCTTAAAAATCGCACGCTCCAGGTACGACACAAGCAAACAAGTAGGACAGAAAGACAGACAGACAGCCTTAGATGAATTCTGAAACTGAATCGGATTCGAACCAAACATCCGTATACATCCGCGCAAACTTAAATACCCCGTAACATACCATGCAGCAAGTGATATGTGGTACAAAAGAGCCGGTTAATTTAATGCATTTGTCAAATTGTAAGTTCACTTACATAACATATTATTCAACAAGTTCTTAAGGTGACTTTCAGACGCAAATTGTAAATTAATGTTCGGAATGCCGTAAAATTTCACGATGGCACTACCTAAAAATTACATGTGTTCGTCAACAGTCATTCTATATTTGTATGCCATCCTACGATCTTATTGAGTAAAGTGTTACATTCGCCAATCTTCCTACTGCAAATGGAAACCACCCGGCCAGTTATTCTAGACGACTTTGGACATGAAAGTATAAGTAATGCACAACTAGTTCGGAATCTCTATAATTTAAAAATACTTGAACAATTTTTGTTAACAGCTGAAATTTTGTTCTACCGAATATTTATAGCTTATGTAAATGTTGTGTAAAATACTGATGCACAATTAGCAAAAACGAACCTGAAGTTCACCCGCCAAGGCCTTTCTAACATTTCTCAAGCAGACCAGGCATTTTTTTTTGTTATGAAGTGGGTAAGCGCAGAGATTTTCGAGATATGAGCAAAGAAATGCCTTAACTTACCCTTTCTTTCTTTATTCCACGCCTTTCCCGTGATTAAAGCTCGGTGGATGTTTAACCTAGTGTATCTTTTTTTTTTTTGGAAACATGCAAGCGATCCTAAGAGATTCGGAGTTAAGGGTTTTTCAAAAATATCTTCATCGTCATGGGAACGAAAATCATAGACGAAACCATAACAAAATTGTCGGTGTTCTCCAAGATTGTCGTAGTTTCTTCTGCATTGCGGGTGTATCTGTGAACAGATCATACCCATTTTTTGACTTGGTATTTTTAATCGGTCAACGAACGTTGGTGACAAATGTCAGCTACCCTTTTTCGTTTTTGCGACTATGACGATTCACACAATTTAAATGTCAATTCAACGGATTGTCGTAAACCTAATATTAAATCCCGTATTTCGTTTGTTGCATTCTCTAACCGGTCTTTTTGCTTTCCCATATTTTTACCCGCACAAGGCAACGCACAACAAAGAAAAATGAAAAAATAAATACAGTATTACGTAACCTAGGTGTACCTAGGTATTATTAAAAAATGAGAACGCAATTACTGCTAACAGAGAACAGATTCATGATTATTGAACTTTTGCTCGCATGAATTAGGCTGTTTCGGCAACGCTAAATGAGGTTTCAATGAGATGGTAAAACACACAGAATTTTTGTAGTATTCGCCAAAATGAAGATAGAAATCTGAAACATGCCTACCGTAGGCAAGGATTGTTGTCTTATATTCATCTGTAACTTACGCGATATTTCCCAAACGACTGTTACACACACATTCGCTGGAGTCATCTATGAAAATGGTAGCAATTAATTATTAATATGTGTACAGTTAACAACAAATTTTTTCCTTAATTCGCTTCCAAATTAATCCAATTGGGTAAAGAGCCTGCTACCGGTAAAAATCAAATCGATTCTCAAGAGTTGAAAAAACGACAAAAGAATGCTTGGAAGGAAGAAATTACCTTTGGAACCTTTCGATTTTGAAATTACTGAACTTAAGTTACTTTTGAAATAAATGGCTAAGACACTATGTCGTTTATTTTCGTATATCTGTCATAAATATTGAGTACAATAGATTCGTTACTAGTTACGTACAGTTTTCTTACCTAGTTTTGCATGTTACGTCAGAACATTGTTAAGTGTTTGAATACAAATTTTTTTTATTGTTTATTGAAAATGATGTCAGTTAGAGTTCCTCTAAATAACTGAAAGTTATATATTTCTACTTTTTATCTCTATGAGTTCTCTAGAAATTTTGCGAAAACAGATAAAAAGATGTATACACGTCAAGAAGTTATCAAGTCAAGATAACATGCGTACATGTTTGTGACTAACTTGTGCGTGTGTGTAAATATATCATATTTTATTTTGTTTAAAAAATTTATTTATTCTAATATTAAAATTTTTGAAATTTTTTCAAATCCGTCATTGCAGTAATATTTTTATGCTAATCAGCCAGCAGTGGTTAAGTAAGCACTTTGCAACCCTTTCATAAAACTTTGGAGTAAGCGTCATAGGAAGTGGAATTTTTCGTCGACTAGGAAACCTATTCGTTTGCCTCTGGTACAAAAGGAATGGAAAAAGTTTAAAAGCAATGACGAAATGTTATTTAGCTTGGGTGCCACCATCATACCAAAAGTAGAATCTTCAAGCATTGTTTTGACGAACGTGGCTTGTCAAGAAGCCTTTGCATTAAGAAGGTTTATGTTCATTTTACTCAAAACATATAGCTACCAATACTAGTGCCACGTTCACCTTCGGAATGAAAAAATGCTTGACTCTAGCCCTTTGGAGAAGGTTCTTAAGCGCACATTTAAGAAATAAAAAAGTTAGTTTTGGCCCTTCTAGCGAGGCATGTGTAATCCGAACGGCTCTGCATCACGAAGGTAAATCGCGCATATGGGAAAAGAAAGCAACGATCGCAAGCAATGAACACGCCTGCCTCGAGTATTGATTTTTGTTTGAAACGCAAGCATTTCAATGATGAAGTCCTATGTTCGATCCAGAGATTTTTATGAAATCGTCAAAAATCCCCTAAGTTCGCTCCAGACGTTTTTATGAAATCATCAACAATCCACTATGCATTTAAAAGTTATTTTAAAAATATTGTAAAAAATTCGATTGGAAAGAATGGAAATTGTTGGAGTTACGCTGGATGCGGTTCAAAAAATCGCGTTTCGAGAAAAACATATTTAAAGTTTAAAGCAACGATTTGCTGCTCTACGATTTTGTTCGGGTAACCAATTTATGGAACCAGTCAAAGTTTTTCCATGCCCAATAGTCTTTTTATATCATCTTTGATTGTTCAAGGAATTCCTTAAGCCAAAAAAATGATTTTCAGAAAATGTTAACTCTTAAGTTTCGATTCCGCATGAGCAACCTGACGCATAAGAACCGTGACTACAAAGTTTGTGTTCGCGGATGCAAATCTCGAGTGCTGTAGACTCTACTTTGCTCGTAGGTATAGTGAGTGCTCAGTTGGCAAAGGTCTAACACTTACCGATTGATTACAGTCATAGGATCCGCGCTTATCGCTTCCATATCTCTTTCCCTTTCTAACCGTCATTCCCTAAGTGATTGGTCCACATTAACAAAAAGCAAAAATATATATACGATTTACATATTTATAAATTTCAAGGAAGAGAAAGGGTGAAGATAGGCTAATCGACATTTTCCATAGTAGTGAGCAGTGAGCTCTTTTAGAAAGTATTTATGGGAAAAAGAGTAGGCAGAGTTGATTTAATATTATGAACGTTCAACTTTTTGGTGGCTCTGTATGAATCACAGAAAATTTACATTTAATTACCTTTGAATCTATAATTTATTCGAAGCTTATTTGGCTTATTAAGAACAAAAACAAAAATATAAAATATTTGCTGCTCAGCAAGTTTGCAAATATCTGCAATTTCGGCATCGGACGTATTGTGTACATATATACATTAAGTATACTTTATGCGAAATAAGTGCGTACGAAAATCCATACCTTTTTTTACATCGGCCTCCAAAGAATGGGGGCCTACTACATTTGGCCTTCTAGTTAGTCCTAGAAGTACTCATAATAGATCACATAATTACATCCACCATTGGTCATCTGCTCTTGAACCGATCAAAATGTTTGCAGTCCCCTTCGTGCGACCATCGGTGTGTTGAAATTGTGTTTGAAATCTTTGCAAATGTTTTTATCACGAGTTTCTCAGCGTTGGTTGAGTGGGTACATTGGTGGAACAAGGCTAGCACTAACATCAGAGCATATAGTACTGCTGTCGATTTTTTTGTGAATTTTCTTTCCAGCATGGGATCCTTCTGCGGAAACCGCGGATTTGGATGCTATGTCACTTTGCTCATTTCGCCAGAAACCAATATGGACCAGTAAGCGGAAAATTTTACTTTTACTTTCGTAAATTGCGATGGTTCTCCTTACTTTAATGTTGTTCCGCCTGAAATTTTAGGGGCTTGCAATAGCCTTTATGACCAGTAGTCTATCTGTTGTACTATGTGATAACTGTTTTGAGTTTGATTTTGAGAGCAATGCTTGTGGCTTGAAGAATCAATCTGACTTCGGCTGTAAATGTTGAAGTACTTTCCTATGGTTTATGATTAACTAGGACTTGTCCTTCAGCATTATTTTCGAAAACGTGAGTTTTTTTTTTGGGGTTATCTTCCTAAAGGGGTGATTTAGTTGGCGTGTATTCTTTTTTATATGCTGAGAGTTAAATGTGACAAGAGTTGGCTATTGAAGCCCACGGAGATTTGAGTCAAAACTTACGATAGACGCTTAGGGGGATGGCTTTCCCTTTGCAACATATGTATGTAGACAGGCTGTGGTATTTACATGCATGAAACTTTTCCCCCACAATGTATCGTATAAAGCTTACGCTAGTTTGAATGGAATTCTTTAATTGAAGGCGGTATTTTCTGCAACTGATTCTTTAAGGATTGTAAGGTTCACTCTTCAGAACACTTTAAAATGCCCTGACGGTCATTGCAGTTAAGCCATGAAAGCAGCCAAGGAAAGGAAAGATTACGTTTTGCTCGGGAAAGAAAAAATGTGAAAATCGTGTCTTTCCTATGCTAAGACTTGAAGACGATAATGGAAACTATAAGTGGGCCAATCTGTAACGAAATCTAAAGATTGTTTTGTATTCGGAGCAACCTTGCCCATGCATATACATTCTACTAGATTTCTCGAAGCGGAAACAATCTATGAAATTTCTCTCATATTATTTTAGATAAATTTTCAGGGTCAAATTGAGGGAACCGTGCAATTGATTTAATTCTTTTATTACTTTTTATCACACGTAAGATGCTACCTCATGCATTTAAAGGTTCTCAGACCTAAATGAGTAAGATTCTAGTGTAATCTAGTGCAAGCCAACTTTAAGAGAGAAATATTGTGTAATTTTTTGTGCCACGTTAATGTATTGAAGTAACGGTTCTTGCTATCAAGCTGCATGTGTTGCAGCTACACGGATTAAATGATGCATAGGCCTTAAGAAGTAAACCAAATATATATTAAAGCGAACATAAACGCTTTTAAGCTCTTTCTGAGATGAAAATTTCATTTTTGGGTATATGATGTCTTTTAGGAAGGATTATATGGGTAGTTGCTTTCAAATTTTTCTTTACATGCTTCAACTTAAATAAATGAACTTAACGTATGAGTGTTGACCTTCTAAGTAGTCATTCTTTTTACACAGTTTAATGTTATCTAACCTGAATGTATATTTATGTACAACGTTTTGTAAACATGATTCATATCTTAGCCACCTTTATTTAGCACAAATATTTCTATTTATACAGAAGAAGAGCTGATACGAAGTTAACTATAATAGAAGAATAAAAACAAGTAAGAAAATCATATTCGGTTGCGACCGAATCTTTTACACCTATCACCATTACCCTATAAAAAATTTAAGAAAATTGGGTGGGCGTGGCTGATCTTTTCCAGTTTTGTAGAATAATTCTGTGGAAATTTATATCGCGTATCTGTTGTAGATTATGAAAAAGGAGCATAAAACACGGCAGCAAAGGTATTCTTAGGTTTGGTTTTTCGCACGGTATAGGAATTGCAGGCGTGTTCTTTGAACTATTTGGCCATTTTCATAATCTTTTGCAAATTTGTAGGCGGTATTTTCTTTTTGCGATCAGGAGAATGTGTACCACAGATACACACACAGATAATACAGGGATGAGTAGACGGATAGACGGATAGACGGATATGAATACGTGCACTTCGAATTTGAAACTGGATAAGAATTTATATACTTTACAGGATTTTTGAAGAAAAAAAAAGTTTTGTTACGCTACAATATCGGGCAGGTGCGGTATATTTTTCCCATTTTTGTACAAGTGCTATATGGTTTATGAGTACGGAGCAAAAAATCAATTTTTCATTCCTTTTGAAAAACAGAGGTGCTCTCAATTGACGTGACGTGGTAGTAAAGGCGTGTTCTTCGCCAAATTTGGCCGATTTTCAATGTCCACGTGCGGGGAACAACTTCCAATGCTTTTGCTAAACTTGTGTATCAATAACACACTTCACAGACGGACCGACATGGATTAATCGATTCAGAACTTGATGCTGATCAAGAACATATTTAATTTATGGGCTCTCTGAAACTTCCTTCCGGGCGTTGCAGACATTTCAACAAAATGTATATATCACTCAACATTCGGTGATAGGTATAAAAGATAATAGGAAATTTATGAATAAGAAAATAAAACAATTAAAAACAATTGACTGACTGATGTTTTTCTTATTTTTCTCTCTTTGTCATCCTACTTTGTAGACTATAACGTATTACAATTGGAGCCGCTTAAGCTTGATATACAAAGGATACAAATACAACAACATGTTATTTTAATCCTCTTAATACTACTCTTCATATTATGCGGTGTGCGTTACCTTTGGAAGTGTTTGCTTTGGATAAAACATAAACATTGTTTACCACAGTTGGTTAAAAAACTACGACCGAGAAAATCTGAATTAACAACAACACAAAATGGCAAGGATCTCGGTGGTACAACAATACAAAACATGTGTGCTATACAGAATGAAGTGGATAGAGCGCCGTCGCAAATTTTCAGTGTAACCGGTAAATACAAATACATTACGTTTTGTTGTTGAGCGTGTCAAGGTTTTTACAATTTTTTATTATTATTTTCATATGTTCTTACTTAGCTGCCGAAGGTTCCGTCCTGACCATGACCACACCAATTAGTTCCCGTTACCCCGCTGAGAATACAACACCAACTACCGAGTATACGTATGACAATCAGGCTTTGGCCGTGACGCCTGTTTCTGAGAAACCAACCAGTTCGGGTGTCATTTAAATGAATTTTCTCATTTTTAGAATTTAGAAGTTTTTTTCTTTTCATATTTAAGAAAAACATTTTAAAAATGTTTTTGGCAAACTACAAACTGCGACATATGTATGTACTTAGAATTGAAGAAACCCGTCTCTAGGGAACATCACTGTCTTATACTATAAGTAAAAGATATTAAAGAACGCAATTTTTTTTCATTTTTTTTTTTTTTTTTCATAAATTTATATTTTATAACTTAAGAACATGTCCGTAATGATTGATTAAATCCTAATTTGTGCTCTGTAATCGATCGGTAAATAAAAATTTCTTTTAATGATGTTTGCTTGTGAGATATTAATTCATTTTTAATCATAAAAGCATAATAAGCAAGTTACTTACTAATTTAATTAGTAAAATTTTAAATGGGAGCAGAGAGAGTTTGAAAGTATGCCGGGCGGCAAAAAGTTTTAAACTTTATTGAAAGTGTGTACTTTGTAAGGTTCTAGTTCCTGCTTAAAGCAGCGAGGCTGTTGATGCTTTACTAAATATATTAACTAAACTATGGAAAGGAAAATATCAATAAACATATAAACTGCAATTGATTAGTTAACTAATGGCCAAGAAAAAAAGACTATTCTACATTACAAGCAAAAAGCGAAACTTAGTTTCGTCTCTGTTCAACATTACTTCTTGGTATATACTCGCGATATACATTGAATGCATTTTCCTTTAAGGGGTGAAGAGGAGAACGCATCATCAACACTGAATGTCTTGCATCTGAAATGAGAAACGAAACTAATCGAACAAGTGCGCGCAAAACAAACCAAAAAGTTTGTTGCTTGATTATATCTGAAGAAGGGCATTGCGTCGACGATACTCTGAGACGGTCCTTTCTGAACGCCATAAGCAGAACGCCATCGAAAACAGCTAAGATACACTACGTTCCTATATCATGATAATGCATATTCAAACGAACGTTTTGTAATGGAGAACAAAATAGAATTGTTGGTCTATTCACCCTACATCCCACACATCCCGTCTCTCAATTTCTCCCTATTCTTGGGAATCAAAGTTAACTTATTCAGGGAACAGTTTAACCCTTAAATGCAAGAATTTTTATTTTTTTTTTTTTGATGTCAGCCGGGAAATGGGAAATGGGTGTAGTTGAAGGGATACTCCTCGCAATGAAGTCTTTTTTCGTATATGTCCACGAATTTATTACGACAAGTTCGAGTAGATGATGGATTAAGGCGGAGATATTATTTGCAGCCTTTGACTCTTATACAATTACGATCTAAGTAACTATCCATCGAGTTCACTCTTCGGATGTGCTTATTATATTTTTTCCCTATTTTTGGACGAGAAATTTCGAGCCTTTGCTTTAGTCGCTTATCATATCGACAGACTTTGGTTGGACAACCAAGTAGCAACCTTGTTGTGGTTTTCCCCTCCGTCGCTGAAAAGCCAAGACAATAATGGTGAGAAATTTTTACCTCATACGTTCCTCTAGGAATCTTCGTCTTTATTAGATCCTTCTTTTGCGGCAGTCTACAATTAGGTAATTTTTTCTGTTGTACAGTTCTGACACAATGTATACCTTGTTTCGATATATAGTACGCCAGGGACTATGATGATGATGAAAGTTATCGACGAAAACTCTATTCCACATTCTTAATATCCCTCTAAGGGCGTTGGTCTAGGGGAATAAACGAGAATGTTCCATATAGGTGGCCTATTACAGATCTGATCAGGTGTAACCGTTTGCATGTTTTTCGGTCAGCCACGTCTATTGGTGAAAGTGACAAAGTAATACGAACTATCAATGTACGCAATGGTTAAATTCGATGATTTTGAGCTTTCTGTACATAACATAACAGTTTTCCAGCCGCGGAGGCTAATTATGGAACTTTCAAAATTGCATTTCCGAAAATCATTATTTTCCTTGTTCGACTTGAAGAAATTTGCTGCCGAGGCCCATCAAACACTTTTAGATGTATATTAATATCGATGATTAATATCCACCTTGTGCCATGCAGCGGGCAAGAATGAGAAACCAATTATTTGTTGTTTTTTGTTTTCTATATTTATAATCTTATTAGGTGCTTGTATGCATTTTAAACAACGACGTCTATTGGTGAAAATGATAAAGTAATACAAAGCTTCAATATACACAACGTTTAAGTTCGATTATTTTAACATTTCTCTACATAAACTAATAGCTTCTATTTATTGAATTATTCAGTGAACACAGACGCTTGTCATGGAACGCTGACAATGATTTGCAAGACTTATTGGACGCAAACCCAACTGAAACTCTCAAAGATCCTTCGCACAGCAGACTACTATACGAATTGACTGAAAATGCCATCTCGAACCGTTTTAACATTGCAATTTCATTGCTTGCCAGGCGTATTATGACTGGCGATGAAAAGTGGTTCTACTATAACAGTCTTAAGCGCAAAGGTTACGAGTTAGTCCATGAGATCCATCCACATCGACTCCGAAGCGGAATATTCATGGCCATTAAATTTTGCTGTGCACATAGTGAGATCAGCAAGGTATAATGTATTCCGAGTTACTAAACCAGAATGAAACGGTTACTGCAGATGTCTATCGACGCCACTTGAACAAATTGTGGCAAAAGAAACCAGCAACAGCAGCCACATGTTGCAAGTCGAATGGGATGTTCTGCCACACCCAGCGTACTTGCCAGACATAGCGCCTTCTGATTAACAGTTGTTCAGATTGGTGCGGCACGGCTTGCCTGGATTCTGGGGAAGTGCGAAAATAATTCGACGATAGAATCGCTGCCAAATCAATATCGTTCTTTCAACAGGGTATCGCCATGCTGCTAAAAAAATGGGAAAAAGTTGGAGAAAACGATGGAAAATGCTTCGTTTGTTGTTTATTCTATCAGCTTTTCTCAATAAATGCGTTTTTTAAGTGAAAAAATGATCAAAATACATGCAAGTCCATAGTATATAAAAACGTCAACTCGTAGTTAATTAGTGTGAAAATTATTCAGCCACATTCTAATTATATAGTTATTAAAACAACAATGAAATTAATTAAAAAAAAAAGAAAAAAAGAAATATGAAAATAGTAACAAATATTTCTCAAAATAACTTAAGGATTAGTGAACTTACGTAGAATCGATTTTGCATATTAGTGTACTTTTACATCGCAAAAAAAAAAACACTTTTCTTGCATAAATTTATCAGCAACTATGCAAAAGTGCAAATACTATTCGTCACTCTGACCTCGCTTCTTAGCTTGTTTCCACCCGAAAACAATTTTTCTTCTACGTTTTTATTACTTTTTATATAAACAATCGAAATTCGTCGTAACACACGCCGAAATGAACTCGTACTCAAAAAGCGAGCCAACAGTGAAAATTGTCATTGGTAAAGAAATAAACCGTCAAAGATTTTAGTTGTGTTCGGTGCAAAAAAAATAGTTTTGGTAGAATTAAAATAAAGAAAAACGCTGTGCGGTGGTTGCTGCATAAAAGCATATCAGGTTTTACTCATATACTATCCACATCTACATCACTACGCATGCGTGGATTAACACTAAAAAACCACCAGCTGAAGAAGTTTCTTAGGTACCGTCCAGAGGACGGTAAATCTGTTATGAGAAATGTTTCGAAAAAATGGAGAATACTGGGGGATTCAAAAAATAAAAAAATTGAGAAAAATATAATATTTTAATTTTGGGTTGTCCAGAATTAAATTTCATACTTGTCTTTTCCTTTAATATGAACAATTCTTCACGGGATGTTCTCCTGTAACAGATATATGTCTGTCTTTTAACGTCTGCACATGGCATGTGCCTTAATCAGACAGGTTGCCTACAACGATTGGCAATCGAGAGGTAAGTTGATTGAGGACCCCTCAGGGGGAGGCCCCCATTGGAGGGGGCCTCGCTACCCTGAGGTCGGGCATTAGAAAATGTGTGTGGGCCAAATTCTCGTTTAGTGGTCTACGTCGAGGCCTATCTAAGCACCTCTTAAGTAGCTCCCCTCGAAACTTTGTGGCAACCACAGCCACCACGAATACTCCCCGAAGTGCCGTACCCAACGGTCAGGCACGGTGACGGTCACTGGCGAAAGAGAAAGGCATACGGAGTGAACACAATCTTCAGGACCCTTATTTCAACTTGAAGAATCGTATCAGCCAATTCGCGGTAAGTTAGAAGAACGACTTTCACTTAGAAATGCAGGAACATTAGGTAAACAAAACTACAGGGAGATAATAGCTCTTTGCCAGGACTTGTACGTTATCCTAATTATAAGTAGTGACGGATTTCATTATTGAAATTGGAAGAGTTTGTTATTCATATCTGCTTATAGATCTCCATCTCTGTAATTGTTGACAATTACTTTGGTCTTTCATTACTTTTTTCAGCACAATTTTGTTTGCTTAAGTGCATATATCCATTCTGATAACATATTTGGTTCGGTTCGGTTCCGTTGTTCTATTCATCTAAATGGAAATAAAGAATCTATTGCTTAGCATAACTTTTTTAATTAGTGGATAACTGACTCTGTGAAAGTAGGTTTTGCGTTAACTGAATTTTAAATACAAGCTAATGCGCATTTCTTCTCCTAGGTCTTATTTCAACATTTTGCAGTACCTTTGGCACTAAAAAGTTGGCTAAAAATATAGTTCTGATTATAAGCAGAAAACGAATTACTTTTTGCAAACCAAGTCATTAGCATTTCAAATTAAGGACATTTTTTTTATAACACTTGCTGCTTTAAGGAAATTTCAATTTTTTCATATAAATACACTTTTTAATTACAATTTATTGTCATTTTTCTTTTTATCCCAAGTTGTAAGAAGCGAACAACGAGAGCTAAACAGCTGCACGCATAAGTACTTAAAATATGAGTATTTAAACAAAATGGCAAACACGGTCGACATTAGCCTTAATTTACAAAATTGTCTACAACTAAATCTTAAATGCAAATATTTAAGTTATGGTCAAACAAGTAAAAACACTGTAGTCGAATCAGGCCGACCATTAAATAACCTACACCGCCATATTCTTCCATATTTTCCTGATAAAATACCAAAAAGTATATCTCGACGACGTTTTTACTTTTCATGAAAACTCTCTCACCGAACGAGAATTAAAACGTGAAATTATTTGGTCTAAATTTATCGCGTCACTCAATAAGTTTGTGATCTGATATACGCTTTTAGTAACACTAGTTTTGCACGACTTTCGGCGGTCGCTGTTCACTCGGCTGTTTGCCGATTTGACTCTGGAGTGCAGTGATAAACCCACTTTTCATCCATTGCCGCATATCGCTTCCTTCCTTTTAAAGCTCCTTTTTAAAGCGAATTTCTCTGAGCCATCAGTAAGTTGTTAAAAATGAGCAAATGCGGCATCCACTTGAAATACAGCTTCCGCACGGGCACATGTCATGTAAAATGGCCACTGGGCTGCCTTTCGATATCTCTTAGGATGTCAGCTATCACACTAAACTTCACTTTTTGGCCTTCCAATACAGCCGTATTCACTAGTCATAAGAGAAAACATGTAAAATGACTGCAGTGGAAAGCTGCCTAACATTAAATACCCTACACCGCTTTGCTCAACGCAGTTATTCATATAACAACTTTTCAAAATAAGCCCTTATGTTGGAAGCAGTGGAAGCTGTAGTCCGATCCGAAAAATTTTCAGTAGCATTTGTGTTTGGGCGAAAGCATGTCGGTGCACCAAATTTCATCAAAATATGTCGAAAACTGCCTGCTGTAAGTAGAACGGGAAGACGGACGGACAAGTTTAGAAGTGTTTCTGAATCGATCGGTACAATAAAAGACGATTGCATTTCAAGTCCTTCTGGGTGCTGCTTACATCCGCACAAACTTAATATACCCCTGCACCACAAGCGGTGTAGGATATAACAACGCATTTTCACAGTTTTTGTTGCTTTATATCAATTTTGCTATTGCGGAGCAATAATCACAATAAAAATCTTCAACATCAAACAGAAAGATACCCTACGATTTGTGACGCCTTTGTGATGTGACTCAAAATACTTTTGTTAGTGAAGTTAAGGTTCTTGTCAAAGAACGTATAAAACGTTCGTATCGTTCGTTGTAACGATACATTATAAAACATCGCTTGTTGCCGTGTAAAGGTTTACTCCGTATCAAGGTTCTTCTATAGGGGAGTGGCCCGAAAAATGGACTTGGATTTTTAAATTTGGCATCGTAAACTGTGTAGTAAGTTTAGAGGTCATACCACGAATTTAGTTCGACTGTTATCTGCAATACTACAAGTTATGCGTTGTTAACATATAACGGTTGATTTCTTGCAAAAACAGTTACACAGGTAAACAGGGGGTTTAAAAAAAAAGACTATATCTCATCAAAGTTCTTTATACTCATGTCATAGATCATAAAATAATACTTTCGACCGACTTTGGTCACACATGTTTTTTCATAAAGCGACCTTTTCGAGCCTCCTTTGAGGAGTGATAATAAAATTGACTTTAAATTAGCACCCGTCTTTGGCATTCGACATATTTGCGAGAGATGTCATCAAAACATACTGAAAATTCTGCCGCCTAGGTTAGCGCCAAAAGTGCATCGATAGACGCCAGACGGACAGACTTAGAGACATGCTTAAATCGATGCAAAAAATGATTCCGAATTAGCTCGTACAATAAAAGGTTAGTCTATTTAAGTCCCTCTAGATGTTGTATACATCCGCATTAACTTAATAAACCCTTGCCGTAAGCGGTGTAGCTTATAAAAAAATATTATAAAATAATTTTAAATATAAAAAACACGTAAACTCTTCTAAACTAATATTTTTCAAACATTCGATGACATCAGCGTTTGTTTGATAGTTAAATGGCACAAAATATATCTACGTATGCTTACGTATGAAGATAACTTCCTTTGAGCTTACTTGGCTTAAGTATTAGTATAAAATTATTATAAATTAATAATCAAATCATTTTAATTAAACTGTAGGCACTTAATAGTTGATATGCTTTCTTTTAAGATTTCGTTCTATTTTTTCAAATTTATACCCAATACTGATTACGTCGCAGCAAAGGATTGCTGGTGGGTGCTGATGGTGATGTGGTCGGTTGATTACTATTACTTTGCGGGACACTGACATAACCGGCGAAGTCGGTGTTCGTGTCACAGGATGAGCTCCAATTGTCATTCTCCAGCTGGTAAGGATTATAACGTCGAGGCAACATCATTTGTTGCGGATCACAATGATCATCGTTCTCATCGTCATCGGGATCATAGTCGGGATACTCGTGTTTGTACGACTCTACGGGTATAATTTTGCAATGCGGTATATTGCTGAAACCGGATAACGGTGTCGAGTTGCCGGTTACTGGCACTGATTCGGCTTCAGAGTTCGCGTAATGATGGTGCAAATGATGTTGGGGACTTATCGATGTTAAGTCGGGTGGACAAGGAAGCGCAGGGGGTTGATCTTTCGATATGTTTGCTTTGTGGCGTTTCAAATAACGGAATTTCAGTATCAGCATAACGATTAATATTAACATTAGCACCACAATGACCGCGCACACGATAGCTATGTAATTCAAACTAAAATCGGCAGAAGCGACTGTTACCGATTCTAAATGATCGCTCGACCTGCGATATATTATGTTCACCGTGGCCTGAGCAGGCTGAACAGTTTTTATATGCAATTGATAATCAAACTGATCGATATCTTGTTCAACATCTTGCGTTGATTTATTAGGTATAAAGTACACGACACCACTACGCAGTTCTTTGTAAGAAAATGTTGTTGTTGTCCGTTCTTGCTGATTGTCAACCGTTAAACCTGTGCTGCGTATAATTTTTCTAATTTGTCCAGTATTAGGTATTCTAGTTATTAAAAATTTAGGATTGAATTTATTTAGTTTCAGAGATAAGGGATTATCAGGAACCAGAAGAGACATTAAACGAATTTTCTCTCCCTTCGGTACACCCATCATAGAAATATCCTGTATTTTAATAACTGGCTCAACTTGTACAAGCACATCAACTGTTGCTGCGTAGTTGGTGCAAGGGACATATGCGCTTACTTGAAAGGTGTCATTCGAACGGTTCAAATCCGTCTGCATATAATTGATTTGTCCCGTTTCTAATAGCTGCTGATTGAATTTTAAAGTTGGTTGATGTTTCAAGACAATTATGCCGTGCAAGGGAGAATTAGTTATATTATATGACAACCTTTCAGTCTGGACGTTAGTCCTTAAACCAATATGATCGGGCCTCATAACAGCTGTAGTGGATCCCTGCTGAACACTTACAGCTATTTGTTTATCGGCCGACAATAGACTTATAGGAACAACGGTGATGGCGAAGGCTTGATAGGGCGTATTAAATTTGCCATCTGTTACTGTAAAATAAAAATTCGTAGGCTGAGGAGTCCCAAAATGCACATAAATGAGGCGATCATTATTGATGTCAGCTTGAGAAAACTGGTTTGAATAGGCCAGTAAATCTTCGGCTTTCCCATCTTTGGATAGTTTTTTCAATATTCCCAAGCTGGGCCCCCTTATGACGTCATAAATAATTTCCTCGGGTGAAGTATCTATGTCTTCAGTTAATAATAAGTTCCGCGTAATGGTTCGATTTTCTCCTTCCACTACCGTCATTTGTGGCATTTGTGTTACTACCTGCAAAGGCTGATCATTTACTGGATTAATCGAGACAGGTATGGTGAGATTGCAAAGGAAAATATTGCTGAAATGTAAGAAAAATATAACATGAATAGTAGAACTTAACTGCCTATGCTATATTAGGTTATTTACCCCTGCTCTAAATACACGGACATGAGAATGGTGTCCTCCAAAGTGTCGGTATGATCGTGTATATAGTAGACTTTTTTAGTTAAAAAATCGCTCGGATGGAATTTTTGAAGCGCCTTAAATTCATGACCCAAACCTATTGAGCCGTGACTAGGTTTCTGCAGCGACTCGATATATAATTCAGGATTATTTATGCCAGCGCGTGTTTTCAAATATTCTAACATTTTACTAAAATCCAACTTTATTGGCACTGAAGCACCTTCATCGACTTGCAATTTCGAGACCGGTAAAAACCTTAACAGACCACCCGAAGATACAGATATCTCGATGTTAAATTTTTGATCTAAAAGCCGATCACTACGAGCGGCGATCACATCAAAATGAAATGAATCGTTAATGCGGAATTCAATGATGACGGCGGTATGCTCATAGAAAATGCGACCACTATCGATGTCTTCCTGAGTAAACTCTGAAACTTCACGAGCAGAACCACCGCCAGTTTCCATATACTCGTTAATGATGCGCCCTAAACTAGGCGGTACAGTGACGTTATAACGTATTTCCCTTTCTTCGTCCGAGCACTTATAAAATAGATGGTCGCGTAATATTTGTTTTTTGGTTAAAGGGAAGACGTGTAGATTTTCATTGCGTTCTAACATGATGTCAATGGGTTTGATGGTAATGCTCAGCAATTGATTTGTAGTATTAAACATACCGTCCGTTACTAGGAAGGAGATTTCATTACGTCTCGAATTCGAGTCATGAATGAAATACACCTCCTCGTTATTAATATCGGCTTGAGTAAAATTGTGAATTTTTTGCTGAGGTCGTAAACGCTTAGCCAAATAGCCGCCATAAATGTGATTAACTAGAAAGGTTAAATTTTCTGGAACGGTATCATAATCTCGAGCCACTGTAAGGAAGAGTTTACAATGTAAACAAAATTTCATTGTATTTAAAGGAAAGTTGTCTAAACTTACTTAAATCGGTATAGCGTATTATATAGCGGCCTCCATTCCATACTTGTAAGCCAGTGTTAGTGACAACGATTGGTTGTTCATCATTGACCGGTATGATAGCGAATTCCAGTTCAAACGGAACGCTTTCCTTATTACGAGCAGTAGCGATTAAGGTCATTGAATCAGTAGAATTTTCACTCCCATTGTGTATGTATTGTATGGAACCTTGATCTATTTGTTTTTGAGTAAATCTCTTCACTTTGGAATTCGCCGCCATTATGTAGCCAGCTTGGGGATTTATAGTAATTATATATTCCAATATTTTGCCTCGATAATATTCGGAAAACGGCTGAATATCAGCAGAGTTTAGTTGAACAGTCTTGCCCTCGACCACAGATATAACATTCGTGTGCATATACAATTTCTCAGGTATGATAACTATACGCAACATGAGATGCTTCAGCCAAGTAATGCCGTTGGTGACATCGAATATGAAATAGTCTGTGGATTGATTCACACCGGCTTGTATGTAAAACATTTTTTCAGTGTTTATAGCAGACTGATCGAATACTTTGCAATTGTATTCGTCGTCGAAAGACATTGATTGCATTTCCAAATAGCCATGCAGTGGAGAAGATGTCACAAGAAAGGTTATATCACCTGGTGAGATGTTGGGATGCACTACCTAATATAAATATAAAAGTTACTCTCTCACTAACATTTCGTAGTTCACCATAAAGAAAAAGTAGCTTACTTCCAACACATCTCTCGATATCAATACACTTGTGGATTCTTCCACATACAAGGTCTGGTTCTTTTTAACTTGCAAAGGTTCCCAATACGCTGAAGGGTATATGCGAAACATAACCTCCCCCTCAGCAGTTATATTTTTAATATGCACTCGATACCTAAATATAAGAATTTTTAAAATCTAAATATAAGAATGAAAACAATGAGCTGGGATCCACCGCTTACCTCACTTTATCCATTGATGCTATTTCAGTATTCCAATAAACTAAACGATCCCGTTCGATGTCCAAATGAGTGAAATTGTTTAGTGAGGTTAAATTTGAACTTTTATATTGTAAGGGATTTGTTACGTTATCTGACGATCTGGGTCTGCCCAAATACATTAGAATGCCATATGCAGGCGATTTGATCACCTCATAGTAGATTTCATCTAATTTCATGTCCAAATTTGTTTCCAAAATGAAATCTTTATTGCGTAATATTACAAATTTACCCTCTTGCACTATAGTTGCATTGGTAGGTAACATCGTCACAAACGAATCGGAAGCGTGAATTTCTAATATACCGTTTACCTCATGCTCTCTATCGGTAACAATAAACGACGATGTTCCCACGTCGGCTCCGTTATGCTGAAACATAATACGACGATTTGATACATCTTCTTGCGTAAAACTGTCCACATAATGTCCCGACTTATAGAAGCCTCCATTCGTGCATGATATATGGATGTAATGTATATCCGAGTTGTTCGTATTCATATCCATATCTAAATATTGCAAGACCTCATTGCTAAGAGTCCTTATACCGCCACGCATCACATGAAAAATCCTTTCCAAGGTGCGATAAGGAGCATTGTCATTAATTAATTTAATACGCACTTCCATGTTGGCCACAAATTGCAAATCAGTTTGATTACTTGACAAAATCATCAAATCGAATGTGTCCTCAGTGGACTCGGTATCATCGTGACAATAATAAATTTCGTTAAGAAATAATTCCTCTAAAGAAAACTCTGTCAAAGTTAACACTTTCAGCTCATGTTCGTCGTGACGACACAAAATACCGTGTTCCGGTTTATGTGTAACCAAAAATTGAAGACTTTCGTATATATTGAAACGTATCTCGAAATGATTTTTGGTAATTAAAGTTTTTTCACCTTCCTGCACTTGTAAAATTTCTCGAGTTTGATATGATAGCTTATTGGCGAGCACTTCCAGAGGTGTAAACATTATTTTCAATTTACCAAAGACATCGTCACATTCGGCTACAGATACGACGAACTCTAGGTGATCAACAAAACTTGAATAACAACTGCGATGTGTTTTGTAATGTATACGATTTTTATCGATATCAAACTGCGTAAAAGAATCCAATTCCTAGAAAGAAGGTGTACATAAGTGAGAAATATTATAAAAAAAATTTTAACTAATCACGTTTGCTTAGGCATTCGTCATAAATGTTGTATACTTGAATTCATTACCCAATTTGTTACATTTTGTTTCGCTTCATTGCTAACGTTCCCTTTAAAATAAGGGTTTCTATGGGAAGTGGTTGAAAGACTATTCTGATCCGAACCATTTCCAATAGGGTTCGTCCTTGGGCCAAAAGACAAACTTTACCAAGATATCTCAAAAGTTTGCGAGTTGTAGACTCAACATAAAAAAACTAGAAGTACAGACGGACAGACAAGCTTACAAGGTGGATCTATCTCAAGGCCTCCCGGTTGTCGCATACATCCATGCAGACTTAGTATACCCTTGTATCACAAGTGGGCTTACATATTAACTTTCAATATCGCTGAATCAAAGATTTCGAAAAGTGTACAGATGATGAGATTTACTCACTAGCGGCAAAATATGATACAGTAAAACTTTCTGTTGGGAAACGTGCAAGGGCATTTTTGGGTTTTAAAATGCTGTTGCTATAAAAATTTAAGGTACAGCATTTCCGTAAATGATTATAACATTGAGAGATTTTCAACACTACACCAGACACCGGACACAATTTACACTGATGCGATGTATTTGGATAGAAGGTGTTGTGTGATCTGGAAACGCAACGACTTTGGAATATGTTGAAGTCGGACGAGATTTCGCAAGTAAAGTGGCAACAATGTGTAAAAAAATAGGGTAAAATGATTTTTCACCATCACAGTTGTCGACCATTTATTTGCCGCAGCGACATAGCTTGCATGTTAAATGATTCTATCTCCATGCTACTGTTGCGATGTCGAGAATTTTTTAGCTTCTTCGATCGCTTCTAAAGAAGCGCTTTTATATTTCCCGGAAAGACGGCACTTAGCCGGCAAATGGTGAGGTTTTCTCAGTTTATGTTGTACTTAGAACGCCTTCCTTGACCGATGTTCAATATCAGCAAGAGTTGTTTTCTTCTTTTTTGCTAAATTCAAAGTCGATTTTCCTGACAATGGGTTACACAGACAAGCCAGACAGAAACGTAGACAGACAGACGAACATACTTAAATCGTTATACTATTTGACACTAATGAAGAATGTATATAAACTTTATAACATCTTTGAAGTTTCATTCTGTTGCAAACGTTTTAATACAATGAATATACTCGCAGCCTTAGTGGCTGGTTAAAAAGGAAATATGTAGATAATTAATTCAAGCACCAGATAAATAATTGCATGATATTGACGCTTTAGAAATATTCTTTACACACTACTCTCTTCACGGCTTACTTAGCTTACTTACCTTAGCGTACTTCCTTGAACCCTCTACATAAATGTTACCATATTTCGTAGGGCTAATAATTTTGAAGATGATATTACGTGGAAACGTAACTATAGGAATTGTTTCGTATAGTAGAACTTCATTAGTTAAAATAAATTCTCTGGAGCCATTAACCGCAATCATCGATGGTTTTCGAGCATTTATTCGCAATCTCGTAAATGTAATGCGAAAGTCAAAAGTTTGTGTCGTAATGAAGCCATAAGAGGCAATAAACTTGAAATGAAATAAAGTTAAAAATGCTGTAATTTGTCAAGTTTCTTATATAGGAAAACAAAATACCTTAAAATCATCTTGCCAAGGAAAATCCTGACTGTGCACATAACGTATGTGCCCCAATAACAATTGACTATCACTAAACCAGTCCACGTTAATCCAAGTCGAGTCGACTTGTCTTAAACGTTGTATTGAACCATATTGCGGAGGTCTGACAATTTCGTAACGTATATCTATGCTGTCATCAGCCGTGTTCGAACCAATGGAGAGATTAGAAGGTGTTAGTAATAGCGAAGATTTGTGTATCATTATCAAGCCCGTGTTATTAACCAAACGTAATTCCAAAGGATGCACCGATACGGGCAGAAAAACGGTATCACTAGTTTCTATGCCATCGGAGACTTGTAACAGTAGTTGATAACTGAAAGATTCCGTTGTGGTGGCATTGTAGAGAAAAGTCACTTTGCCCACATTGACATCAGCCTGAGAAAACGTTGTTGTTGGCTGGCCATTTAGTATAAAGCGTCCGTATGTTTCTTGCTGATTTGTGGATGGCAAAATCGTATAAACCAAAACATTTGCGGGACTATCGGGATCTTGTATATTGAATAGATCGATATCTAGAATTTTTTCAATTCCCTCCACTGCTCGTAATATTTTATTACTTGGTACTTGTAATTGCGGCGGATCGTTGATGGGCGTAATGTTAGCGTGCAACATGAACCGGTGTTTGCCTAAAATATTTTCGGGTACCTTGTGGATGTCCCCATATATTTGCAGATCCAGTGTAGCGTGATCGTTGAAATTTTCCATGCCGTTGTGTACATATTTCACTTTGTCCGTCGATAAATCAACTAAATTGAAAGATCGACATATAACGAAATTATTCTTCTCCGGCGAGAACTGCAACAACTGGCCATATCGCGGTTGCTGGACTATATGAAATGCTATAGATGTTTCGGAAATACCAGATATCTTGCGTGTATCCAGTAGAACGTCCAAGATATGAGGAGATAAAAAAACTGTACCACCCTCCAATAATTGCATAGGAGAAACATACAAAAGTTCCGTAGTGGGACTGGTTTCGGTGAATATCTAAAGTAAAGACAAAAAGGGTCCAAATAAATTGGTAAGAAATTTATAAGAAAAATTATTTTTACTTTATAGGGTCCCGGAAAATCTGCCTTAATGCAATAAGATTGATCGCAGTAACAAATAAATTCATCGACACCGTATTGATTACAGAAACCGCTCTTCAAACAAGGTTCATATTCCAAGCATGGATATTTCCAAATACAGTTTAGTGCTAGATGGTGGGATCGGTTCATTTGTGGAAAACCTAGGTATTCATTATTATATTGTATATCTCTGAGACAGCCCATGAAACTTTGATCATTTATTCGGAGGCCTTTGTGCCACAAACGCCGTCGAAAGTCTTCTTGAACACCGCCGAAGAAGACCAAGTTATCCACGTTGATGTAACCTCTGGTGTCATTAACATGTGTACTCTGATAAATGACATCATCAACTATCAGTTCTGCTACTTGGGCATTATAACGCATAACAACAAGATGCCATTTGCCATCGCTTACACTCTCATTGGATATCAGTTTAATAATGCTCCCGCCTTTGTTGAATTGGAATTTTAATAATTTGTTTTCAATTTCCAGAAGAGCAAAGTCGAAGCCTCCATTGTAGAATAAAACACCCGATTCCTCCATGGTACGAAAATAGAACGTTATTCTAGACGAGAATAAGGAAAAATCAAGTTTCAATTTCGATTTCTTCTTAGAAAAACCCATCAATTTTTTTTAAAATTTACATTTCTCCAGTATTTTGAGATCCTTTGGCCATTAAAGCAAATGAATCGCTATTGAGAAAACTTATGCTATCTTTGGTTGTGCCGTCAAACTCGGAACTGCATGTCCAGGAAACCCCTTTTCCGACCGTATGACCCGTACCCTCGCGGGCTCTTTTTATGATATTGATGTTGTTGTAAAAAACCTGAAATAAAAATAAACAAAAAAATGCTAGCAACGATTAGCGCAAATGGTCACTTTACGACGAATCTGTGATACACCAGTTGCAACCATTGATGTCGGTCACCTTAAATCAATATATAAAAATATCAAAGTGTTTTGTTGCGAGCATGCCAAGGGTCTATCCAGACAATTTTTCATTAGGGCTTTTCGCCAAGGATTACGGCGATATCTGTTATAGTGTGTAAGCTACAAGTTGTGCAAATTGTAAACGTGCTTGTAAGTGGACCATGTCCGCCATATTGACCTTTACTTAAAAATATACATGGCTTATAGTTTAAACGCCCATTTGCTGAGCTTCTGCCATTGTATGCATTCTAATAGCATATAACAGTAGATATCTAAACCGATAGACAAATAGAGAAGCAGATGGCTACGTAGACAAGCAGGTAGGCAACAAGGCAGACGGAAAGTCGAGATAAGCACACAGACAGGGTCCTCGCTGAATTGGCTTAAGCTCTAATCTAGTCAGAAATATATATATATATATACTTCATGAATTCTCTGCTGCATTTATGTGTCTTTCATGGAAAGGAAGGATTAATCCATTGTGTAACGTTACTCTTTGGTACAAGTGCTCACTACTTGGTGGATCAGAATAATTTTTGCACTAAATTTTCCGAAAGAGTCACTCATTTTTCATCGACTTTTCATCAATATTATATCGGCATCTCATGTACTACGTTTAAGCACGTTTTTAAGCGAATGCCGACATACGACTAACGCATATTATCAAGACAATATGAGGCTGTCAACTAAAAGCATGATGCTTCTTTTTTCTTTTCAACTTACGCGACCGAAACAGACTAAGGACGAACATTAGCGCATTGACGCAAGACCTTCCTACTCTCAAAAGTGATCGGATGTGTGGAGATGGTTATGAATATCGCATATTTCACGATTCGAGTCGATTTTCTAGGAAACCAAATTTCAAAGAAAGGGCGAAATCAAAGACATAATCATGACGCTTCACTTGCCTCATGTAGCTAGCGACTAACGAAAAGACTGACAGCTATCGATATATAGGCAGAATATTTGCAGAAGGCAAAGTTACTCAAGTCAGGAGCAAGACCAGAACGAGAATTAAAGCGTTACCAATGTAAGTTCCTGTAAATAATTTGTAAATTGCTCTCATACGAACCCAATATGAGACGGAGTTGAACAAAAAAGTGAAAGTCAGTAAAGCCAGTTCAGGTTACAATACTTTACAAGATATCCAACGCGTCATATCGGATTCTTGTAAATAAAATTAATTATCTATCATTCCTTTTTCTTTCTTTCCTTTGCACGTCTGATGTGTTTTTTTATGTATCACTTACATCTGATATACAGCCACGAAAATTAGGCAAATCATTGAAAGAATCCTCAGATAGTTCACCAGGGCCGCCCAGAAATGTACCAAAGTGCACATTTAATGCAGACATTTCTGCCGGCAACGTTTTCCTTATAATTGTACCGTCCACTTGCAAAGTGATGTTGTTCTCGTATCGTTGCACGGCTACATCATGCCAATCCAAGTCATTCAATTTTTGATTTTTAGGCGAACGCAGCTGTAAATAAATCTTGAATTTTAAATGAATTTGCTTTCTATTTTTGTGAGATTTACCTGCACTTTGTTTTGATCTATTTGGTAGGTGAAGCTAATGGCGCCCATTTCTAAACGCATTAGACAATAATCATGACGTCCGGCAGCCATAAATATAAATGCATTCTCTTGCTGCGTACGAAATTTAACGCGAATATTCGTGGACATTTTAGCCTCCTGCAGTGGCATCGATATATGGCCATCGCCAAAAAATGAAACTGTAATTAAAGGAGATTTATGTACATGTAACATTAATGTTATATTGCTGCTGCATGATTTTTCGTTTTTATTTTTGTTTTTGTTTTTGTCATAATTAGCTTGAGTTTTTCTCGTTTTGCTGACGAATGAAGGAGGAAAAAAAAAGAAGGCAAAATTAAATATGATTTATGGTTGATTCGATTGAGATTTTGCGCTATTAGGTTGAGAGCAAAGTTTGTCTACAAAAAAGGAGGTCAACTAACATTGTGGGAAAGTAATTGAATTGAATCGTTGTATCCATCACAACAATCACGATAGTGATGGGTTTGAACAGAGCAATATGTATTGACTCTTCTTCTTCTTATTTATTCAAATTTTTAATTTGATTCCGTGCGCTTTTGTTTTTTCTTAAAGACGATGCAAAAGAGCTGTCGCAAAACTAAAGAGAAGAAGCGTTGAATCAACGACAGTCGCCAGAAGATGCACAAAATTTGAAAGTTTCCTTTGAAAGTAAATTACTATTAAGTTTTTTAATTAATTAAATTTATTAGTTTTCAAAGTTGCTTGCAAAAAATTACATTTTGATAATTCGTCCAGCACTAAGACGGCCAGTTTTTGCTGGGTGCAGGGTCAGAAACTGCAAAAAAACAAATCGGACAATCAATTATTCCATAAGACTAGCAATGCATGCAGTTTTGAAATACTCGATGGACCAGTCGCAGAATAACTCGTTATGTTGTTTAGTATTCGACTGACAGCTTTCAACAGAGAACGCTCACAACCGAACTTGTGAAAAAACTGCGAAAATTCGTGACCACTGCACTGTACAATCCTTACATTCGAAAGATTTTGGTTTGAAAAATATGAAATACGGGTGAAATTCTTCTTTGGAGGAATCTACTTCTTTGTTTACAACAATAAAATATTGGATCGCAGAGTTCAAACGGCGCCGTGAGAACTGTCAGTTGAGAGGAACACTTCACATATGGTGAACAAAATTAACAAAATGGTGATGACAGAAAAAACGTATGGAGCTAAAAGAAGACTTTATTGAAGAATACATTTTTAGTGTTTTCCGGCATGTGTGTGTGTATGTTTTCTGCTGTAAGGGAGCAACTGCTCCCTTATTAAACCCCCGTCATAATTTCCTATCTGGTTCTGGTGTAAGCGACATATACGATTCTATTTCGTTACACATACATCTATTTTATATATATTCGTTATAGTCCCGCATATATCTTACATATACTCATTAGAATTTTCCATATATTTACCTTATATATATATGTATATATTTACTTATATTATTATGCATATGCTTACATTGTTATGTGCGCCTTATTCTATACACCGGCAAGTTACTCATGCATATACATACATACTTACTTTGCAAGTACTTGCTTGCATTTTCACATAGGCTTACTTATATTCTTATACTTATGCATTTTTTATGTACAACTTAGTTACAAGTATCGACATATATTGTTTTTATTCAATTATTTAGTTTATACCTTTTATATAAAGATACAAAACACAGTTTATCTACATTTAAGGTCCATTTAGTTGCTTATAAATTTCCTGAAACGAACTCGCGGGGGCAGCCCTGAGTAGAATATAGATCGTTACACTGCTTTCGTTGAATACCTATTCTAAAGTTTTCACACGGATACACGTTCTTGCAGGTAACATATTTATTTATTCAAATTTTTAAACATTTTTCTTAAAGAAAAATACATTTAAAGGAATCGTTTCTGTTCACCATGATAACGATGGATGCGATTTGACATTTTCTGAGCATGTATACTTGAACCTTTTACTAGCTAGCAGAGTCCTTATGCTGTCGTTGTGGAACCAATTTTAGGATATAACTCAACTAAGAAAATTAATTATTTACATAATGTTATTAAAGAATATATAAAAAGAGTACATATTTTACGGAGAACACCGAATATTCTGTTGTTGATTTGCTGAATTGCGGACGAAGAGGAAGAAGAAAAAGAGGACTAGACTATTTATTTTAATTATATTGAGAACAAATTTTTGTCATGGACAGATGTTCAATGACAGCATGAATAGTAAACTGCTTCGAATTTTTCTCGATTGACGTCCATGCAGATCAACGGTAGATTAATTTGTGAAAGTCATCGTAACATTCGAGTGAATGCAAGGAAATGAAAAATGCATATTTTCCTAGAAAATATCCAAGCCCTGCCTGAGATAATATAGCGAGATTTATCGTATGATTTATGGCGACATCTAACGATTCGTATATCCATAGCTTGAGCATTCTTAGCAAACATTCATCAACCATTAGTTGTGCACCGTTGTGTGTGAATTGTTGGGTATTAAAAAAACTGCATGACTTATTTAAAAATGTAAAGTCGGTGCTGCAAAAATTGCAGCTGGCGAGTCGTCTAACCAGCAAATGGTTTCAGGTGGCAAATAAGCAGCAATCGACTATCTTCCAAGACAGGCAAAATCGAAAAAAGATCTATCGTACGTCAGGGCAATACTCCTTTTGAACTTTCTCCATTATGGTGTCTAAGACGGACTTCCGAAAGCATAAATGATTTTTGATGAGAAAGTAACGGCTGAAACCCTATTCATAAAAGTCTACCAATCATTGGAGAATTTTTGAAAGAATGTCTAATGGTGAATATGTATTCTTTGTTATATTTATACCGCGCAGCTGCTTACGCTCAAAGCTTACATTAAATATTCAAAATATTTCCTATTAACCGAGAGTTTACTTTTAAGCTTTACTTTCACTTTACTTTCGTTTTCATAGATCTTATGCGATAGATTTCCAAAGTTTCCTCTTATTTTCAATACTTGCAAACATATTACGCAGTTCGTCTTTTATACCATTAGCTAACTGCGAATGGTTGCAAAATTTATTTACCCCTTATTCGTTCTTGGTTGTTACGTCAATAAATTAAGATTCATAGTCCGATTCGATGAAGGGAAGTAGGCACATGATCTTCGTTACGTCATGTTCCGGTTTGGATTATTTGTACCCTCAAATTTGCTGTGCCTCGCAACTGAACTCAATTGATTCATGTTTAGTACGCAAAAACCAATAATATTTCGACTTTATTTCGCTGCAGATTTCATGTAATTCGGTTTTTTAGAATTATTAACGAGATGATCGTTTCTAAGGAGACTGAGATTGAGAAGGTAGCACAACACGTATTGTTACGAAAAGATTACAAATTCAAGGCAGCATTTCTATTATCACTCACACGTAACACTATTGTTGTTGGTTAATCAACCAATCATCCAGGATGTATAAAATAAAGTACAAATATTTAAATTACATCAGCCCTTGAGAAGATATCGATATACAGTTTTATATAAATGCTTACATGGGTCAGAACATTCCGGCGTATCAAACTTCATTTAAATATCCTAAAAGTAGCGACCCATAAATAGGGCAAAAGAAGACAAGCCATACAAACAGATGGACAAGCTTAGAATCATTCTCGGAATCGATGGGTAAAATCGGTATAAAAAAAAGTGAGTCTATCTCAAATATTTTTCGGTGAATTATGAAGCATTTTATCAAGTGTGGGCGTTAGTCAACTGCTCAATCGAAGTACTTATTTTTTAGACGGTCCTAAAATTATTTCTAGTAAGCTTAAATTCAATAAATCGATAGTTGTCCACATAGTCATGGTAGTCATTGAGCTCTGGCCTTCAACGAACAATGCACGTGTCTACATCTTTTCTAACGGGACCATTCGAAAAGTAGGCGGTGTATAAACAGACAGATATAGAGACGTTTGAAATCTTACGCTGATCAGGAGTATTTATACCTCATAGGGTCACTGATGAGCGGGAAAGGGTAAATTTCTTAGCTTGCAAGCCATATGCTAAAGTACATTTTTAGAACAATTTTTTGTGATACAACTGTTGTTGTCCCTTTCCAAAAAAACAAGGTAAATAAAGTTCTTGTAATATTCACTAAGCAAAAAGGGATTTTTAGAAGACCTGAAATGTCTTTGAATTTATTTTTCTCCGTAAATCAATTAAAATAATAATAATAAAAAACGAAGGCTTTTGATTGGAAGTTGGTTCAAAAGAAAGGTTGGCGCCGATTTTAAATTCAAAGATATTTTCGAGCGAATAAGTCAATAAGCCCATAAGGATTGTTAACAGTCCACCATTCACCAGTCACTCAGAGGACTGAGTGGAAATTTTCAGCCAAGCAGGTGATAATTAGGATTGAAATACGTAAGCGTAGTACCGGGAAAAATGCGGTTAAAGTCTTAAGTAATTCTAACTAGCGGTCGTGTTGATTAGACTTTCCAGGTAACACTCTTGAATATCTCAGGAATCGTTTGCTGATGGTAAGCTAATCTGCTTCATAATAGCTATCAAGGTGAGTCAATGATGAATATGAAAGACCATTAGATTTATTGAACCTTAGTTTATTAACCCTTAACAAACCAACGCGTATATGACGGAAAAAATCGTTTCATTATTTATTTTTCTTATTGTTGTTATATTTAGAATTAACGCATTAAGCATTCTGCCAGGGCAGTTCTGTCGATTTGAAGCGAACGTGAAATAAACTTGAAATATTTTCGGACTGTTAAGGGCAAAGGCTAGAAAAGGTTATTGCTTTTTCTAAACACTGAGAAGTTGGTCAATGAAGACAATATTGATTACAATTCGTATGAAGTGTAAAATAACTATAAAATGAATTGAAACATTCAGGCATTCATTCAACTTAGCAAATATATGGCTTCTCCTCTCAGCTTACGATTTCAAGTTAATTAAAGTAGCTTTTCCTATGACAGTTTTATAAAACTAAAGTGTGATAAAACCAAAGAGATAATATTAAGAAATTCAAAAATTAAAAGGGATTGAGTCTGCAAATAATATATTTTGGAACAACCATCTTCATACCCCGTTTATGCCAAACCCTTAGGCTGCTTAATTAAAAATTGAGTTTCCCTGCAATTCAACAAAAGTTTAGCAAAGGTTCGCTCTTTTCCAAGAACAGCGTCTAGTTGTTGTATGTTTTTAACAAATCTGGCCATTTCTCCGTTAGCTACTTATTAAAAAGAAGTTAAGATATGTTATTTTTATTATGAAATGTATATCGTATTTTCGGACATTTATAATGCTTGAATAATTTTTACCTAAATGATAGATAGACATCAAGAGTGCCCGCAATACTTTTTATTTTTCTTATTTTATATCATCTTTGGCACAAGAGTATATTAAGTTTGTGCGGATGCATGCAACATATAGAAGGACTTGAGAAAGACCAACATATTATTACACCTATCCGTTTCTAAGCACTTTCTAGATCGATCTAAGCTTTTCTGTCCTTTTGTCCCTTTTGTTTTCTTGGGCTCACCAATCAAGCGGTCTTTCCCCAACGACAAACGCTATTAAAGAAAGTTCGGATCGGGCTATTTTTTCGCCTACTTTCCATATAACGTCTTATTTGGAAAAGTCGGTTTATGAATAACTGCAGAGCAGTCAATGATGGTCCGTGTCGTACTATGGTTTTTTTAATTGCTTAAGTAAGTATTCAAGTATAGTTTTAGAACCATCTTGATAACGATATAATTGCTATAATAACTACTAGCAACAATTACACAACGCAGTGAAGAAGCACAGCGTTACATTATCTCACGCTGATTTGCTTAAGAGCACCAGGTCATACAGAGTTTTCATAAATTCACATGGCAAAAAAAAGAAGAAGAAGAAGATTGTTTAGCAAATACGTGCTGTTTGAGGTAAATATGGTAAACACAATACTTTTTTAAAAATTAACCTGTTAAGTAAAGAGACTTTACTCACTTTCTTATAACTATAACCTATATATATATAAATGTAGAAATGTAGCTGTGAATGTTTGCAAAAAAGACAAACCTCTTATGGCTTAAGCTTTAAAGAAAATAAATTTAAACACACATCGATACATGTACAAAGAAAACAAAACGTAATCCTAACAACAATAGAAATAAGAAAAATCCCATAAATCTCATGAGTGAATCTCTAGCTAAGCATGAAAACAATTTTTCGGTATATTTGAAAAGAGTTTCAAAGAATTTTGATACTTTGTTCAATTTGAAGAATATATTTATAACTCGATTGGGCGGGTGTGTGTGTATGCGTTTGTACGGGCAATTATTACGCATTTAATTATGTGTGAATAAAATAATAGGAGATTTCGGTTGAATATATAAAGTTGCGATCATTCATAAAAGCGAACTAATCGCTTGAAAAAAAGGAAAACACAGAAGCAGTGGGAAAGAAAAGGAAAGTAGCATTTAGCTGCAATAATCTTTGTTGTATGTTATTCACTAACTATATGCTCGTTCATCCACACCTGATATGCACCCTATTGTCTTTTCCTATTTGACCACTCAGGGGTCAATTAGGAGATGTCTTTTCGGTGTATATATGTAGACTAGGGTGGTAACTAGGAAAGATTATAGGCAGATAGAGTGGCAAGGTGGTCTCTGGTTATGTGGCCTTGTCCTTTGGTCGAGCCTGCAATGTTCCTGCCGAATTTGAAGCCGGTAGAAAGTTTATTACAGACGTAACAGAGACAGAGAGTCAGGCAGACAGACGGACATGCTTAAATAGTTTTAAAATTTGATGCTGAACAACAATATATATGCTGCATGGTGTCTCTGAGATTTGCGAGAGATGCAGACGTTTTGACAAAATCAATGTACCCTTCATTTTTCGGTGGTGGCTATAATAAAGGTGACAGAGAGACAGGGGGATTTTTCATTTATTACTTTATTACATTATTTATAAGCAAATGATTCTAATTTTTCCTTTTTTTTTGGTCCAAGATTGAACCGTTTTCATTCAAATACTCGCCCATCGCATAAAAATCTATGTTTTCCAAAATCTTTTCACATTTCACCAAGAGTAGACAAAGATGTAAGGAGACTCATTTCTGATTTTAGATACAATTTTACACCAGTTATACTGCTTGCCTTAATATCCTTTAAATTAAGGACGTCTCACGGAAGTGGATCCGGTGTTACATTTTTTAATATTTTTCAAAAAATTCTTCATTTTTCGTAATTTAAATATCTACTCGACGGGTTCACGGACACTAAATAATAGAAAGTCATTTTTTTTTTTTTTTAATATTTTATTTGTTTAAAATTCACGACGGCGCGTTAAAAATTTTACAGCTAATTATTTTTACTATATTATGTCATTATTGTCTATAAAATGAAATGAAGTGAACAATAAATGGCTTTGGGTTATGAATGCTGTAACATCCACACCACTTCGGATCAAAATAAAAACACACACACACCACACGCAACAGCATTCACGTCCGCTTACGGGTTAATAATCCCACGCGATGATTATTATTTGATTGCTTCTTGTGCCATCGTAAAGGGATAGTCAAAGAAAGTAACCTCCTTCAGGCTGTTAAAATCGTTTTACACCTTAAGCGGCATTTGCTAAAAGCATGAGTGCCCTAAGTGTCTTGATTGACTTCATTTATTTGACTTAATTTTTTAATTCAAAATCTGTCAAAAAGTCTTGCCAATAATGAAGAGCTCCTCGCGCAAAATGTTCAACCAGAATAAAAACAGTAACTAAAATCACTTTAATGGGACATAGGCTGCATTTAAATGCCCTACATCACCCCATGCTCATCCATGTATCGACATTTCAAAATAAGTTGTCATAGGGAAAGTGATCGAAAGAGTGGTCCGATCTGAACCATTGTCATAAGTGTTTTTTCAATGACCAAAACACATCAGTGCAATGAATTTCATCAAAATATCTCAAAAATTATGGTCTTCAGGCTGAGCACAAGAGAACAGGAGCCGGACATACAAGCGTAGATCTTCTGAAACGATTCAGAATCACTTTTTTAAAAGGTGGCTTTTCCCAAGTTCCTCTGGTTGTTGCATACATCAGCACCAATTTAATGTAACTTTGCACCGCAAGTAGTGTAGAGGATCGAAATCAATTTGCATGCATTTTTTTACACATAACTAACTACTCAAGCTTATGGTTTACCCTATAAAAGATTTTGGAAAAAATTGTCGATTTATCAGTTACGGTTTACGGTTATATAATACAATTGTTCTATATGCATAGGTTGCGGCGTTATATATATGCGAAAGGCAAAGAGAATTATCGCAAATTTGGAAAATTGTTCTAAATATTTATATCGGCGGTTAACCGAAAGCTTATCGCAAAGCGATCAATGCACGATTTTCGTGTATGTACATAAACAAGAGACCAAAAATGGCTATAACACGACATCAAATTGCCATCAGTGAAAATTGTGTGCAAAGCCAAAATTGTATAAACATTTATAAACAATAACAAATGTTTCACTTTTGCGTATACATATCTACGCTTATAGGAAGCAGTTGGACAAAAATTAGAACAACAAAAATCATGTCCTCAATTTGCGAAAAATAAACAAATAAACAAACAAATAAACAACAAAATAAAACGAAACGAAATAAAGGCAAAAACAAAAAATGATGATTATTTATGCCAAAAAATATAAATTAATTACAAAAGATTGCTTTGCCAGCCAGCGCATGTGTATATATGTACATGCAACAGTAAATGTCTATTATATGTAATTAAACACTTTTGTATGAAGATGCATACGTGTGTACGTGTACGTGCACCATAGGCGAACTACTCACACAAATGCATGCCGTCTAACTTAAATAGAGTATTTGTAATGGCAACAGCGACAACGGCCGCCACAATACACTTAACAAATTTTTTATACATTTCTTGTGAACTGTCTTGTCTGTCTGTCTGTCTGTCCGTCTGTCTGCTTGCAAATAAAAGACCGCCTTTTAATAACATCACCACAACTACTACCGGGGGATTCAAAAACAACAACAACAACAACTATACATTTTTCACGCTTGACATTTGACTTGTGTAGCGCTAGTACACTACCAGTCATGATTTTATTTTTTTGTATTTTTGTTATGCTGACTCTATTCGCCTGCATAGCGAATGTGCTGCTCGGCTCATCGCACCCCGGCAGCAACATAGTTTGTCAGTTAAAGTTGTTACTGCCTATTCGCTTGCTTCGAATAGAAGAAAAGAAATAAGGAGAAAAAGGAAAACACATTCAGTAGAGTAGAAAATTTTTTATTTCAAATTACTTTTAAATTCTTTTTTAAAATCCATATCAATAAAGTAAAGTGTATTGGATTTATCGAGCCGTCTGACACAAACACACACTTCGGAGACCCCATACAGCTTGTGCATTCCAAATCAGCATGGAATCTAAAATATGTTTAACTATCTTCTACTTGGTTCCTCCGCCTCTCTATCTTTACAGTCTGTAGGCAGTTAATTTGATGCACTTCATAGGAAGAGAGTGCGACTATGTATACGGAATGGAAAACTGAAACTTGAATAACTAATAAATATTATTGACTTGGATATATCTTAAGACCTTAACCTAAATATATCTGGATATTTAGGATCTTAAGATAAATATATCTGGAACAGTTATTGCGTTTCTTTTTTAGGTTAATTTTCGTGGTAGACATAAATGGTTTTAAATATTGCACTTTCACACCTTAACCTTAATACCTAAGGTTAAACTTAAGTTTCGAATACGTGTTTAAAAAAATTTTTGAAAACTTGGAAAAATTATATGCACTACGTAAACAATTCAAAATACTCAGGTGAACTCAGTTTATTTCCAGTTTTTTCGAACGTGTCGAAGCTGTGCTTCTAACGATTTCACACACAAAGTCCACGCATAATGGTTGGATTACGATTCTGTTATTGTGGCCGAGGACTCATCGGAGCTCCAAAGTTTAATGCTAATAAACGACACCATAACTATAATAAATGGACAGCTTGTTTACTTTTTTCATTTGGAGCGCTTTGTGAGGCATTTGCGTTCTGGAATTTTGCCGACGTAACCATCAATGTTGTAACAGCGCATTGAGTAGGGAAACGATTAAATCGTACTATTTGTAAGGTCATAACTTTGCCTAAATTTTACTTTTTTGAAGTCTCGGATTGAAGTGGTTTTATAAGCAGAGAGGGGGAAAGAGAGAGGAGTAGCCTTGTTACCATTTCATTTCATATATCTGCCACATTGCACATTTATCCCATGCCCGAATGTTCGGACATTTCTTTAAATGACTAATGAAACGAAGAAAAAACATTAACAAAACTTGACAAGCGAGGCAAAAGTTGTCTGCAGCGATAGGGTTTGACGAACGTGGTGGAGTTACGTGTTGCATTTCTCGGAGATTGAGAGTTTCACTGCAAATGTGATTGATCCACCAAATTTTTTAATACAAGGGAAAGCGGTATCAGACAGTTTCCAGAACTTGAGGTGGGAAATTTTTTCGGATTCGACTATTTCTTTTCCCGCAACACATATCTCTTATTATCATTTTTTTTTCCTTTCTCAATATATCACAGGAGACGTACGTCTCAGGCCATGATGGTCAGAGAGAAATGACGAACAAGAAAGAAATGGGGATGTGATGGCTGCTTATACGTGTGATGCCTTTAGCGACTGAAAACTTACCATAGCTACGACCAAGTACAGGCTTGGTAAGTCCGCAAACCGCACTGAGAATGTAGCACCCGCGTGCATTGGCTGTTGCGCTTGCCTTTATTCTGTACTATGTATATTTCAGTTTTTTGCTCTCATTGTGCTAATATTCTCAGTAATTGTTAACAAGCTATGCGAACATAATTCTTGAGTCTACTCTTTCTTGAGATACTCTTTATTAGACTAAGTCTTTTTCAAATTCCACGGCATCAGTTTTTGTTTTTTTCCAGCTTGTCAGACGGCGAAGATATGGGGAATCAGGACCTTTTTCTGTATAATCCTGACTAAATTATGATGCTATTGATTCTACTCGCGTGGACTTGATTAGGGTATTAGGATGAGATTATCGACTGTTTGCTTTGAAGGACATACCATTAGCGTTGGTTGATTGGATTGGGATGCAATTATTTTATTTTTAGTTAAACCATTCGCGGTTTCTTTTGCTTTGTATTAACATTAAGGATTTGTCTCATGTACTAGACCCATTAGTCATACTTCAAGATATATATATATTTAAAACTAATTAGCATTGGCTTGCATTACATTTCTTTTTAAATTTGAAAGAGTTTTGGATGAAAGTGCCAATAGGAATAATAAAAATATATAGTAATAATGAGAGTGTAATCGGTTTGTATTAAGATAAGTGGATTTAATGAAAAATTGTGCACAAGTTTAATATGATGATGCCGACCGATGGCTTTGTAAGCTTCGTGTGTAGTATTGCTCCATATCTCTGTGAAGTAGTATTGCCTCATAGCTACTAAATTGAGTTTTAAAAAATTGGATTAAAAACGATTTTTTTTTTTTTTTTCAGGCTGAAAATAAAATCGAGTTTACTTTGGCAAACTCAAAACAAAGGGAAAGGCATGTTACAGTCTACTGGACATAATGCCTCACATCGAAAGTTCGAATCAGAATGTGAATGAAAGCACATAAATCACGATTTGGTAGCCGCCTAAGCTGTTAGGTCAACATTTAAGATCAAACCGCTTAAGGTGCAGATATGAATTTTTAAAAATCATGTTAGGTATTAACAAATTCGTTTCAAGTCTCTTGCAGTGCCTGCTGAAAGTCTTTTGACATTACATATAAAATAAATACGCCAGGCTTTTGTTTTTTTGTTCTTTTAGTAGATTTCTGTTTATGTTTACGAGGAAAATGTGTATTTGGTTTTTGCTATTCTTTTTATAGATTTTCATCATGTGTTTTGTTTTGCTGAAGCGCTTGCTTTTGTTTTATGGTGCGTGACGTCACTTTTCATGTGCTTATATTCGTAGCGAACATTGTGTGTATATATGCATGCGTATGGGAAAAAGATGATTCACGCACTTTTTCCGTTCAGATGTTCGACCATGTTATGATTTTCTCACATGTTGTTGCGATCGCGAGCATTTGGTCACACTATAAAGAGGCGGAAAAAATTTCTTTTTATTTATTCACTTAATTTGTTTGAATGGATTCATTTTAATTTACTGTTTACTGAAGAAAAGCATGAAGTTCGTCGTCCCCTATTTAATTCACTGCTTAATAACGCACCAATGAATGGGTAACTGACTGACCTAAGGTGCGTACATCGATTTGTCTGCGACACTACATTGACTAGTATATTAAGTAAATATACTTTAAAGCGCGTAAAAACACATGTACACACTGCCTCGTACTTCACTAATGTTTTCATAATTCACAACGCGACTCGTACTCACCACAGGTGTGGTTTTGAAAGTCGCCTGAAGAATATCAAATATTCGAATGTATGCAGATGTGCATATATATAAATATATATATATATTTTTTTCTGTTTTAGTTTAACAAAATTTTGATATTTTGTCATACGCTGCGCTGCGCACATTCAGTTCGTCTGCTTTTCTATCTAAGCAATATTTAGCTTGTAATACATGATTCAGGTGGTAAAAGCAAACATTATATCTCATGTATTAAGAGACAGCCATATATCATTCGCTCATACCGGGTGAGATTTACTTTATATTTTCACTTCATTACATTTTTTCCTTTCTTTTTTCTTAACGACCACGCAAGGGTGGTGTGTAGTCGCTAATAAATAGCAAAGAACACATATTGAAGAGTCGATGATTAATAGGAAATTTTGGATTTATTCAGCTATAATTGTACCTCGGAATGAAACAGAAATATGAAAAGCGATCATCTAAAATACTGAAATGTCTTCAAACGCTTGACTCAGACGAAGTATTTTGATATCCATTAATTACTTGTTATATTAATTTTTTCTCCTTTTCTTAATTCGATAAGAACATCAAACGTAGCCTGCCATGTAAGCACATATATGTTGCTATAACGTGACAAACCTGTAGGCAAACTTCACGTACAAAAGCGCCGTCATATGCAAATTATTACATTTAAATATATCCAACATAGGAAAAGTGTAACATGCACGTACACACTAAAATTAATACATGCCGTACGTAGCATACTTAAGTTGGTTCGGTAAAGCAAATTACTTATCTGACATAATAGTGTAATGAATAGATAATCACATAAGACCTGCCAGGCTTAGATTTGTAACATCTTAAGTTTTTTATGAGCATATTGATGGTTGTTAGCTTTCAAAGTCACATACAATGACGTTTACCATTCAAGAAGATAAGTATCTTAGATCTATTAGTTCCACTGCTGCTTTAGACAGCTGAACCGCCACAAAATAGCAAAACAGGTTTGTTGCGAATAGCCTGTATTACGTAATCTTAGGATATATGTGCTTACGTGTGACAAACACTTGACAAAAAGCAAGCCTTTGCATGGGGTCTAACAATGCTTCTTAATAATGCGTAAAGTCTTTCATATGTCTGCATGAGTAGCCGGGTAGGTAAGGGCCGCGAATACTGACTGACGAGTCGTTCACATCTCATTGCTGTAGAGCTTACCCTTGTAGTAGCTACAGTGTGTGCTTAGTCGGTAAAGGCATAACACTTACCAACTAGGCACACTGATCTACTAAGCTGCGGCCACCAAGCTATATCTTTCCACTTCTTCACTTTTTCTTCCTTATGGCCGCGTTACACAAATAAGGGGACATCCCCTGATTGATTGGGCATTAAAATGGAAGAAAAAAAAATATATCCACTTAGATCGATTTGATTCATTTTGATCTGAAACTGCCGAGATTATACTAAATAATTCGATTTCTGCTATAGACAATATTATTATATACATTTGCATATATAAATATGTAATTATCTTTATATCTTATTTATAATAAAATACATTATATATATAAGAAGATACAGCAAAAACAGATAGGATAAATAAGAAAAACCAGGAGAACCAGGACAGATGTCGGCGTAACGAAGCAAAATATTGAATGGGCAGATGGACGGACAAACACATTTTTGATAAGTGCACGACGTTATTATTTTAATTAAGGTATGAAAAGCGACTGCGTACCATATCAGTCGAACTTGTCACACGAAGTTATACTTAGAGCTAATACCTTATGTCTTCTGTGGACTTCTATACGATAAAAATATAAACAGTAAGTTTTCTGAAGTGGATCTAAGGAGTCGACTACAGTTGAACTCTCCATTGTGAGAAGCCTTTTGCTTGTGTGCGCATACATACATATACTCACAATACAATTGAATGTCTTTTAAACAATAATTTTTCTTTGTAATAAAGTTTTATTCACACATCAAAATTCGTACAATAATATATGAGCTCACTGTTTGAACAATAAAAAAAAAAAAGAGGAAAAATAAAAGGGATGACAGATCGTCTTAACTTTAGCGAAATATATTGAATTAATAATGAAAACAATAATTACAAGATAATTAACTCACCTTTCATGGCATAGGCTTGCGGGCACATTAGTGCCGCACATATTACCAATAGTAAGCTAGACGTTGCTGGAAAATCCATGTTTTTCTCTTTTCGTAGTTGAAATTATGCCGTAAACTTTTCTTCCTTAAGATGAGTCAGTTTTTTCCGATTCATTTACTAATTGGATTAGATTCTCTCTTCTGTTAAATGATAACATTGTGATAATTGCGTGGCCTCGCAGTCAGCATTGGTTAGTACGCAAAGTCATTTAGTTTTTGTCAAATATTTATGTGCGTGCAAAACAAATTAAATGTATATCTGTTTGCATAAATTTAAAAGTTTTTACGATATTTACGAGTTTTAATAATTTTCCATATTTTAGACGTAGTTTTTTCGAAGAAATCATAGATTTCCATAGATTTTTGAATTTCATAGATTTTTCTTAGATAAATTTTTGAATTTTCTCTTTATTTTTAACGGATGTATGTTAATTAAATTTTGTGCTAGTGAGGCCAGAAGATATGTGTGTAAAAGACACCATCGGCCGTACGCGGTTTTACTAAGCACAGAACTCAAAAATGACGTGTCTTTCTGCTTGTGAATTTGTCTACTAATTTGGTCGCCTATGTAATTGAACAGACCATAGCATCTATAAAAATTGGTTAATATGGGAAAAATTTTGTAGATAGAATTTTAGCTCTCCACATCAATTAATGCTGCCGCCATGAGTTTAATAACAAAAGGTGTAGGCGAAGTAATAGGTTTGAATCCTAGCGGAATCTTAAGTCGGTTAAGAAGCGTTACATATGGAAGCAACGCTCTTGCGTTCCGCTTCACGAATAAACTTTACCGCTATATTAACATTATGGTGGGCGAGTACATTCGGTGATTATAATCACCATTGCATAGAATTTTTAATAAACGGACCGATATTTGCAACGGATACGCTATTTGCAAAGCAAATTTTAAGTTATTCACCACAATACACTTGCTTTTGTGCTGTCGATTTTTACGCGAGACCTTCTTCTGCGAATTGATTGTACAGGTTTGATATTCATCGCATAAGACCCGAGATGGATCATAATTAGCGTGACAATATGCGAATTTCAAAGAAAATGTAATTGAACCTTAGAAGGAACATTAAAAAAGTGTTATTCAACAATGCCGAGGCAGAAAGATCACCCTTTCCTAATTTAACCATAAAAAACACGGCCAACATTTCCTTTATACGCTGAAGCGACGTTAAATGAATAAACTGCAATCTGCTCTCATATGGGTGTAGCGCCACTGACGGATGCCAAGCCAAGCAACGCAATGCAAACAGTAGAAATTGCACGGACTCATTAAGATCTGTGTGTCTATAGCTTAGCCTATACCTATAACTGAATCTTCTAGGATTACGCTAACCATGGACGTATGGACGTATGGAAGCTTTTCGCAACGTAAGGATCGTCGAACTTCTTTGGCCATCTTCTAATGAATCCCAGAAAAGACTCAGCTTTATTAACAGAAGTCTCAATACGAATGTTAAACCCGAGTGTTGAGTCAATGATAATTCCTAAGTCGTTAACGTTCGGTGCTCGCTCCCGAACATAGTTATTAATTAAATACGAAGTAAGTACGTCGAAGGAACATTAAACTCTTACATCAACTGCAAACATTTGGACATTAGAATTCGGAATACAACTGAAAAGATCATTACAAACAAAATGGAAAGAATAGAGCCAATAGGTGGCTATCTTGATGAACATCAGACTAGACTAAAACTAAACTAGACTAAACTAAAAATAACAAAGTATAGGGAAACGAAAAAAAATCGGACAACGACGAAGGCACGAAAAGACATCGTGCACATCAAACCGCATAAAAACAGCTTCAATTGTATTCCAAATCCTTACAAGTTTCTATGGTTTTTCTTCTTTTCAATATTTCAATTTTTTATCAATATGGAAATGAGGCTGATCTATGCACTACGTTGGATAACACACAGTTGCAAAGTTTCGCACATACATAGGTGTCTGTGGTACGTATTTCTGGTTGTCCTCTCATTGTTCACGATGACGATATGAAAATTTGAATAGATTTCCATGGGTGTAGTTCTCGTTTTTAGTACTATACCTCGTGCAATGATCCGGCTGATCGTAAACAAAGTGCAATCTGGTCCCGATTTCACTATCACTATTAAAACGATAGATTTTACTTGAATTGTTGCCCACTATCAATTCTCTGTTTTTGTTGTCAGAATTCCGCTTACTTAAGTTTTATGAATGAAAACCCATCCGATCAAGATATATGTGTTAGGTGTGCAAAAGAGTTCCGTGTATTGAAATTTATTGGTTTATAAAACATAGCTGACGCATTCATTCCTATTGAAATTTTGGGCATACATAACTTAGGTATTGGTGCGCTACAAGTTCTCTTTGGTTACAAGCTCCCTTTATGAAAGTATATATAAATGGATGTCAACAAGCAGCATTTACAGCAGCTTTGCATGTTTTTCTGGTTTAAACTGAATTAAACTGGAGAAATATGCACCTGAACTTACGGAAACGGTTAAGTTAGCTTGGAATGGGATGAATGCATTAAGCTGTGACATAGTTAGAAAGTTACGAGCTTTTCCGCAAACTTTGTAGCCTTGGGAACGATAAACGTTCGCATACAGCTGTCCGCTTCCAACAAAGGCCAAGAAGCGATTTTCAGGTTGGATTGAAAGCTTCGACCAATTGGGGCGTATTCTATGGGCCGGCCTCCTTCTGACTATCGCTTGCTTAGACCGGTACAGTCGTATTCACCAGACCAGTGGTTCACAAAAGTTGAAGATGGCCGATAATGTGACGATGGCGATTTCGCATCAAAACCACGATGTTTCTACCCCGAAGGCGTCCGCAAGACTCCGCGTCCGATAAGACTCAAAAGACTATATGCAGATAGTGATGGTTATCGTGAAGATTTCGATTGTTAAGGGTACGTTTGAGATAAATTTCAATTTTATTAAAATATACACAGAACTTTTTTAGACACCTAATAATTTAGGCCTGAGTGCAGGATTCATAGCAGAAGGATAAATCTAATAAATCTTCCATTCTCCGTTGGTGCGAATAAAGTTTATAACCATTTAAAGAATATTAAAGGAAAAGAAAAACACAAACGCACAAGTTTCACACATATGGTAAACGAAACGAAAATTCTAATACACCGCGAATGAAGAGTTTTTCTCTAGAATAAACTTGTACTTTAATCTTCTCGTAGACTACGTTTCCTGCGCGACACATGTTTGCGGTAACGAGTATAATGAGTTTATAATAAGATCACGTACCGTCAAATGCAGATTGCTGCGTCTGCTCATAAATTGCGCTTAAATAAGGGGACAGAGCAATTATTCACAAATTTTCAGGCGATTTACCTCTCAATATTACGTGGCGGAGTCTTTTGCACCGAGTATATATGCAATGTATACGTAAAGTATTCACGTAATCTTATAAGCAATGGCGTTGATGATATTAATTTGCTTCATTTTGGATTTTGTTTGCAAAATTTTTGGCGAGTGCCGCTTTGAGCACAGCGAGACACATATCGGGACCATAATGTAAAGACATTCTTAATAAGCGAAAGCAGCGTAATTTACTCGGCTGCCTGTCAGTTGTAATCACGATTACGATCGATATCAACGAAATCTGGTGACTGAAGACGTACGCCTTTTTAGGTTTTCTCTGTTCTATGCGTTTATGTAATTGCTTTAATGCATAATACAACATACACATACGCCATGTTCTATGAGAGCATACATATACACTTTGTAAATTACTCTACTCGTAAGCATTGGGTATATTATTAAGTGTGTGTGTCATTTATCAAGAAAAAAAAGTTGCTCAAGTATGGTTTCTGTTCAGTCATAATCTTTGTCGCCTTTTTGACAGCGTACGTTAAGGACAACGAAAGGGGACCCGTCTTCGACGATTGTACGTGAAAGTTGGAATTCAGAAAATTCACACTAAACCAAATAAAATTCTTTCTAATAAGTTATTGGTTGTGATCTCCGGACATTTGATTTTTATGGCACTTCTCGAGTATATTTGATGATCGATTTTTATTGCGAAATAAGTTGCATTGAATTGGTGCCGATTCTGATTCTGAGGCACGAAACAAAACGAAAAGAAAGCAAATGGCATAGGTAGGCTTGACTTGGCGTTGCTTAGCAGCAATAACTTATATATAGAACGCGCTGTTGCGAAGATTTATGTTGGGCTAACCCTTGGGATAAATCTAAGGAATAGCAAGTGTATACATGTGTGCGTAGAGAGAACGCTATCGAGCCCTTTCCAGGTCTTAGCTTGCGAAACAGGTAGAGAGCTACTGCAAAGCTAACTTCGATGACTATTATGCGGCTTCTTTGAAAGTCAGGTTTATCTGACTTGTACTTGTAATTTAACAACCCATGGTAGTGTGCCCCTTCACGGTCCTGAGACTCTTGAACGACAGTTGATAAGCTAGGGCAGTAGTCAATAGAGCAAAGTAGGAGTAATTTGTGCTATGCGGGAGCATTCTTAAACTACTTAATATTTCGTTTATGAACTGCGTACAAGCAGTGCAAGCATCAACCTATTTGCATAGGCGCGTCCTTTTAAAATGAAATATTTTTGCAAAGCAATAGCAAAATGCCACCTTTTGGACTACAGTTCGCACCTCTTTTGCACTCAAGTGAAAACATACACTAATTTTAGACGTTTGGAAGCGAAATCGAAGTTTTTTTTTTTTTGTTTTTGGTTGTCAATGCTAAAAATTTTTCATTGATGTTCCCTTTTGCAGTTAAGTAAAATCGAAGCAATCTCTTGAACACATGTCTCCTCTCATACGACGGATACATTAGATTCGCTTTGCGGGGTATTTTACGGTGTTTTTAAATATTAGCTTTTTTTTCTTTTTCGATATTAATAAAGATTTTTATTAGTGGCGGCATTTACAGTTTTATGTTAATTTGTCCGCGTGTGCCTTTGAATATCTATATCCCTTCTTTTCCTTGTGCAATGTAGTTTGATCTTTTTTAAATAGAAATGGTAGGCATAATACTTATCAAAGATATTGCGTAGAAAATTAAATTAAAAATTTTGACTTGATACATATTAGACTTTTGTGTTTTTTATTTATTTGGGTCTTAGCAGGAAGGAAAGAGTCTGTAAATGTAGACTTCATTGCTGTGCTAAATTATGGAATAAAAGCCATAAAAGCCATAACGATGTTTTTGGTAATGACGCTAATAAATTCTACAAAAGTATTATACACATACACGATCCAAAAGAAAGATTTAATTTTTTTTCAATTTCTATGAATCACTAAAAGGAAGTTTACTGGTGTATGTGTGATTCAGGAGCAATTTATTCGATGCTAAAAAGAGCTTGTATTAGAAAAATTGAAGAGTTGTAAGAGTTTATCACCATTATCGTTTAGGAATCATTAGAATAAACATTAAATCTGCCAAACACTCGAATACAACGCATCTAAGTATGTAAAGAAATCAGAACAGAAAACTCAATTAAATAAATGATTCCAAATACACATATTTATGTATAAAATAATACATGTACATATATTATAAAATATATATATTCATGTATGTATGTATGTTTGTATATATATCTATATAATTACGTGCATGCCATAATTAGTGGACGTAAGTGCACATGTAAAGCGTATACATACATACAAGGTTATATAGGAAAATGGAAAATCTCTAGTCGCCTTTCAAATAAAATAATTTTTTAAGACCGAGAAATGGGCGTATGCTCATTGTGTCTAAACGTTTGCAACACCCAGAAGGAGACGCTATAAAGTATATATGTACTTGGTAACCATACAATTTTGAATGCATTTAACTACGTTCGTCCGTCCGCCTGACTGTCTGTCTAATGCCTATAGTAAACATTCTCCCGGTGCCATAGGCGAATCGATTGGCTCTACGCTTTTGGCAGAAACATTGGAGGCTCTTCCGTGCAGGTTGCTATTGAAATTAGGCCAAATAGGGCGAAGGATTCGCCTATGATGCCACGCAAACTGAGAGCATCTTTGATTTTAAAAGAAAAAAAATGGATTTTTTGTTTGTTAGTTATAAACCACAACACACAAGACTATAACAATTTACATGTATACTCTAATTAATTAATTTGGTTTCGTACATATATATATATATATGAATGTATGTTTTACAGGTGATTCTGCCCCCTTTTTTTTTTTTTTGTTAAAACGTCCGCAACAGGCAGAGCCTATAAAGTCGATATATTCTTCCTCAGCACAAAATGAGTCCATGCAGGCATCCGTCTTTCAGTGTCTCGGTCTCTGTTGACTGGTGTGGTAAACATTTTCCCGATCGCAATAATTAATATTGGAAATTATTGCAGGCAGGTTGCTATGTAAAATCAAAGAAATCAGTCCAAAGCGACACGCCTACAGTAGCACATAAACTGAGAACAGCTTTTTTTCAAAACCGAAAACATGGGCTTTTATCGCATCACTCATACTCTGCAACCATAAAAACTTGCATATTCTATTTTAACATAACGGCGGCGGTGGGTATGGAAGATTCGGCTACAGCCGAGCATAATTTTCTTACTTGTTTAATTTCATTTTTCGCATAAAATATTTATTATTCGCCTCTTTCATGTGCAAAAAAAGTGAAGTATTAAAAGAAAAGAAATTCATTCAAGACACACGTGGGCAGACAAGACACATAAACGCCGTTAATCGAAATGCCTTCATATCGTGTATTCATATCTCGAACATTTGAGAATTTTTCATATTTTATTAGCACGATCTTCCCTTTGCTAGTTCTGTCCCTTTTCGGTTAGTATTAAACAATTTTAAGAGTCTTCTGAATTAATTACATAAATATGAGCGAGAGTTTTTAACAATCAATGCTCATAGTAAACGCACCGCGACAATCGATAAGACTTGGGGTTTATCATTATGAGACCCTCTACTCGTGTGCTGCGGGAAACGGCATAATTAACTGAGTCTGCATATATAACGCAGCCAAATTCCTCGAAATTGTCAAAAATAATTGCAGTAGCAATTGTTTTGACATGCGGTTAGAATTTTCTTAATTTATTACTCACGCAACGGTAAAATATTAATAAGAGATTATTTTTAATTGAAGGGGTGTAAGAAGGGATGTAAAAACCGATAATTTAGTTTTGGCTTCAGTTTCTGGTTCTTTCACTTCCAGTGTTTCTCTACCCACTTTATATAGTTTACATAAAAGAGATGATGAAAATTATTGTTTGGTGATCGTTCTATACTGTAAATAACGTATGGTGCAAGGGTAGGTTAAGTTGTGTATGTATGCAGCAACCAGAACTACTTGATTTAGGCCCACCTTATATTACAGCGATCTAAGCTTATCTTAAGCTTATGAAATCTTAGGACCTTCTTTACTTTCAAATGTTAAATCAGTAATCAAATCACTTTTTATAGGCAATTTTTGTAATGGTCTTTCATGTCTTGTTCGTACTTTTTTAGAAATTTACATTGAGTTTTTTGCAAGGCATATGTACTCTTGATTAACTTGACTACCGGAACAGACGTTGGAAAGTCTGCCCGCTTCTGTTACTTCCAGAGCACATTTCGCTCGTTGCAATATTGATTGTAACTTCAGAAGAAAGCAGTGAAACTGGACTTTAATTTTTTTTCTTCCTAATTTCGAAACGGGATTCGGCCCACAATTGAAAAAACATTTTCTATAAATTAGAGAGATTTTTCTTATTACGCACAACTAGGTTAGTCTTGTCGCGAGTCGCCGTCTGCATGATGCCGGTAACGCGACATTAATATGTGCTTGGCTTTCCCTTTCTTTAGAACTCGCTTTCTTAGAAGGCCGACTATATTTCATGAGAACTCAAATCATCAAATACGGCATACGAATCTAAGTGAGTCTTACAGTGCGGTTTTATATAACATGCAATGAATCTACCGTGTTGTAGGCTACTCTGCTATACATTTCTTTCTGTTTCCTTCTACCTTCTTAAGACATGCAAGGCCTATACTATGAGTAATTGGTTTTATAATCACTCTTCTATAGTTTAAGTATTTTGCGTATTTAGAAGTAGATTCTATTGCGTCCGTCCGCTACGGATTAAGGTCACTAAGGAGACGTTCAGAAAAACGTGTCAGAAACATTGCGAAACATATATATATATATATATATATGGTTTTCTTAACGTAAGAGAGTTGCAACATTTAGCCAATCGAGACGTCACTCGAGCTTAATATGTTTAGGGTTCTTCGATAAAGTTTAAAAATTCTCAGATTCCACTCAAAATAAAGAGACTATAGACCTCATTGTCGCAAAGAAAAATCGGAGAGATCTAAAAGAAAATATGAATCCGAAGTACTGATTACGACCATTTAAGGGCGAAGAGGTAAATAACAAAAATTCGGTTGGGAAGATAATCGATTACCACGATTCAAGGTCAAAAGTTAACTGAAATAAATTTCAAATCTAATAACATACGACATAAGTGTGTAGAAAGGGGTTTTTAATTTGCGAAATTTTGCAAAGCTAATCTACTCTCAAGGATCGAACAGAATACAATGTCTGCGGAAATTTGCTTTTAACTAATTTTATACCATTTGGCCACCAGATGGTTACAAAATGACTGACAAACAAGTAAATGAATATTTCTAACGGCTTCTTTGAATATTCGTTCCTCAAAACCTTGGCTGCATGGTTCACATAAATCATATAAGTCTTTATTTTACGGGCTACTAACAGTAGCAGCTTATGTTTATTTATCTCTCCTTTTTTCTCTTATAATTTTTATCTTGTTCCAAATATAGTATAAAAAAAGCGTTTTTTCTTGTATTTTTTGTTCTTCTTAAAGAGCAATTTCCTTTGGTTTGATATTCACAGAGAAAGCGTTGCAAACCGTTTTTTGCTTATGGCTAAAGTTAATTTTGTGTTTATATATACAATGCACATACATGGATACGCACGGTTGTGTGCGAAAATGCAGATGCACGAATATGTGCGAGTCTGTACCTTCCATAATCGTATGTTTAAGTGTGAAATCTTTTGATGTAAATTTTAGTTTATGAAATATCTGTGAGATTGTTATTCTTCTTTTTATTATCTTACATCGAAGGGTGGGAGGCTGCAGATATACTTCTTCTGCCAAAAAGTTTGCAACACCCAGACGGAAACTTCAGAAGCAATATAAGGTGTATATGTGTTTGACATGATCGACGTGATGAACCGTTCGATGTATGTCCGTCCGTTTGCTTTTGTAAATGTGTGGGATAAATATTTTCTCGGTCGCAGAGATCAAAATGTTGGCAAACGTTCTTGCAACCACATTGGTATTGAAAATGGGATAAATGGATTGAATGGATGGTAACAAGTTTATCAATAACAGTATTAGCAGTAACCAGTAGCAACTTTATAAGTACAGCCGGATATAATTAAATTCAAGTAAGAGTTTGCTTTGCTTTATGACATTAAGTACAATTCTAAAGAAAAACTGAAAAATTCTCCTCAAGTATGGTTAATGGACCAAGAGCCACACAATTTGCGCAAAATGTCAAGCTTTAAATACTCCTTAGACTGCCACTTTCCTATGTATATTAAGGTTTCAATGTGCAGAGCACAGTATCCGTATATTTTCATAGATTTTAAAAATAGTTAATAAATTTTATAAAAAAAAAGAAAATAATAATAATAGGGACGTACGCATCCGTGAGTGGAGATGCGCCGTGTTTGTTATACCATACGTAAAATATTCCACAAAAATTACATAAAAAATATGAAAGGCAATCCACGTGTATCTGTCCGTTCGCCCTTCGGCAGATTGTGAAATAACAATACTGCAAAACAAAGATTAATGATTGAAAATAACTAAATTTATTTGTAGTAAAAACCACTCTAACAATTCTTGAATTCTAATAAAGATTTTATCATTGTTCCATATCTGAAGGCGAATAATGAACTACAATTTCAGAGGAAAACTCAGGTTTACATACTACTTTTTTTTTTTTTTTGCAAATAAGCATAACGCTTACGTCTAAACCAGCTTCTGACAATGGAAAAAAATCTACTTCACTTCCACAACTCCCGAACAGCAGAAGTTGTGGTATGCTTCACAGGAAGCATCCGGTTCTATACTGCTGGAATAGCAGACATTTTAAAATGCTTTATAAGTAGTCAAGCGTAGCCAGTAAATTGAACATAATTTTTCCCTTGTTTCTTGTTGATCTGTGTACGCATATGTCAAAAGATCGGAATGCACGCTAACTTTGCCACTTCGTCTTTTACTCTTAAAGATGTGGTTAGGAACTCTATAAAGCACATAAACAGTGGATGGTAGAAGTGAAATATAAAATTGGCAAATATTTTTCCGACTCTTACTAATTCCACGGAGATCATGTGAGATGTGCAGAGAACGTTTAGATGTGTATGTATGTATCATTCACCTTGTATGCTATTAGCACTTTAAATGTCTTAAAATGTAGTAAGAGCTTCATCAAGGAACCTTCAGCTTTGCCTCATATTTTCAATTGCCTTATATCTTAATTAGAAAAATCTGTGAAGTAAGTAATAAATTGAAGTCATGGGCCATCAGAAACTCATCGTGTACGGATCGGTAAAAAACTTTTAAAAAGGTGGCCTTCATTGTGAATAGGGCTTGACGCATTGGCCACAACGTAGCGAAATATTTTCTGAAGAGTGTGCCGTTGCCGTTTTAGAAATTTTCGAAAACAACTTATCATAACCTATTTTCTGAAACCTGCTGAAGGCGTTGATGTTAAACTAATGAGCTTAGGGGAGAATAAGCACACAAGTTTACATTTACAACCAGTTAAAACCCACTTCACCTATAACTTTCTTCCCTAAGAATAAATATGACATCATCTAAACAGCGCATAAGCAATAAAGAATTGAAATTTGCACGCGATTGATTTCATTTTCACGAAAAAATCCTAAGAAATCATAAGTAAGTGAGGTTCTTGTGACGTTCATATAAGAAGACGAGCAAAAACAGTACAGTAGGCCACTCGGTCCACCCTTAAACACCGTACACCGCCCTACACCGTTCCGTGAAACGTGGTCTAAATATTATTTCGATCCAAAACAATTTCAATAGAATCCGTTCTTGGGCGAAAGCAAGTCGATGTACCAAATTTTGATCAAAATATCTCAAAACTTGCGGCCAGGCAGAAAAACTTAGATTCAGAATCACTTGCTGAATTGGCCGGTTAAAGCAAACGGTGGGTCTGTCTTCACTTCTTCTGGGTGTTGTATTCATCCGCACAAATCTAATACACCTTTGCACCACAAGTGGTGTAGAGTATAAAAGCACGCTGATCGGAAAGATTAGAGAAACTATATAAAAAAAAAAAAAAAAATTGTTAGCTTAATTTAGAACAAGTTCTGCATCTATTAGTCGCCTGATTACCGGCATGGAACTTTATGTGATATAAAAGAAGTCTTTGTTCTTAATTTGGTGAAAGTGAATATTTTAATTTTTATTGGTAATGAAAGACAGCATTAAAACAGAAGGTGGCACAGTAATATTATTCATTATTTTGTTAATAACAGAATGAAATGCTTTAGGCTTAGCTAACGTACATGTGGATTTTGTGTATTATTGTAATTTATTTACACTAAGGAAACAAATTGCAGAACTAAAGGACTAGCAACTAAAAGTGATGTTAATTGGTTTCCATGATCACCGGTTTAACCAATCCCGAACTACTTTTGGAGGCTTACTACAAACTTCAAGAAGACACTCTTAACACAACTGAAGGAATACCGATGAAAATGTGTAGGGATGCTCTTCCATACGATAAAACGCTTATCACCTTTACTTAAGCTATTTACAAAGTTTTGCAAAAAACAACCACGGACATTATAGTCGGGTAAGGCTGACTATTAGATATCCCGATCGCTTCACCTAATACAGTTAGTCACTCATTTTGGCAGTAACGTACTAAGGATTACATATCATTTTCATGCAAAGGGATACTTTTCATGAAAGCCCTCGTATTAGAGGATCTCGAGATGTGGTCCAAGAAATAGATTTGGTTTAATTTTGGTCCACTTTATTTTTTATTGCAAATTGCTATCATGAACATATTTTCATCGTAAAACATTAACAGTTAAACCTTTTTGGCATATAACTGTATTTGATCAGGGATTCCCGTAAGGAACATCTTGATTTATATAAGATTCGAAATAGATTGTCAAACGATCGTCCAGCATATAAGCCATTGGAGTTTTCACAATTGCAAAAATCGGTTAATGACAACGAGCCAAGTTTGAAAAGAAATGGGATCTGCTCGTTATGGAAGGACTTTATGACTTAAAGCGTTTAGCGGGAACCGATTTAAAATTTATGCTGTTCGGTAAAAAGAATGATCGCGATTTGTTAAGTACCATATGCAGGTTTAACGAAATATTCACTTTTTTCCTTTGTATAATAGCTTGTCATCCCATAATCATTGTCTTACTTGTTGTAAATGTAAATTTTTTACATTTTTTCACGTCGTTAGGTATTCAAAAAATCGATGATTGCAACTTTTTTGTACAATTACATGCATTTATCATTTTTGATTTTTTCCTTTTGGTCTATTTTCTGCTAATTTCGATCGCATCTATACTGCAAATATATAACATTTTTTTCACAATAATAATCATCTTTACATCGAGTGCAACACTCTTCCGCGCACCGTTGCACTATCCTTGAATAACATAACATTACTGCATGCATAAGCGTAAGCATATATTAGGGTAAACGGATATAACGCACATAGAAGTAGACAAGTATGTCTGTCTATCTGTCCACGCACTTTGTAAAGTAAGTTAACGACTTAGACACTTCTTCACTTGGTAAGATGTTTCCTTGAGTTATCGATGTTTATTTCCAGAAATTATAAAAATAAAACCCGAAAAAAACATTTTTTTTTGTTACAATTTTTTTTACAAAAACAAACGCAAAAAGCAACGAATTATTCACTAAAACCATTAGCAAGAGCAACCTAATTGCCGGATTAAGTGGCGAAAGAAATCCGAATTTAACTAAGCAGCACAAACGAAACGGCCAACGTTTACTCATAGACTAACAATTGGCCTCTTGAAGTAAGCACTGTGAACTCACTCCACAATTTTTTTTCATTCATTTACAGGGCGCACCCGCGAGTTACTTGGTTAGTGTGTGTATGTGTATATTTTTATTTTTATTTTTATTTTTATTTTTTTTTATATACTTACACGCGATTTTTATGTGGATAATCACAGGGAAGATGATGTGCCGCAAAGCGAGCCATTTGTTTTCATATGCACTGGGTTTCCATATGTTTTCCACTTTTGCCTCTCTTTCTCTACACATAAAAGAAAAAGCGAAGAAATACATAGTTTGTGTTACTAACAGAAAAAAAAAAAATAATAGCGTGCTACGACAAAATATTTTCTTTACCTTAAGGGGTGTAAGACTTACTGACGTACACATATGGACGCAAGTATTTTGTCTCGCGAGTAATTGTGAGTGAATTGAGAATTCAACTAAAAAACAAGAGGATCATTTTTATGATGCATTTTATGTTTTCTGTATTTTACAAAAATGTTGGGGTGACTACATGACATACGCATTCATATCTATAATGCATACATATAAGCATTGTAGTTACGGTGGAGATATTGGTGCACCATCAGCACCATATGTTTAGTATTTTGTTTATGTTCATATTATCTTCCCATGTCATTCTCTATGCTATTCCTTAACACTAGATCTACCGTTTGGGTCAGTTTGGCCATAAAGAAATGCTTACAAAGCTTATAATACTTGGAAAATTTTTAATTATCTTAGTTATATATATTTTTCCCATTATTATTATGCTCTGCTCAGATCAAACAAATAAGATCTAAGATTAACAAATAAAAATACAAAACCCGGCACCGCCGTACAATTATCCACATAACGACTTTTTAAAATAAGGCGTGATCGAAAAAGTGCGGCCTGTAGGTAGTACTAAATAAAACAAGACGGACAGACAGACAGATAACCTTAAATCGATTCAGCAAATGATTCCGAATCGAGCGGTATAATAAAAAGTGCATCTCTTTCAAGAGCTTCTGGGTCCGTCCGCACAAGCTTAATAAACCCTTGCACCTCATAACTGGTTTAGGGTATAAAACTCAAAACTGTTTGAGATATGCTGCTTGGCGAGCTCGAAACACGTTTTTCAAGTGCCGTTGTATTACCACTTACCGTTGAGGTCTTGATCATTTAGAACTTTGTCATGCGCAAAATTGTTTTTCCTACGTCATTCTTGACTATTTAAGCGCTCATTGAGGGCAATAAACACAAGTTAATTTTTTGAAAAGTTGACCTGGTCTATCCCCTTAAATTATCTGCTTGCGAATATAATCATCAAGCATATGGTTTATATTTTACTACATTAGATAGATACGCACCATAGACATATATCGCTCGTTTATTAAAGAGCGTCTAATAACTCTGCTTATTTCTTCTGCATGATTGCATTTGGCAGCTTTTGTGACCCCAATGATTTTTTGTTTCCCTTGCGGAGATGCCATGCGCCGCTTTCAACTTTCCTTTCTGCAGTTACCGTATTCACTAGGAAATCCTTCGCCCGATTGGAATCAATTCGGAATAAATTGGAAACAAACTGGAAGCAACAAGTTATCGTTTATCGTAGGCGTGCTAGTAAATCGAATTTGCCGAATTTAGACCGTCTTTACACATAACTCACCACAATTTTATCGAAAATGTTTTCACGGGATCGCAAGTTATTGATGAAAACGACGAGAAATTATTGGTTTTTTCAAGAGGGCGCTATAGAGTTTCTTGTTTTCTTGGACGCATGCTTGTGGGTAGATCATAGTCTTTTCTTAACGTCGATAGAGAAATGAAAGCGACAAATTTCGATTGTCCATCCGCTTCCGCAAAGAATGGAAATTCAATTGACTCCCTTTGATAGCGCTATTTGTATGTAAAAGCCGTTGGTAGTTTTAGTGTTAAAATCTGTTTCTTTGGCTTCGTTGCACTCTTACAATTTCGTGTCGTCTTAGTACGTAAGTGAGTACTTATTTTTATATGTATATGTTATTTTATAGATATTTGGTCGTATTGCGTGTATATGGACGTATTGGCGTTATTGTCGGTGTTCAAACTTTTGTTTGACAATATATATGAATTTGTACTGGGTGCTCAGGATGTTATAGGCAGTTGCGATATATATTTTTGTTTATGCGGACACTGGACAATTTGTTCTCTTTTATCTCTCAATTAAGTTTTATTTGAATTTATTATGGTTTAGTTTGTACACACAACCATATATAAAAGTGCGTGCTTGCAAACACGATATAAAAAAATTAATATAATAATGCATTCGTATAGGGAAATGAAACTTAGTTGTCTTGCTGTCTGTGCTTGCGCCAAAATATGCAAGTATACGATAGTGCCACGTGCAACAAACTTATGCCTAAATAGCTTAATGCGAAAATTTACAAATTTTTGCGAATAAGAAATTTGAAAATGTGTGATCAGAAAGCTGGAGTTATAAGGTTTTTAAGCGGAAGGCTTAACATTAATGTTTCCTCTGAATCGATCTAAGTTTGTCTGTTCACATCAACTGTCTTGTTTTCTTGTTTTCAGTCCGTCAGTCACAATTTTGGAGATACCTTCAAGACACTGTTTAACTTAAGGACGAACGCTATTGAAAACTTTTCGGATTGCACGACTTTTTCGATTACTTCCCATTATTTTGAATAGTCGTTTTATGAATAACTTTATTAAGCGAAGTGGTGTAGGCTGATCCACAATGGGCGGTCTCACACTTTAGTAAATTTTGCTGAAATTTATTGAACCATCTGGCAAACGCACATGAGATTTCGAATTCAAGCGATGAATAAGCGATGAAACGAAAACAAGGCATATTTGCTACCTAATCTTTGCTTTTTTTGCGTACATAAGTACTTATGTATATATTCCAAAATGCCTATTCACTTAATAAAGTAGATTTCTTTATACATTGTTCGGTATATATTTGATGCAATCAAGAATCCATTAATAGAGTATTTGCTCATACACAAATAATGAGAACGAAGTAGGGAGCAATTAAAAGGTTGATCAATAACGACGCTACTGCTGTAGCTGACGGAAGCATTAAGAGTTCCTGAGATCTACGATGAAACATTTCATGGGTGATCTACGTGTTTAGTTCTGTCTGATAAATGTAAATATTACGTCACTTAATATGTCTGCGATCTAACTTGACGTTTTTTTGCAATTCAAACGCACTTATAATGCTACATAGTGTTCACTATTGACTCTTGTCCCTTTTCAGGATAGTCGATGAATATTATGTCATGCGCATCCCAATATACGAACGCCATATCCTTCCCCGTCGCCTTTGCCTTTTGATCGCTTTCTTCTTTTCTCTTTATTTCACCTGCTTTTTTTTATTTCATCAAGACGTTGTTCTTTTCGCGGCAACCACTTCAGACAAGGTTTTCTCATGGATGTTGGATGGGCTACCTCTTGATATTCTTAAAACATCAGTTATTTCACGCAACTTCATTTCTCAATCTTCGTAAATGATTTTGTGCACTTTTTTTACGGTTTCTGGACCAGCTGCTGAACTTTGGGTGACCAGAGCGTTCAGAATCATCGGTGTCTATATGACTGTGTTTAAAATTAGCAAACCATTCACAAATTTATGTTTTCGACGATCGAGACTCACCATAACATCAGTCCAACCACTGCTTATCATTCCAAGGTTGGTATTATCTGCAAATAGTATGGGTCTTGTGACTGGAGAGTAATTGAATGATGTCTTTTCATTTGGAATAGAAAATTTCATCTAGAATAGAAATGTGTTATGTACGAGCTATATTTACAATCCATCATAATATAGAGGAAAGATATAAAATTTAGCAAAAATGCTTTTCATGCGTTGTAGTCGTTCGATCGTACATCATAACGCGCATTTCGTATATCGTTCATATTTCAAACGCAAGCCAAGGTCAATCAGCTTTAACTAAAGAAGAGCTTTTAGCGCAGCAACATAAATCCATAATTGTTTTAGCTCAAATAGGTTGTTGAAAATTTTCGAAGTTGGATTCTGTCTATGAGATCTATATATGACGACTGTCTGTTTGTCCTCTGGTTTTCAATATTTGTTCCTATTATTATTACTATTATTATTATATAAATTTAGCCAGAGAATAAATTCTAAGACTAAAGTCTTAAAGCACTAGCATCTAAGGCGTTCGGCTTTTTTTTTTATTTATTTATTTATTTTTTTTTTATTAATATTATTATTATTATTATTATTATTATTATTATTATTATTATTATTATTATTAGAAACTCTACCGCACTTGAGATTTGATCCCACGTCAATGGTCGAATAGCAATTTTACAAACAAATAATAACAGATCAGCAAGACATGGAAATGAATGAGAATTATATTATACAAGTTCCAGGTTCTAGGCTATTAAAATATAAATATAGACCATCATTCATTAATAGTGTTAAGATAGATCAGTAAATCAAACCACAAAAAATTCTCATAGTACAAAATTGCCTCGAAATGCACAAGGCAGAGCACAATTAACTACATAGCAGGGTAGGGTATACTTCGTTTCCAACATAGGTTTGCAACAACATCCTCGAAGACGCCAACACGAGCATCCATCTCGGACCCCCGGGTCCAAAAAAAACTCTCACGAATGCCATTCGGGACGTCTTCGGGTGCCTTCGGGTGGGCGCAAACACCAAAAAAGGCGTGATTCATCCCTTCGGATAGGACGAACCACGACTTTTTTCATCCCCAAAACCCACAAAAAAAGCATGAGTCATCAAACAAAAATTTTATCCCAATGTAGCGCACTCCAAAAGTCACTATTACCAACAAAATCTATATCTTCCGTCTCTTCCTCACAAAAATTGCATATTGCGCCTGAACGTACATATAATACGTACTGATACGCGTGATATCATATATGATCAATGATATCAATAGAATGAAACGTTGCTCTGTCATCTAGTGAAATACTCTGATAATAATAAAGCAATCGACCACAGTTTACTACAATATCTTTTCAATTTATTTTACAAAATATATATAAATATATATATAAATATATATATATATATATAAATAATATATGTATATATAAATATATATATTATTTTAAATATATATATATATATATTTATTTTTATTTTTTGTAGTTGTCAATAATAATTTTTCGACATTCAATAACTTCGTGTTGTGTTGAAATAACGTTTATTTTCACACGGTATTAATATTTTTATAATTTTTTTTATTTTATTTTTGCTTGTTGTGTGACTTTTTTCTTTGGCGAAAATGCAATCTCATCTTTTAGAGCGGTTATCGCGAAACAGTAGTCAAATGGTTAAAATACCACCCAAGCAACAGCGTAAGCCGGATTATCGCTACTTCTTGACTGGAAGTAGTTTCACTGGCAGTTGGTCAGATGCTTTGCGTGCTATGGATGGTTATGGATTGTATACGTTTCCAGATGGTAGTGAATATCGTGGTTATTTTGTAAAAGGGCTTTTCCACGGTTACGGGCTTTTACATTTGAGCAAACCATACGGTATCACATTCAGAGGAGTATTTGCTGAGGGTCGCCTAAGTGAAATGCTAGATATTTGGTTTGATGACAATCTACATGTGGAAATTAATTTGCAAGGCTGGAAAGCCGATTTCGATGAATGGCATTATTGTTGTGAGGGTGATCGACGTTACGCAATCGAGCAAAGTGAAGGTTTGGCAGCGGTTGGGCCAAAGCCGTTTAAAAGGATCGGGCAACCATCTTTTATACCAAAAAAAATGTATGACCTTGGAGAAGGGCTCTATAATCCATCGACTCGCATGATAATAAAGAGACCGAGTCCATTTCCTACGTACCATTACGTCGCGTGTGGAGACGAACGTCATAAGATTATAAAAGGTTATCGGTCTGGCACCCCTCTAACCATAAAAGACGTACCTGTAGAAACTTGTCGTCGAATTATAGAACTTAATCTAAAGAGTGAGGAAGAGCTACAAGAGGCGCCGCCATCTTGCAATTATAATCCGATCAAAGAGCGTAAGGAGTTTTTAAAAGGACTACGTCGAGCTTTCGGAAAAAAACCAGAAAATCTTCAAGCAAGATCACTGACAGATTTGGAAGAAAACGAGTCCTTCGCAAGTGTTGGAACTGTTTGGGGCGTGAGTACATCATCTTGTTCCAGTTTTACTTGCGAATCATTGACCGTAGATAGGGAGGAGCAAATGGAAACGACAAGAAAATATGATAAAATCGTCTGGGGTTGCCTCCCTTCTGGACAATCGCTTTTGGTGTATGGTGGCGCTTAGTTACTGCCGCTAACGTAAACTAATATTTTCTTTTTTGGTGAGAATAAAAAATTACACAGGTGAAAGGATTCACATAAATTATTTTTCATTCAAAAGAAACGATTGCTTCTGAAACATGGATGAAAATTTTCAGTTCGTCTTAGTCGCCTAAAATGAAATGCGTCTCTACAAGTGGAAACAGCGTAAAAGACATATGCTTGTAGTCTTGCAAATAATCTAATGAAAAAGTACCCGTCCACGTGTGGAACATGTTCGATTACGATATCCCGTAATATTAAACAAATATCACAAAATTTATTTTACATTTCGTGTAAGTTTGCAGTCATAATTTCAAGATGATGTGGAAAATTACGCCTACATTTGGGCGTTATAGAATGCACTGTATTGACAGCAGCATTTTCAGAATTTCGGATTATTTGAAGTGTTAGGTGTTGTGTTCCAAAATTCCTACGTCGCTTAGATCTCTTCTCAGAATGTTTGTCAGAAGTCGTACCTTGCTGTGTCATTTTTTACTGCATTAAGAGTTCTAACGACAAGCGACTAACAAATGCGTGACCACAGGGATATGGCTGAGTTTCTTATGCACATTTAAACGGAGTCACAGGCGAGTATTTCGAACAAATGAAAATGACTCTTCTCCCTCTGTCTTAATATTATAAAGTGTAAATTTGTCAGGTTCTCTTTAAGTGATAGGTAACATGTCGCACTGTCGAAATATGGTTTGCATTACGTATACAAGCAAATATGCAAACAAGTAACAAACTAATCGCTCATTCAATCTTCCCCCAGTTGCAACCGCTTACAGAAACTATTAACAAAATCAAAATTGCTCTATTTGGCAAGTAAGTAAGTAAGACGAGTTATAAAGGGAAAGTCAGAATAAATGTTTATGAAAAGCCATACCATTAAATGCCCTATCTTACTCCGCTTAATACGATACCTGATTTGTTTTCATGTGAGGATACTACATTTTTCATCTCATAGGAATCTTATATGGGAGGTCTTATTAATCGTCGCTCATTCCTATGAAAAGGTGTAGGAAATTAGACTTCATTGCCAATAAAGGTTTATTTTTTATGAAAAGTTCTTTTTCATATGGAATGAGGTCCAAAAAAATATTCCGTTTTCACGTCAAACAACAATTATGGATGAGATTACGTCACAAAGTATTACAAATTACACAGTTTTGTAGAAGGGTCTCAGAAAACTAGCCCAGCTTACGCAACTTTTCTCATAAATTTACTATACCGAGATACTAATACTCAGGGATATTTGTCACGCATTTTTGACTATTGTATATTTTCGCCATAGAATGACTTTGTCAAAAGAGGGAGTTGCACGAAGAGTCCAATGTCCCAAAGAGTTTGCTAAATATCACAAAGTAGAGATTTAAGGATTGAACAAAATTGTAAATGGATCGATAGAGAGACAAATAGGCAACTGGGCGGACGGACAAATAACCATAAGCCGATGCACGAAATGATTCTAAAGCGATAGGTACAATAAAACGAGCGTTTATTCTGACTTTTTGTTGGTGTTACGTACTTTCCTACCACATCTGATGTAGAGCACAACATCCGTCAGACGGACGGTAAGCAGATAAGATTAGCCGGCATAATTAAAGAAAGGGTTTCTTGTAAGCCCTTCTGCCTGGTGTAGAAAATAAAAACTACTATATGTAATGGAGCGATATCTTCGTCACTGAATCAGCGAATCAGCAACAGATGACTCGCTGAGTTGTGTAGAAAAAAAAAAAATGAAACGGTACAATTTGTGAGTAAAATTTGTTTTAAAACGAATGTCAAATGTGTTTCGTACCTATTTACGGCTGTCAGTTATAATATTTTAAAGCCAGTTCAATACGTTTTTATTTTCTTGTTGCATTAATTTTCTACGTCCGGTTATTTTTTTTTGTTTTTAATTTCTTATTTGATTTGCAATAATTGTATAAAAATGCAATCGTTTATTTACACCGCGGGAACACCACGACAATCTGGCCTCGTTTTTTCGAACATTAAAAAACGTCTTTCAGTAGATGTCTCAACATCCAAAAACTTACGTTTTTTGACTGGAAGTCGTTACACAGGCACATGGGCGAACTCTGTACAAACTATGGAAGGCTACGGAATCTACATTTTTCCGGATGGTAGTGAATATCGTGGGTATTTTTCAAGAGGGGTTTTTCATGGCAAAGGCTTACTTCATTTAGCTGAACCCTATGGTTTCACATTTCGAGGAATTTTTGAAGACGGTCACCTAGACAAGGTGGTTGATATGTGGTTTGATGATGAGTTGCATGTTGAGGGCACCTTTAATGGTTGGGAGGGGGATTTCAGGAAGTGGCGTTATTGTAAAGAGGAGGACAGACGATATTTTGTTGAACATATTGGTGGCGTAATGCCTGTGGGACCATTTGCGTATACCGCCTCTAGAAGTCCAGCCCGTTTACTCCGTCAGGACATGTTCGATGTGGAAGAAGGCGTGTATCATCCGAAACGGAAAATAATTACAGAGAGATTGAAGCCCTTCCTGCGGCGGCGTTACGTGACTAATAAGGAGGAACATAATTGGATAATGGCAAACTGTCGGCGCGCTTACTTTCGGAATGTAGACTTAATTTCCCCGAGAGTCCATAACAAAATTGTAAACACCAATATCCTCAATCAACAAGATTTTGACAAGGAGCAGCCTAAGTGTCATTATAATATACATAAATATCATAAGCGCGCTTATAAAGGGATCTGTAAAGACGTCAAACAACGGACGGAGGTATATAAAGATAAAAGTGCGATTAACCTTAATGAAACGGAGAAATGTCAAAATTTGGAAAGCATTTTACTTTCTTCCGACTCTGATCGCACCGGCATGCCTGTTAGCACATCATCGTGTGTCAGCTTCACAGTTAACCATTTGGTCGTCAATCAACGCTCGACTTTACAGGCAACAACGGATATGGATAGTGTAAAGTTGAATCCACACTTAAAGGGAAGCGAAGATAACCTAGTAGTTCAATAGGTTGAATGGCGAACCATTTCATTTTTGTACTTTTTGCTTACTTCTCAATGGTTTTTCAGTATAAGATTGTCATTTGCCTGAATAAAAATTTAACCGCATCGCGAGAAATACTGCCAGTATTTGAATACGGAAAAGTATGTAAAAATATGTAGAATGGCTGGCAACCTTGCAATATTTTCCAATATTTTTAATCCGGTTAACCATTTTTAGCATACTCAGAAAACATAGGAGGCATTGCAATGGGAATGTCTCTGTGAGATAGAGAGAGAGAGAGCGAGAGCGCGAGAGCGAGAGAGAGAGAGAGAGAGAGAGAGAGAGAGAGAGAGAGAACGAGAGTGAGAGAGAGAGAGAGATAGATAGATAGATAGATAGAGAGAGAGAGAGAGAGAGAGAGAGAGAGAGAGAGAGAGAGAGAGAGAAAGAGAAAGAGAGGGTCTATATAAGGTCTATAAATAAATGAAGACCGGTTTCGGAATGCAGCTTTCAGGCATACTTTCTAAAGCTTGAAAGTGAGAAAATTAATGAACGCGTAGGAGCTTCGAAAAGTCGCGACCATGCTTAAACGTAAATGTTTGCAAAGCCAAGTTGGTGTAGAGATTCTATCACGAAACTCGTTAAAACATAGTATGAATTTAATTTTTCATTTCACAGCTAATTTGTTTTTTTGAGGAGCCAACGCAAAGGTGTTTTCCACTGTTTCCTCTCTTTTCATAGGGATTGTACAAGAAATTGAGGAAGGAAAAATTTGTCGAACGAATTCCAGCTTAGCAGACAAAAATATTAAGCACAATGAAATGAGTTAATGAATTAAGTTCTAGATATGATTATAATTAACGAAGCTTTGGGCAAAAGAATAAAAAAAAAATTATTTTGCATCTTTTTCTATATGAAGAAGGACGCTTCTTGGCGCTATTTAAAGCCCGACGGATATCATAGCTTAATAGTTAGGAGACTAAGTACAATAAATTACACCTGACATTGAAGATATCGATATAATAGAACGGTTATTACTTTTATTGTTCTTCATTAGCAACGACGAGGCTACACTTCTTTTCTCTCTTTCACATTTAATTTAGGTCACTCGAAGCTCAAAAATATTGTTATAAGACAACACATTCATTATGATTTGATGTTTAAAGATGATATACTGAATATCCATTTGTTTATGTATGGGTTCTCTTTGTTCGCTTCTCACGATAATCGTTACGTATGCGAAATTTGACTCACGTTTACGTTTCATCCATATAAGTTGCAGCATTTACTGTCGTACGAAGACTGTTTTTTGAGTTTCATTTACGTATGCGCAATAACACTCAAGTATTCTTTCTCATAACACTCAAGTAGTCTTTAGAAGACAGCTTTTCAGCAAAATATTTAAAAACTTTGAATGGAATACCTTGTTCTACTTATTGGCACCGATAGAATCGATTGGTCAAAAAACAAACAGGTAAGAAAATTATTTTCGACTGTGACCGAACTTTTTTTTTACCTAACAATTATCTTAAATGAGTTATGCTAAAAAACATTTAAAAAAAACCAAAAAAATCAGTTTTCATACTTTATAATAGGGGGCGGGCGTAGCTGATATTTTCTATTTTTGTAGAATAAAAGTTGAAAATTTTAAAAGCACACATTTTCTCAGCTTATGCTGCGCTGCCGGCATGTTCTTTGATCGACTTGGCTCATTTTTAATAGCAACTTGTACCAATTGATTTTTGCAATTTAAATTTGACTTTTGTTGTTGTTGTATTATTTTTTCGTCTTCTCGTCTTCTAATATATATAATATATAGATGTGTACATATATCCTTATGTCCTGAAAGTTAAAGATAAAATAAAGCGCTTTAGCTATGACCACTTAAACAGCTTGAGGCTGCACAATAATATGCTGGCTGTAAACTTTTCAGCCGATAGTTACGAGGTAAGGACACTGAAAAGATATCACATATATAGAGCCTCCCATCAGTTTAGTATAAAATTTTATTTCTTTTCCTAAATACTTGCGAAAATAATTACCAGTTTAATATCAAGAATTCTCTCCAGAAATGATAGCGAAACACCGCGTTCAAGACCATGTTTGTTTATAACAACTGCCTGCAATTGATGGGGATCTCCGAGGATTACCTGGTCACGCTCTTTTTGAGACATGCGCAACAGCAATTTCAGTTATTCAGTTTCTGTGCACTGGCCGGCTTCATCCATTAGCACATGCGCAAAATGATTGGATGGAAAATCCAATTATAAAGCTATGTGGTGCTCCCACCAGTTCTTTTGAATCACCTTCTTTAAAGGCAGCCGTACGTTTTTTTACGATGTTTTTGCTTAGTTTTTCCCCTTTTTCTTTACTTATTTAAAAAAATGTTATGATATCCTAACCTTGTGCTAGCCAATAAAGGTGGATGTCGAAGGCATATGGAGCAATATCATTAGTCCATTGCGCAGAAAGACCATTATATGAACATCCGGTGGATCGTTTTTCCAGATGTCGAATGAAAATGATGAAATACTCAGCGCTGAAATTTTTCTTCCTGTGGTCCACTGCATTCAGTAACACAAAGAGCAAAAATGCACTTACTTTCTTAAATTATAAATCTCCAATAAAATTGTCTCAATTACTCTTCCTTTTCCTCACTTTCAGTTTTTCAATTTTTAAAAAAATTTCGTAAAAATCTTGAAGGAAAAAATTTTTCATATGTTTTCTTTTGAATTCGCTATACCTCCTTCTGAATTCCCTGTACCTCCTTTTGAATTTGCTGTACCTCCTCGAATTCGCTATACTTCCTTTTGAATTTAACTGGCTTTTTTAACATCCCTCTGTTGACGAAGAGATTATTGGAATGAGCGATTGCTGATACCTCATCGCTTAATGTATCCTCAAAACCTGAAGTATATATTTTTTAAATTCACTGAAATCTAACTCGTATTTTATGTTATTCCTTTTCTTTTTTATTTGTTGTTTCATTTGCTAAATGTTTAATTAAATGTTTAATTGTAAATAGATTACAAATAGAGATAATTGGAAAAGGAATGTCGTACAATTTCACTTAAAATTCAAATAAACGTTTGTTTATTTTCCTTTTATTGCGTTAGGCAGGTGGCGTTGTTCAGTGCAAGCACCAAGAAACACAGAACGATTGACTTTCGAAAACAAACCTTAAACACTATAACTAACCACTTGGCACGGTTGTATTCCTTACGAAAAGCACAAAAGCTTTTGCTTAGTTGGCATAGACACACTCCGCGATGTGCAAACAGCAAATAGTGTAGCATAGCGAAAGGCGAATTTTTTCGCTTAAGCCAAAAGAGAACCTGCATTAAGAACAGTCGGGGCACCTATTGTTGCGTACAAAGCTTGCCAGAATTGTTGTTGTGTAATTTTGTTGATTTTTGGCTTTTTTAAACAAAATAATATATTTGTTCAGTCGTTATTTTTCGATATATATTGTGTGTATAATCGCATAATTCACAATAATGCTTCAACTTTCATAACTGAAACAAGAGATGGCCTTCAAGCTTTTAACCTTGCCAAAAAAAACCAACCCCTAACTGCCACTGTCACTTCCGTTTTAAAAACTGGCCGGAATTCTTCGACTTCGAGCTGGAGCATCATTTACAAATTATCATCAGGGACTCAGGGATATCAGCACAACACTTGGTGATAAAATTAAAACACTTCGGCTACTTAGCCATATCGGTTTATAGGGAAATAAGCGAGCTGATCCCCTGCACATTTAATTACGGGCGATGTAATGGAAAAGTTACACATTCAACTATGCATTGGAAGCGAAGTTAAAGAGAAAATTATGAAAGTAAGTCTAGCTGCTTCCTTATACCCAACAAATATTGACAAGATCAAGATCAAAATCGAGAGCAAGAATTCGCTTTGGTCATACGTTTGCAATAAAAAAGTCTTCTTCTTCAATAGTGGGACAACTGCACCCACTTTGTGACTTTCTAAACTTTTCCTAGAAGAGTCGCTTTCGGAACAACTAATCGTATGTATATCCAGAAAACAGCTATGGTTTAATGTATTACTTTATTAAAACAACTAGACTCAATATCTAACTTCTTTTTCTAAAATATAGTCGATAGTCTACCTAGCCTAGTGCTGAATTTGTCTGTCTTTTTAATCTGGCATGTATTTTGATTAGCGACATCCATTGGTGGAAACGATAAAGTTGATGCGAACTATCAATGAGCACACAATGGTTAAATTCGATGATTTTGAGCTTTCTGTACATAAAGTGAAAGTTTACCATTTAGTATTAGTTACTATTGCAAACATATGCCCGTAAGGTGTCGCTATACCCCCCTGAATTCGCTATACCTCCCTAAATTCGCTGTACCTTCCTTTGAATCCGCTGTACCTTCCTGAATGCGCTATACCTCCCTGAATTCGCTATAGCTACCTGAATTCGCTATAGCTACCTGAATTCGCTATACCTCCCCGAATTCGCTGTACCTCCTTGAATTCGCTATTCGATAGCGTACGAGTATTTGCTCGATATCGAACGTAAAATGTCATATTTTGGCTCGAAAGCAAAATAGCTGAGCTTTATGTTCAAAGGGAAAATACAGTAAAATGTCGTTATAAAAGCACATTCGCGATGAAATTAACAGACGTAGAAAAATTGCTTCATTTCGGAAATTCCAATGTGTTAGTGTACACAGACGCTAATCATGGAACATTCAAAATTGCATTTTCAAGATTCGTTATTTTCCTTGTTCGATTTGAAGAAATCTGCTGCCGAGGACCATCAAACACTTTTAGATGTTTATTAATATCGATGATTAATATCGACTATCGCCCATGCAAGAATGAGAAACCAATTACAATAACGTAGGGAAAATGGCCAGTAACGCTGGCGGTAAACGTTCAGCTGCCAAGTGCTGCCAAAACCATTCAATAAAACAAATGCAAATGCAACGAATATCGCAAAAACTACGATCTGACAAATAATTGTGTGTGCAAACATAGTTGTATGCATTCCATTCATAAATTAATAATGAATTAGTTTTGGGTTTGCATTATTTTGTTTTTATGCATCTACAAGTACTTCTTTTTTCACTCGCCTTTATCTGTGGTCTTATAGCTTATCGGTTATCGGAGTAAGTTTGTGGTTATTTTTATTTTCTGTTTTATAAAATATATTCCCTCATAGGTGGATAGTTGTGTTCGTACTTTTGGGAAGTGAACTTTCGGAGTAGGAGTGTTGGAAAATTGGTAAAAAAATTGGCGAGATAGCAGTTGCGATAAATCGACTTCCCAACACGGTCTAAAATTAATTAAAAGAACCTGATAATTATGGTTGCATTAAGCGCAGTGGTCGCATCGCAACTACAGATCAGAGAAGAAAGTAACGTATGCGCCGTTTAGCAACCAATAAAAATATGCGTTACAGGCATATAAAAGCAGAAATGTAACGAGACAGCGTGTGCAACAACTTCCTAAAGAAGGAGGTCTTAGCTATGAACACAAAATTGTGAAACTACGCTTAACCCAGTGCCATAAAACGCCCATATTGCATTTGCCGAGAAATACAAACGGACGAACCTGATGGTCATCATAATATTGGGGTGATGTATGCCATCCCTGACTAACGTGTCACAAGCGTATCCATAGCGGTCGATTTCTTAAGGTCTGGGTTGTATTCGGAGTACGAGCAAAGTTAAAAACATCCTCTGTACCCAACAAAATGAAAAGAAAGTCTCTAACAAAGAATAGCCTGAATGATGTTTGGTACAAAATTAAATTTATTGTCTGCTCAGATTTCCCGAACTGAATTTTCCCTTATAAAGATTTTGGTGCTCGATTATTCGAGTGCAGAAGAGCTTGTGAAAAAAGATTAGTTGAAAGATCGCAATTCCACATCCTTAGCGAAATCTCTGGAGTTCTATTATGTTTTCATTTGTTGAAAACGTTTGTGGCGCTGGCTATCATACACGCGTGCACTGTAGAATATAGGTGGTAGGCCAAGGCATTTAATCAAACTTAATTTGACGAATGTTGGAACATAAGAAGTAGGGAGCCATAGTTTCCTCAAACTATTATGAATACGCATTGTCATGAAGTTGACAAATTCATCATCGATCAATCGAGAGTTATATTAGAAGCCGAGCGTAGACACCACACCAACAATATCAATTTATTTCACCATTTTAACACGTGCCAAGGAATGGTAATCGTGGCCATCCGGTTATGGAGAACGTCTTTAGATTTATTTGAATTCAACTTTAAATTATTAAAATCGTAGCAGAGAGTAGTACGGTCTAAAACTTCATTTATCCGCCACACGCTCACCCGGCCGCGAAAGCTAGGTTAGTGCGTCGTCAGCATGTAAATGAATGTTACCATGTGTGGCAACATGCCACCAAGTTATTTATCAAGGTGCTGAACGAGATAGGACCCGAAATGAACTTCTTACAAGACACCAGAAGCAATGACATTGTACATAGCCACAAATTATTTGAAGTTTATTTAGCACCTCTTACTTGTTACAGTTAAATTAATTTATTAATTTTAACCTACTTTTATGTTATTTATTCTCTTTAATTTCACTCTCGTTCAATCCAACAGCTATTGTTCTTTAATCCACATATCAACACTTCGCGTTTCGCATGTGTAACGAATATTTAATTAAATGGTTCCAGCAAAACACTAATCGCTTGTGAATGAACGAACACCAAATCGTTTATAAAGAGACGATTAGGACTGTCGTCAAAGACGATAGCTATTTCAAGATAAGGAATCTGAACATTAATTAAGATTTACATCAATAAACAAAAAATCATTGAAATCCTCGGAAAAGATATTCTACCCAAGGGATATTACCCCCCTAAAGCAATGATGAGATATTTGAAGCAAAGTAAAAAAGAAAAAAAATCATCCACCATTATGATACCACTTCATGAAGCAACAGCATTAATTGCGATCACATGAAACTGTGTGAACAATAAAAAGATGAACCAATTTTTTGGGATCCCCCTAAATACTGAATTTTTTACATAAAAGTTTTCACTTAGTTGCACAATAATGAGTATATCAAACTTTGCCAGCAAGATAGACGATTGATTGATTACATTTAATTGATGCACACTATTAGTACTTCTTATGGGTCATGCACTGCCACTATCTCAGTACACATCAAGGCATAACGGCCACCCAATCACTAGTCAACGTAATAACATATGAAGACATTGGTATGATTAGAGACGTTGTCAACATGTCAATATCCATTTAAGCTCTTCGATTAATTAATATTAACAATAAGTGGAGTTTTTGTTTAACATTCTCTTATATATAAATACAAAAGGGAACGAACCTTATTATATGTTCCAGCATTTTATTCACTTTATCACTTAATAGTTTTGAGCAAAGTATTCAATTAACTACTACTTTTCCTCCTGCTTAACAAGACAAACAAGCAAAATTAATTTATATAACAGCAATTAATTTCTCAAAACGGAAAATCAAAGAACAAAAAGGCCCAAAATTAATGTGAGACTACTCGGCCGTCGCAAGAAAGAACATGAGAATATTCTCACAATTTTCCAAAGTCGAATAGACTATGTTGCTGCACACATGAAATCGCGCTATGCTCTCTTATTAGGCCGCGCTCAGCAGGCTTGCATTGTCTTTTAAGAATGAGAAGTGCCGATAAGAAAATGCGCATAAATGTAAAAACTAACGAAAATAGTAAAACATAATGAGTAAAAAGATTATTAAACACCCTACACAACCTTACCGCTATTCAAATAACGAATTTTCAAAGAAAGACGTTATACGGGAAGTGGTCGAAAAATTAACCGAATTTGGACCATTTTCAATAGTGTTCGTGCTTGAGCCAAAGTACATTAACGTACCAAATTTCCTCAAAATATCGCATAAATTTCGGACGGTAGATTGAATTTAAGACATCAAGACGGATAGATGGATAGGAAAACTTAGATCGGTTTAGAGCATAATTCAAAATCGATAGTTGTCTAGGTAGGTGCATCTCAAATCCTTTTGGACGAATTTAATATACCCTTGCACAGCAAGTGGTATAATAAATGAAAGAAATTGATCCAGACCGTGTTAATTTAAACTCAAAGCGTACTAGTAAAAACTTAAAGCAACTTTTCTTGAACTTTTTATAAAGCAAGCAAGCATTAATATTCCACAATTTAATTGCAATATTTTTAACTTTTTTACGGCCAAACATTGCATCTGTATCTAATTCAAAATGGTAAAAAGAAAAAATAGAAACCTTATCTTAATGCAGGGTTTTCAAAATAAGGCTTTATATTGGAAGCAATCGAAGAGGTAGTCCAATTCGAGCCACTTTCAATAGCGTACGTCCATGTCGATGTACCAAGTATCATCAAAATATATCAAAAATCTCGGGCAGACAGAGAGACAGACAAGCTTAGTCGGAATCGCTTTCGGAGCCGCTTAGTGCAATTAATGTTGTGTCTGTCCCTAGACATCACCCCTTCTGGATGTTGCATACATCCGTCCAGACTTAATGTGCCACAAGTAGCGTAGGGTATTAAAAGTGAGAAAAAAGTTTTAAATGAAACAAAATTTATTTTCGATATATTTCTGGTAATTATTATTTACTGTAATTTATAAGTTATTTTCTATATGTAAATAACAACATTACACATAAAAATATCACCGAGTTATTGACAGAATTTTATCAAATTAATCAAAATATATATCTGTTATCTATTGACACATAATAAAATCAAAAATGGTTTGTTTATTTGTCTAATGTAAACTATTGTTTTAATAAAATAAGAACCAAATAACTTCATATAAAAAAGATGGTTTTTATGTAAAATAATACATTGTAGCATAGGGATATAAGATTTTTTAAAAGCATCACTAGACTATTGAATTGTGTTTAATTGAGAAATCTTCTTTTATACGCTTCTGTTTTAGAGAAAAATCTAGCGATGATTAATGTTTTAATGTTAAGTCGGGTTGAGAGCCGTTTATAAGGCTTCTTATATATTCGATTTATTGTTAGATTTTAATTTGATAATTATTTAGGTTTTTGAATTTTTCTCTTGCAGTTCTATAGATTTCCCTACAATTGGATTTTGGATTACAACTGCATATCTTGCTGCTAAACTTGAAAATTTTTACTTATTTATAGTAATTATTTTTGTATATTTTTTTTTAAATCTAATTTTTATTACATTTAATTAAAATCAAAAGAAATTACTTCAACTTTGCCTTATAAGTATTAAAAAAAAAAGAAAAAAAAAAAAATTTATTCATCAAAGCAAGTAAGAAAGTAAGATACGCCTTAGCGACGATTCTAGAATGCTCACCACCTTGAACAAGAGTACGAATTGCGAAGTTAAGTCTGCGCGTAGCAGTTGGTTGATCAATTATTTATATATTCAATTTCCGAATTATTATTTACTTTCTAAAGAATTACGCAGAAATTTTTAATAGGGTTTGCTGTCATATTTAAAAGTCGTTTCGCCCCGCCTAAAGTCAAGTCTTTCAATTAAGGCACGATTTTTGGCGACAAACGAGAGCGAGAAAGTGAGAATTACCGAGAAATTTTCTTTAAATGTATAGCTTTTTTAATAAGTGTCGGGAATTCATATAACAATCATCATAGCTTGTAGTTTAAATGAACATCAAAGCTTGAAGAATTTCTCTCAAATTAGTCCCAATTTGAAGCATTGAAGGAATGCATTTTAGTTACCGTGTTATAGATAATTTCCGTGGTAGATGAAAACACGTCTGATCACTGCGAAACAATGAATGAATATTAGTGAATAGCGAAAGATTACTCAGTGGCACACAGAATGTGGAAAACATAGCGTTTTCAAAATGAATTTTATTGGTGTTGTGGAAAAGGAAAAAGGCTCAGGAGGTCTTATTCGACAAATAAAAAAGTTTGATGGTGAATCGAGACGTATAACGTAGAAAATTCATCAAAAAATGCATCAAATACTGAGCAAAGAGGCTTCATAAAATCAGTTACTAACGGAGTTGCTCTAGCTTGTAATATTATATGACATCGCTCAATAAGTCTCCGGTCGAACTTGCCGTCTTTTGGCAATTTCGACATTCAAATGCACTTGTGGTGCTACGTACTATACACTATTGGTCTTTTGTCCCATCTGAAGATATTCGATGAATACTATGAATACATGCGCATCTAAAGATTTAATGGTTGCTTTGGAATTTTGCTTAAACGGTTCCAACCAGTTATCATTTTTGGTGAAAAGTTAGCAAACGCGGCCTCCATTTTTTCATGGATAAAGGTTCATGTAAAATGGTGGATTGCCTGGCTATTGCTATCATTAGGATGTCAGCTATCTCACGCATCATCATTTTTCAGTCTTCAAAAAGGATTTTGTGCATAGTCGTTTATGTTTTCTGAAACAACTGCCGAATTCGGGCGAGCAGAGCGTTCAATATCGTCCATGGCCATTTTAGCAGACAACCCAAAAAATTAATATTTTCGAGAGTCAAGGGTCGCCGTAACCCCCCTTCAAGCCTCTGCTAAATGTTAATGGCATTTTTTCTCATCAAAAAGCAATGTTTGGTCAACCAAATGGAATTCAGAATTCTGCACTGTGTCGAAAATAACGAAAGTAGCGTCACTAAAGCTATTGTAACCTGTAAACTAATTGTCAGAATGTCATGAAATTCTGACAAGTATCGTTTGAAGTTCAGTATTACTCAGAAATTAGTGATGTGTTAAATCTGGCTCATACATCCCTATCATTTGGTGGTCGGCATAGCCTCAGGTATTGCGAATAATCCGATTTCCATCGAGACGTTTCAATTAGCAATCGAAATATTTAACCAAATGTTTATCCAAAGACTTAACACGAATTGAGTTCAGATGAGTTCTCATGCCGTAAATGAGTTCGAACGCGTTATAAATGCGCGAAGGCGCAATTCCTCACTTTATTCATATGATGATTTTGGCCTAATGGTGCCAACGGTCTTTTCACATGGTAGCCCTTCTTATTTTTAACAATCTAGACACAACATTTAATGCTTCATTTTAACAATTTTATAGACCATCCACTATCTCAAAGTATTTGTTTATTTAAATAAAGTTACATTTGAAAGCATTTGCAATGATTTCAGTTTTATCTATGGCTTATAAAGAAGTACTTTCTTTGTTTTTTTAAACTTATTTAACTCTTAAACCAAGTGAACTTATGCGTATCGCTAAGAAACCCATTAAAAACTAATGTGCTAAAAAACTTAAGTATTGATATCATTTTTAGTCAATTTTTAAGGCTTCTCGAGAATAGGAAAAAAGTTTTGCTACATGATTTATTAAAATTTGATTTATTATTCTTTCGTATATACTTTTTAAATATCTGGGAAATTTATTGCTACAATAAAATCTTCAAGAGTTGAATATTTGAATATTCTTTAAAATTTTATTAATTCCCTAAGATCTAGAAATTTAAATTGTAGAATATTAAATATCGATTCTGCTATATTTTCATTTTATTTGTTCTATTAGTTCTATATTAAGCCGTCGTAGTTAATTTTGTCTCGTCCCGTTTTCATTCGAAGCTGAAGTCTTTATTTGGTTTTTCTCTTTTGCAATATTTTGAAATTTTCGCTAAAATTTTTAACTTTTATAGATTTTTGCTTAGTGCTTTTTTTTCTTGTTTTTTTTTTTTTTTTTTTTGCTTCAAGTTTTTATATATCTTAAATATTTAATCATAAGGATGGAGGTGTATGATTTTCGAGTGCGGTATTTTACTATATAGTTGCTTAATTGTCTAATTAAAAAAAAAAAAAAAAAAAAACAAAAAAAACTTTGAAAATTTTATTTTTATTCCGTTTTGTTTGGATTTGATTTTTATTTTTTTGTAAAAATTTATTAATAAATCATTTCACAATAATAAATGTAAAATATATTTAGTTAATAATAAATATTGTATAGAATATACACTTAGTTGTGGTTTAGAAAAAAAGAAATTATTGTTTTTCTCACAGAAAGCTTAATATTCCTCTTACGTTGAATTAATTAAAAGTCGCTTAAAAGGAAAAGAATTTTTCGTGTTTTTCTTTCTATTAATATTATATTCTAAAGTGAAAATTGGAGAAAAAATTTAAAAACGACTTTGTTATCATGAACAGATTTCTTTAGACACATTATGCCTGCAATGTTTAACCGAAGAAAGATGATGCAATATGTTAGCTCTGGTGGAGATCTTGTACACTTGTACACCTGTCAATAAGAAAACATTAAATGATTCTATAATAGATTAAGACGTTAGAGAAGGACTTTATGTTAGTGTGAATGATTTTGCATTAGTGGTTTTTCGTAAATCTTTTCCTTTTTTCTTTTCCTGGTAAGTTATTTAAATTTTTGCGACACATGTTAAGATCTTATTAAAGACGAATCGACAATTTTATACCCTTGCTGATTTTATATCCTTTGCTGAATTGACTTGCCTCGGTTTCCTTTCAGAAATAAATCACAAGGTGTTTGATTTTTCGGAAGAAGGTACAACACATATACATCAAAAGCTCAAGAGTGTTTGACAAATAAGTAAAAACACTATATTGGCCTATCATTAAATACTCTCCACCTCGCTACAGCTGTTCATTTAAATGGTCGAATCCGTATCATTTTCAACAGTGTTCGTCTTTGGGCCAAAACACATCGGTGGACCAAATTTTATTAAAATATCTCGAAAATTGCAACATGTGGGCTGAGCACAAGAAAATAAGATAGACCGATGGACAGATGGACAAGCTTAAATCGATTTGCACAGTAAATATGAATCGACCGCTATAATAAAAAATGGGTCTATTTTAAGTCCTTCTGCACGTTGCATACTTTCACACAAATTTGATATAACCTTGCACCACATATGGTATAGGGCGCAGAAATGGACAAACCCTGTACAAATCGACGTCTACTGATTAATGACATTTGCTGTTATATAAAAAAGTTGAAAATAGAACGAATAAATAATTTTGAAAATCATTAGCAATTCCTTCTTTTTGCTAATGTTTTTCTCAGGGCAATTTACGTTGTTTTCACGCGATATTGATGGAAGTTAAAAAAAAGTAATTAAAAAAATCGACTCTTAAAAAAAAAACCAAATCAAAACTGCTATCGCTACAGAGAGTCTTTCTAAAGTCTAGATAAAAGCCCTACGAAACCCTTGAATTTCGGGAAGGACACAATTATCAAAGCAAGGATTACCATCGCCACTTATGGGGGCAAGAATGCAATTCTTTGGGTGCTCAGGGATATATGTGGCTTTTGGGAAACGAATAAACTGACCGAGCATTGCGTACTCGCGGCTTAGCGGAGAAAACGGATCTCCAAAGATATATTGGAACAAGTATTAGAAAGAAAATTGATAAAAAAAGAAAAAAAGTAATGCTACCAACTACACCACCGTCATATTAACCTAAATCTTGTTCCATCTCTATATCCAGTCAATGTCGAGAAAATAATGGTTAGAATGTTGACAAAAGTTCGCTGCTGACTAGTCGTACGACATATAACAAATATACTTTTTTAACTTGAAATTGTGGACAAAATCATACACCTTGTGAATACGAAAGTTTTCCCATTTCTTACGGATATACTGAAAGTAGGTGCGGAATGTAATATCAATAAAACAATTACTGTACGCAATGTTATATGACACTCATTCAACTTATTTATAAACTCCATCGTTGACGATATTAAAGCGACCAACAATTATGTTAATGACCACATGAACCATCTATTTTTTTTATTTTTAAACAGAGCCCATAGGCTTGGCTTCTAGAGCTGGCTTTATTTTAATCCAAGAATTTATTTCCTTGGGATAAGTAAAATGTAATAATAATATCTTGCTTCCGGAGTTAGCCAAGACCCTTTTAGAATTTAATCAAGCCAAGACCTTTTAAGAATGTAATCCACAGATTCCACAAAAGATAGGGGAGTGTTCTTGTCGTTGATCTTATTATTTTTAAGATGGGTTTTGTAACCATTAGTCGGTGCCGATCGTTGGCCTAAAACACGCGATTATTACAGTAAACGCATATTTTGATGGACAAACTAACTTGAGGCAATTACTATCTTTAGCGAGGAGAACGTTTTGTAGTACCAAGGGTGCTTATATGTAAAATAGAGTCGTCTGCTTAAAAGCAGATCAAATTAAATTACATTAAAAATATTTATTGCTTTGATTAACTAGCGATCAGCATGGGTTTGTTGACGTTATGCTAAGGAATAAAGCAGTTCACGACAAGTGTAATGGATCGAACAGTGGTGAAATATCATTCTCACCTACGAAGAGGTGGAAAAAATTTGGAAAAACTATTAAAGTCTTCAGTAGAAGTGAATGCAAATTGTAATCAAATCGTAATTCGTAATCTAAGAAAGGAACTCAGGTATACTGCGCTCATCTCATCATTTTTTGTTTTTCTCTATTTATGATATTATATGCGTTTGTATGAGCGTAAAAACTCGGTTTTTAAATTTTTTCCCCATATCTCCATATCATATATATTTATCGCTTCTTCATTATACTCATTCACTACTTCCCTATATTTAAGCATAGTAACACATCTAGAAATTTTTGTCTAACTACGAATATCTTTATTTCAACTCTTCAATATTAGAAATAACTGTTCTATTTTTTCATGGGGGATTCTTTCTTTTTTCTCCTATTTTCGTTTAAGTGAATAATTTTTCCCCAATTTTTTTCATTCATTGCACAAATTTATTATATCACATTTTTTCACCCCTTTGTGAACGCTTTTCTAGCTTTTCACCATTTTCTTTGTCTTTTTCTTCATTGCCCGGCTCTGTAGGACTAATTGGGGACATTTCAACGCTGTCCAGCAGCGGTGTTTTCTCTTCACTGCAGCAACTACTGCATCCAGCTCCATCGTCCATTGAGAATATTTTAGCTAATTCTATGCCACTTAACGTACGCCTCGATGGCGATTCATCTGGAGAACTATTCTCTTCGCTGAGTGTTATGTTAACGCTATTTGGATTGCTATTATCACTGGTACTGGTGTCTGTGGTATTATCTAAAGTTTTGAACACGGCATTGCGTGATTGCGAGCGTTTGGGAGATCTGGTGGTATCTAGTATTAAGAGTGGCGTAGAGGATGTGATCGGCTTCTGCAGAGACGACGAGGCGACGGCAGTACTAGATAATTGCGATAGTTGTTGATTGATATTATAAGTGGAACCAGCTGGGCTAGTTGAATTTTGTTGGCAGGGTAATGTAGCCAAAGAGGTGGTCTTAATATTGGTCGTTTTTAGGCGATTAATCGAGCATGAACTCCAGCTAAGCTGGTTGGGGTGGGGTCGCTTTTTATAACTTTGTTTTGCATGTTGTTGTCCCATTTGTTGCTGTTCTTGATTATATTTAGCGTATTGGGTTTTGGATGGTTGCAATTGATAATGTCGTTGATGACGTTGTTGTTTATGATATTGAGACGACTGTGATGGTATTGCTTGTGCTGATACATTCGCTTGACCACCACAAGCATTATTGTCATCGTTGAAGCTCATTTCATCTTCAGATAGACAGCAAGGTTCGTTGCTGTTCAAAGGCATAGTATTATTAATGGCTGTCTGTTTGAGTGTGGTTAAGGTAACTAAATGACGTTCCGAGTACGATTTGCGAGTGTCCATAACGCGTAAATAGTCTGAAGAGTCCGCGAGATCTTCACTTTTCGAACTGCAATAACGCCGATTGTTAACTGATGAATTATTGCAGAAGCTAGTGGTAACAGTTATTTCGGGTCCGAGGGTTTGATTGGAACCCAAAATTTCATTAATAGAACCACCACGATTCAGAGATTGGCGACTATGACTGCGACTACAATACGAGGACGAACTATCATAATGATTGTCGCGCAATGAAGATGGCGATAGACGCGCCGAGTGATTCGGAGAAGACTCTAAAAGAGAGTCGTTGGATTTGGCAATGCGATTTTTGCGATAGAATTTGCTGTCGCGCCATATGGTTTGACGACTGTTAGACGATCCCGAAGCTGTAGCCGGTCTCTGCATTTCCAGAGATATGCCAGAACCGGCTAAAGTTGTGGAGGATCCTGGCGATGAAGTAGTCACTTGACCTGGCGATATATCGTGCGGTATGACCTGGCTGGAAGTTTTGCTTATACGAAATGAGGCGTGAGTAAGTTTTTTATACTTTTCGCTCTGTACATTAACGCGATTATCAGAATGTGTTCTATCTGTTATCGGCATGAATGCATTATCTATACGTCGCTCTTCTTCTAGCGATCGGAAAGCCAAACGGTTGACATTTTTGAGGTGTTGCTTGTCCGAGCTAGAACTACGTTTGTTAGGCGACATGTCTTCAAAGGAACTGACGCGATATTTTTGAGAGAAAACTTCGATAGTTCCCGAACGTTTGGATGGAGAAGTCGTATAAATAGAATTTTGATCATTTACTAGGATTTTCGGGGGATCAAATTGTTGTTGTTGCTGCTGTTGCTGCTGTTGTTGATTGCTGGTTGGTGCACAAGTGTTGGAGGATAAGCTGGAATTACTAGAATTAGTTGTTGCAGTCACCAGTATTTTAGGGGACAACGATACTGGAAAATGTTGTGGTCTCAGATTGCCTGTAGAGCCTGACGAGCTAGAGGCACCCGAACACGAGCCCTCTTCAATATTTAGAAAATTGCTGGGCGAAGATTCGCGACAAGGCGATGATATGGCTGAATCTTGAGAAGCCATGCCACGTGGTAGCGTAGTTAATTCCAGGCAAGTTTCATGGCCCGCTGTAGTTGTTGCTATTATTATATCTTCTACACCTTCATCAATAGGCGAGGAGATTGATTGAAAACTACTGAGACGAAAGCTTGAAGATCCTGTGGACAAATCGTTGTCGGTTAAGGAGCCAAAAGCAGAATCTTGTGAAGGATTACTGCGACCATACTTTAAACATTTTAGCGAGTACTCTAGACGTCTGCTTTTTGAATTTTTAAAATTACATATATCGGCTGTTAATTGATGGTTGAAAGAAACTACGGCTGCTGTTAAAGCTGAGGGATGAGAGTTACCACTGGACTGTGCGTTGGATGTATTTAACCCGCCCAAAGTTAAATTTTCCTTAGGTTTAATATTCTCTTTTTCATTTTCTTCGATTCGGTCAACGACTAATGTGGTTGGTTGTTGTGATGATTGCGGTTGGTGTTGCTGTTGTGGAGGTAATTGTGGCACGTTTTCGGTTTCTTCATGTGAGATTATTGTAGTGGCAGTGATGCTACTTTCCGAAGAGCATATGCTATCCCCCATGCCCACCGCACCTCCAGAGCCACTAAGTTTTAAATTCAAACTGCTTGAAGTGCTTGAACTGCAACGTGTCATGGTCTGCTGTGGTTGTTGTTCTTGAATTACAATCTGTTGCGACTGTTCTTGTTCGTGTTGCTTTTCTGCTCCTCGTTCTTTTTTAAGCTCTGTAGCCTCCTGGTAAGGTGAAACATGATTATCCTCCAACTGAGTAGTATTGTCACAGTAGTGTATTGGTGATTCCATGGTATCGTAGGGTGACTTTTGGGCCAAGTATGGATAACTGTGATGATGATGATGTTGGCTCGAGCTAGAAGCTCGTTTATGATGACTTTGTTGATGTTTCTGATAGATCTGCATACGTTGCAATTGTTGTTGATGATAATTACAACCGACGACAATTTCATCAAGTAGGCCTTCTTCTGAATCACTTGATATGCAATCAAAAGATTCCATTGTTCGGCTAATGCTATTGTTTTTGTTTGGTAAAATTGAAGTAGAGTTAAAATAAAAACAACAAAAAGGACATGAATGCAATGAAGTGGAAGAGAAAGAATAGAAAAAAAATATATGAACTTTATTTAGTAAAGAGTGTCAAGTGTGGCGAAAACAATTTCTTTTTTTTTTTTTTTTGCTTTGACTTAACATATATTGTCATGTCTATGCATAATACAGAGTAGAAATGTCAATGTTTGTGTGTATGCGTGTATTTAGAGGTGTTTATGAGTTAGTGATATGTCATCAGATGTCAGTAACGAAGAAAAGCTTGAACTATGCTTCACTTCTTAGGCACGAGATAATGCATTTTTGTGTTTTGCTTTCTTTCTTTTTTCTTTGATGTGAACTCATTCATGTAGAAAACATGCAATTAGAAAATGTTCTTTTACATTTTAATATTGCTAGTGAGAGCGTATTTGCCTGAACGTTTTCCGAAATGCAAAAGCGGCACGAACAGGGAGAAATAAAATTTTGATGATTTGGCTTTATTTTATACGTTTAGAACGGAGAAACATTTGATTGTATCCTTTTTTTTTTTTTTTTTTTTTGGCTTTATTTTATACGTTTAGAACGGAGAAACATTTGATTGTATCCTTTTTTTTTTTTTTGATAATTTCTTTTCTCCCTTCGTAATAGATTAGCCACATTTAGGTGGAACATGCAAAACATAAATTAATTTGCACTCAGCAGTACATGCACATTACAGGTAAATTGCAAAATAACACAAATTTTTACGTTCTTTTGAAACTTACACACGATTGATTATTTAGTCATGCTTACCTATTACGTTAAGAATATAGAATTCGTTTATTTTGAAAATGGCTTAAGTCCATTCTTCAAAAACAAAAAGTCAATCTTAAAGTACTTCTCCACTTCGCTTTACGCATGTCGAGATATTCGAACATTTTTCTTTAAACAGTGAAATTTTTCTAATGACAAATCTGATCTGATCTTATAAACAAATTGTAGAGAATTCTTTTCTTTTAAATGCGTAAGAAGACGACTCGGTCTAATCAAAGTGTGTGTAACTGTGTTGCTCCAGATTTAAGTGCAGATCGATTTGATGCTAACTGATGTGGCCATTTGGAGAATTTGAAATTTTTGAGCTTTGTCTGTTTAGAACATTTTGTCCCATTGCCACTTCGGTTGGCTTCGATTTCGTTGACTTGAAAATTTTGTTTTGAGCAAAAATTTTGACATAAACCCGAATGAACAGTTTTGTGCGGTAATTTTCCAAAGTATCCTTTGTTGCAAGGAAACGTGTGTGCAAATCAATTTACTTACATTTTCCGTGATCGACGTGCATTAGCGGTAGATTAGTGATAGAATTTAAAAACATCTTTTTGGCAAATAACGGTATAAAGCACGAAAAGATATTATAGACTGTCATTTACTGTGAAGTTCGAGCAACGTTAGAGACTACTTTGTTTTGCGAAAATAAACATCGGCCGTAAACAATGCATTGTTTTTCGCCAGTGAAAGAGAAAATTATTACATTACATAAGCATCGAAAATGTCCAACAAGCATTTGTTTTAGGGCAAGCAAGAGAGTATGGATTATCTGTACGATTGCTTTAAAATTAAACAAATAAGAAAATTATATTCGAGAGAATCCTTGATACCTACCATTTCAAGATTGTGTATATAAAAAGCACTAAAATATTTTCTTAAACGAAATACTAATCGATAAGCACTATTTCTCTATTGACATTCGTGATCAGCTGTAAAAGTCATTTATATTATTAATATAATTATTCTTAAAAAAGCATTTTTTTACAACTTTTGGGTTTTTAATTGATTTTTTCCCCTGGTAGGCGCGGTTGTGGAAAAAATACGCTCACTTTCAAAACTGTTATGCCAAGTTGAAGGTTTATATTTTGGCCTTATGGCCGATCACTAGTCATAAGGGAAAACCAAGTTCCCTTGTTATAGTCTCTTAGACTCTGGCGATTTTAGTACTCGGAAGGAATAGCCACAAAAAGCTCTTCAATACCAATTTCTTTACAAAACATGGCTACTCTTGGAAGCCACAAACAAAAAGATGCCTTGTGCCTTGTGAGATCTCTGCGATGTTACTCAGAATATGGTTATATATCTCCATGTTTGTAACCGCGAGCACTTCAATGCAGTAAAAGGAAAAGACATACGCTGAAATGGACATGGATAACGGGACCCAGCTTATATATATTGCACACAATATCCAACGAGTGTATACAAGGGTATTACAAACGACAGGGAAAATTTAGTTTCTCCCTAACCTCCAATGGTTGGCTTTAGTAAACACTTGCCCATGCTAAACAGCAGTCTTTTTTTAACTCGTCGTGATATATATTGGGTAGCGTATCGCTCAATAAGTTCGTAGGATGATAGACAAATAAAGGATGACTACTGATGAATTCTAATGATTTTTATATAGTACCAACTTTTAAATAGAATGTGTCAAAATTTCACGATGTTCTGAGCAGTAGTTTAGAAGTTACAGTTGTTTTAGTGGGAAATTCGCGTGAAATTTTGCCACACTTCGATTGATACTAAAAATCAAATCGATTCGTCAATAGTGGCTGTATCGATATGGTGAACTTATCGATCTATCACTTCACATAATAAGTTCGTAAGTTCTTAGGTTGGTGCCATATACATATTATATATGTATATATTACATATAAAGTATATCCTTGCATACATACATATGGCATGATATACATATATCTTGTGTAGGATATATTTGAAAAAACCATTTTATATATTTCGACATTACACTAAATGGACTTAAGCAATTTTCCAAATAAAGAACACATATGTATAAAAAACTACGTTTTTAACGATACAAATGGACTGGTAAGTGGGTGGATAAATGGGTATGGAGGTGGTTTGATATACATTATTAATTTCTTTGCTATAAGTGAATCGAAAACTTGCGGGTGGACATAGAGGATTTTTAACAAAACAATACTAAAATGAGAAAGGAATTAAGAAAATGTGTTTGTGACAAGGAAAGCCAAAAAGAGAGAAGAGGTAGATTGTATAGCCACACACACAGTAGAGGAGATTTAAAGCAAAAAACGAAAAATGTTTAAAAAAACAAAAACTTACCATACATTGTCTTAAGTAAATCTTTCAATTTATTTGATTACATTTTATTTTTGCTTAATTTAAACAAAAACATTATTATCGATTATAGTGCTTCGTATTGTATTAGTTGTTGTAATATTTGTACCAATTTCATGAATTTCTTATTAGTACATACGAAAGACTTCATAGGGCGTCGGTATAACTCTGATGTATTGTTTTATTTATTATTTGGATTAATAAATATTCAAATAGAAAATGGAAACAAATATATGGAAAAAACACATTAAAAAAAAATTAAATTGTCTTAATAAAAAAAAAAATGAAAAAATTGGATTAAAAATTCATAACAATCAAGTAAGAAAGCAATATTCGCCTGGGATCGAATTTTATATGCCCACCAATTAAAAATAGTGTGTGAAAATCATTTATTAAACAATGGTCCCTATTAAAAGACTTGTTAAAATGGCTCAAGTGGACTTCATAATGCTGTCGCAGCAATAAGATGACGACAAGAAAGGTCAGCAGCAATATATTGCAATTGTACGTGACGGCGTTTCCTGGCTGGCAATCGAAGAGGCAATGAAAGGTTGCTATGAGCTTTTCTTTTTTTTTGGATTTGCAGTAATTGAAGAAATAAAATTGAATGAATATCGCATGCGATTAATTTTGCTTAACTAAATTTTATGTGATAAAAATCTCAGTCTTATTCAGGCCACGGTTTTTGAGTTTGCAAATTCATTAAGTGGTCATTAAAACTTGATGGCGATTGGTATCGCGTCTTGTCAATTAATTATCGAATAAAGGGTACAATTTGCTTGTATGGTTTTCATAAGATGGCAGAGTGAGCCACGCAAAGATAAGTATACGCTTCGTTACGCCGATTAAAGTTTTTCTTGCTTCTTCGATACGCATCATTTGTTTATTTACTTTTTTTTTTTGATTTTAGAAACGGAATGACAGGATTAATTTATTGGCGGGCATAGAGATGGTAACAAAAATGGCAGTTATATGGCATTTAAAAAAATGTACAAAAAACTTTTTCGCTCTCAAAAAACCATAACAAAAAGTATTACTATAAATAAATAAATAATTAAGAGAGTAGGAAAGTTATATATAAGAGAGTGATGGAAAAGAAAAAGATATATAAAAACAAACATGCTACAGAGAAAAATTAACATCTTGAGGACGAATATTTTATCGCTGATTTCATAAGGAATAAAAAGTTTTTAATGATATGTACGTATGTTGATGTCAAAAGTATGCTTATGAATATATGACTATAATATAATAGAATCACAATAACACATGATAGGCCAGCTGTCCAGTATACACAGTACACATTGAAAAGGGTTACGTATTGTAAAAGACTGTAACATGAAAGCTTTTTAGCATGGTTAGTATAACAGAGGTTTCTTCTTGTATCTATGAAGTTATGATGGTAGTAATTTTCAACAGCTTTTTGTACATTTATTTTATTTATTTATCTTTTTTTTTCGTAATTAAAAAAAAAACAATAATAAAAAGAGAATAGCTTTGTATACTTACCCAGCTCTGTGGTCTCTGGGTGTTGAGGGTGGTGTGCAAGGTGAACTTGTCTCGCTGAACGAATTACCCAAAGAAGCACATTGTCGTTTCTTTACCGCTTGCAGCAAATTTAAGGTGGAACGACTAAGGCTCGGCTTGATTGTCTTTTTCCAATAAGTAACAGAAAAATTGTTGAAGATTTCTCGATTAAAAAACAAATTTTCACTTACATTAAAGCAGGGACCTCGTAACTCCCTTAGATCGATAGATCTAAATAAATCACATAATACTAAATCCTCTACCGTTGGACATGCTCCATTCGGTGGCTCGAATATTAAACCCAGAACATCTAAAATCTAAAATTGACGGTTTCGTTTTTAATTGATTGTGTTTGTTAGTCTTTTCTTTGTTTTTTGTAGTCAGAGGTTGTTTTACATACTTGTGGATAATGTTCCATTTCCATTTCTAGCACCCTCATGGACGGTTTTGGCGTGGTCATCTCTTGGCCCATGCACATTTCATAGAGCAAATGACCAAAACATATGATATCAACATTCTCAATATCGGCCACAGAACGTGACCACATAATAGCATTGATTCGTGAGCTAAGTCCCAGTAAACCATTCTCTAAGCCAGATAATCTAAAATAGAAAAAATAAGAAAAGGTTAGAAAATAACGTAGAAGTCCATAAGAATCTCTGATGATCTAAGATAAGAAATACGGTTATAATTATTTGACAGTAATGTCCCTCAAGTTAAATGACCTTTTGGCCTCAGTGCTATATTTTGTGGTAACACTTGATCGCAAATTAATCTTAGCATCCGCCTTGAAAATATTTTCGCGAAAATTTGTCTTACGCTATGAAAACTGTAGAACTTCAATTTGATTGAAATCAAAAAAATGGAACAATTCAAGTGTGACGTAATAGTATTCCGCTGGCAATATAAAAGCTCCATCGTCCATAATCGGTTTTACGCGTCGCTTGGTATTTTATCTCCTTTTTGTTCTTTGGAAAATTACTTAATATAGTATAGTGTGTTCTGCACAAATCAAAACAAATAATCATTTGAGCAGAGTGGAAAAGAAAAATGGTCCCGCCAAGGTCTTGCAAATCTTTTTCGCACATTGCCATTGTAAGATTAGAACTTTTGATGGCCCCTTATCGGCCGTCCTAGAAAAAGTTGTAGTTCGCTGCAATACAATACATTGTGGAAACACATTCGAGTGAATATATAAATATTTTTGTTTTATTATACGATCCATCACCCAGGGAATGTTTCTCTATTCGTGTAATACGATGACGATCGGCAAGCAGTTCGGAAAGGGAAAGAAACAGTGAAGCTAGCGCAGCCTAGTGCACAGTCGGTAAGTATTATGTCTTTATCGACCTTATTTTCATACCGAAATTGCGTTTGTAGAGAACAAATTTTGTGGACTATTCGCATATACATCCAACGTTGTCAAATCGGATGATCTTAGTGAATTAATTGACGGCCCAATTTATTGGAGTAATTCTTCCGCCGAACTCGAATGATAAGTTAAGCGTTTCCCGACTTATATAGCACGTTGTACCATCTATCGGTTCAACATTCAATGTAATTGCTTTATTACGACCATTTGAAGGAAAAATTAAGGCTTTGGCTGGTTTACGTATTTACAAACAAGGCTCAGTTACAATTGCTATCAGCCGAGTGCAAATTAGGTTTTAATTAAACATCGGAAGAAAAGAAAAAAGGAAAAATTAGGTTGCACACGTCAAACATATCATAAAGTTTATCACTGCAGTGGCAAGGAAAGCAAAGTTTGCAAAAAAAAAAAGAAAAAACTCAAAATATATGGAAAAATGTAATTTCGATACTCCACTATTTTTGGTTTTTCTACTGCGTTGTTTCTACCTTTGTATGGATAACGTAGAATAACGCATATAACGCATTTACGTGCAGGTTTTTTTATCATTTACCAATTTTCTTGCTTTTGAAGAGAAATATGTCTCCGTTTGTTTTACATTGTCGGGGTGTTCTTCGACTGGTTTCGATCTCACTCAATATCAACGTCTACTTTCAATGTGTGCAAGAAATTCCATTGTTTCTGACCAATTGGAATATGATACCTTTTTTCGCGTCCAAGGGAATGCTGATCACAGAAATCACATGGATGAGCAGACGAACTTGCCTTGACCGATTCAGACTTTGATTCGGTCTGCAATATATGTAGGACATATATATATGTAGGGTCTCTAAAGCCTTCTTCTCGGTGTTGCAAATGTTTTGACGAAATAAATACACACTCATCTTCTGACGGCGGATGTAAAATGTGGATATGATTTCATATAAATTGTACACGAGTGTATTTTATGTAACCTTTTTATGGACTCCTTCGATTTGGATAGAAAAAGTAGAAGTAGGTAGGTAGGTGAAGTTGTCTCTTGGTATGTTTATTGTGCCAGTAAATGTCAAACATCACGCATTGCCTGACTGGTAAGGTTAGATCGTGCTCCGGCCGACACTCTAAACAGCAATTAAACCTTAAACTTTTACCATAAGAAACCTATTAAGGCGTTGGGTCAACTGCGGTTACTCACCAAAATTTAGTTTGGGCAAAGGAATTGCTTTAAAATCTCAATCAAGGTGCTTGAAGAACTCGTTTACAGAGCAGGCAGAAACGTCGGGCTCCTTTTTAGGGCAAACGCAATGCACCCGCAACGACTTCCGAAGTTGGAAAAGCTGACATCCTAATTTTTTTGCCCGAGAAATTGACTACCATTACATCACATGGATATGTTTAAATCGATGTTAAACAGATCTTGATGCTGATTACGAACCACTTTAAAGTGTCTCTCAAACTCCTTTGTAGGCTGCAAATGTTTTGGGAAGACGATAGATTTAAAAATGGTTCAATATTGCTACCGCCCGGCAGTCACGCAGCTACTCGCTAAACGATACTTCCTAAGGGCTACTTTATACATAACTGAAGGTTTTTCCTTTTCCCAAATCCGACAATTCGCGGTTGTTCTCCACTGAGCAGATAGTGCACTTCATCAGAAAAATTGATTTTCGCGGCCTTCTTCATAAGAGGTTCGAACAATCGAAACGCGTTGATATATAGTGAACGAACTCATTAATACATTTTGGACTCATTCCCACAAGTTATGTTTTTCTTGTAAGAAGTTAAAAAACATTAATAAGCTGAACGACCTATACAATGGATGCTATAAATGAAAGGAGAGCGATGGTGGATAATAAAAGAGAAATTGACCTACAGAACAATGTCTTTCTTTCACTTTTTTGCTTTATTATTTTACAGCTTCAGTCAAAGTGAGAAATCATTTCACTTTGTATTTGAATAAAATTAAATTTTTTCTTTCTTTTTTTTTTTTTCTACTGAACATTATTGATTTAAGTAGCGCTAAGCAACAAAAAGGTGAAATGAAGGAGAAAGTTTACAGAAAAGTGTTTAAACTTTTTTTTATTTCTTTCATACAATATTACGAGATAAACTTTTGACTGAAATAGGATTACTTTATAAAACAGTCTTATGTAGAGCAAACGAATGTGCAGCAATTAGTTTAAGCAGATAGCTGATAAAGAAAAACTAATAAGAAAATTATATACGGCGGAGAAGGAATCTTGTACACCCACCGTCTTTATCGTAACAAAGACTAAATGTAGAACCAAAAGACTAAATTCCGGCACATTGCAGTTTATGGGCACCCAGAAAGCAAAGGTGTTCCTCTTATATGTTGCACTATAGGCGTGCAGGCACCAACTTGCGTGCAAAGGTTTCAACGTCCCATTGTCCAATTTTGCGAAAATACTTACCTCTGAGACTGTAAAGATTGGCAGGCGGACAGAGAGACATGTCCAGGTGAATTTCGAATTCGATACTGCTCAGGAACATAAATACGTTATGGGATGTTTGAAGCTTCCTTTTGGTCTTTGTGTAGGTCCATTTTTCAGAGCATTCATACGGTCGCCCGTAGAATATATGCAGAAATTTGCATTGTAGTGCTGCAGTATATGAGCAGTAAGTGAAAGCCGCAAACCTTTTTTGCTCTTGAAAACAAGTGTGTTCTCAGCTTACATAGTACTGTAAACATCGCCCTCGGCTGATTTGGGTCATTTTCTATACCAAACTGCATCCAAGAACTTGTGATGCGTCTGCGAAATTTGAAATCGGGAGCCGAATTTTGCGGTCAGGGGATTGTTTACCACAGACGCTACACAGAGCGATAAGGAGACGGACTTGTTCCATGCCACTCGGAATGTTGATTAAGAATATAGCTCGCCCTGAGGGATCTTTGAGGCTTCTTTTGGTTGTTGCAACTGCTTTCACAGAGAGAAATATATACTCCTCCCTTCCGGTGGTGGGTACAAAAAACAAGGAGAGGAGGAGGAGGGGTGAAAATTTTTCTTTTTGGTCCATCACATCATTCGAATGCTAGTGTAGGCGCGAAACTTTTTCTTTCATTGCTGCGATTTTTTATTTGTGACGTAAACTAAGATTATATAGTGATGTACATACAACATATACATACATGTAGATGCATGGATTGCGAATAGTTATTATTCACTTGTTGAGTTTTTAATTTATTTTCACTCTCGGCTTTGTTTGCAAACCCTTTTGTAGGGGATGATTTCTTTGTTATACCTAATTAGCTGCAATGGCTTATAATTTATTTTTCCTAAGAGTTTCCGTTACAATCTAAGCTACTAGCCCTTAACATTGTTTACTCTTTATTTAATGATGTCAAGAAGAAGAATTATGTCATTTTTTTGCTTTTTATACCCATGATCGAAGGATGTGGAGTATATTCATTTTGTCAAAACGTTTGCAACGCCCAGAAGGAAGTATCAGAGACTCCACAAAGTACATATATTCTTGATCGGCATCAAATTTTAAATCGATTTAAGCATGTCCGCCTCTCCGTCTGTTCCTTGTCTGGCTATGCAATCTGTTCTAGACATTCTCTTGGCCGCAAAAGTACAGCTATCGACTTCAATTTGTCAGAAACATTGGAAGTTCCTGCACACAGGTTGGCGTTAAAAATGAGCCTAATCGGTCGAAGGACACGCCCACAACGCCACAAAAACTGAGAACACCTATGTGTTTCAAAAAGAATTATAAATTGGTTTTTTGCTCATTACTCATAAACTATAGCAAATAAATGTACAAAAATTTGAACGCATATTTTTGTATACAATGGAAAAAACTGACCGCGCCTACCCAATATTATAGTGTATCAAAATTGAATAGTTTTCTCAATGCCTTTATAACGTGCAGAAACAAGCTTCAATAACCCTATAAAGTAAACAAATTCTTGGCCAGTTTCAAATCTTGAATACACCTAAACATCTCCGTCTGTTCGTCTGTCCACTTGTCTGTTTGCAGAATTTTGTAGTATTTGTGGTACACATTTTCCCCTTGGCGAAAATGGAAGATACCGCCTACAAATGTGCAAAAGAATTTAGAATAGACCCAAAGTATTTAAAAGACACGCCTACAACTCCCGCATGTCTGTACGACAAAAACTTTTATTTTGAAAATAGAAAAAATCACCTGCGCCCACTCCCTATTATAGCGCATGACAATTTTGTTCTTTTATTTTTTTTGTCTTTTTCAGGGTACCGGCGATGGGTATAAAAGATTCGATCCCGACCGAATTTAATTTTCTTACTTGTTGTTTAATGGAACCGTTGAAAATATCATATTTCATGTTTGCAGGCTAAGGATACAGTTCTGTAGAAACAGATGAACTTTCACATTTCTCTTCTTCGTTTTTTTCTGGAGTTTTGAAGGTAAGTAAAAGGAAACGTTTTCCACTTGTTGATCGAAATGATGTTAGTTGAGTGTTCTACTGCAACCTTCTTTTTTGCGATCTTGAGGGTTCCAGTAGGGTAACAGAAGGAATGATTATTCCTACATCGACCGATGACCTCAAGTTAAGTAAAAACATATATGCTTTATAAATTCTCTCACGTATGTTTCTAGCTTTTTTTCAAAATCCTTTTTGCATGTGGTTTTCAATGCGTGAACTTAGAAGAAGAAGAGAATTTAATTCATTTTCACTTGTCCCAGCTGAACTAAGGGTTGTCATAGTGTGCTAATGCATATTGATTAGTATATGCAAGTCCGAGCTGGCGACAGTGTGCGAACACATATAAGTAAGTAAATGTAACAAAAGGAACTGTTCGTTGGAAAGAGTTAAAAGGCGGACAAGGTGGACCATTAGAAAATTTACACCATTTCATTTAATACAATTTATCTTTTTAGGCCTTAAGGGGCGAAAAAACTACCTCTTGTCGTTATATAAAGACTTTTATGTTGTGAAAATTGTTATAGGGGGAGTGATCAGAAAAACAGACTCATTTGCGCCAAATTTAACGCAATAAACTCATATGTCGTTTTATTATTCTGGACGAGACGTAATCCCATACTAATTAAAATTAGACCTTATTGCCCCGCAAAGACTTGTTCATTGTAAGAGCATTCTTATGGGATGTCCTCCGAAGAGCACAACCATCCAATGGCCCATTTTTTTTTATATAAAAATTTTTTAAGCAGAATTTTACACGATGAGTGAGCATAGAAGTCGTATGCTTCAATCCATCTTTAGTAGAAAGTCAAGTTTTGAGTCAGAACTCGCCAGTACCACAAAGTACATTAAAGGTTAGACACATTCATGAGCGGAAATCAGATGGACCGACAGACACAAAAACAAACAGAATTGATATAAAAAATTGGACTCTACATTAGTGCATAATGAATGTTGCATATATCTGCACAAATTTAGGTCGTGAGGGCTATAATTATGCAATTAATAGCGATTTCCTTTGTCGTTCAAAAATTTTATATAGTAAGCAATTAAAAATCGGGCGATCACTATTTCGTCTCCCATAATTTTTCGACGTGAACGTCAGGGACAATTTCCAAATGTCGTTTTGTCGAACTACAATAACATTATGTTATAGAACGGCATTTGGGATTTTTATTGAGGTTTAAGTACATTATTATACACTTAGCACTGCAATTGTATGCCGAAAATGTGGACCTTCCATAATAGGCAAATTTTTTGTCGGTCTCTCTACAGATTTCAAGTCTTTGGGCTAAATTTAACTTTTTCCTATTTCTTGTGAACGGCGTGTAATAATAATAAGGCAATCACCTTTTGCGCAGAGTCGAATTATTTTTTCCCTTATATTGCGAAACCGCGTGTTTAACGTAAATTGACTTTAGCGCATGCAAAGATGGTTTGATTGAAAACAGGTTTTTAAAATAAATTTAAAACATGGGATTCGTTATGGGTTAGTCGCTGGGCTGTTTAAAGAAACTAAAATAAAAGGCGAGACGAATGAATAGCCCATCCTTTAGTTTCAATCAAAAAAAGAAAAAAAAAAATTTCTGTAACCATTTTAATGTGTTCTTCCGGTGTATGAAAGGAAGAAAAGAACATTTAACCTCTTTTATGCTACGATGCATTTTTTTCTGTTATTCCGTTATTATGCATTTAACTAGTTCAGGCATAGCTAAGCAACAATTTTACAAAACAACAAGTTGATACGTTATAGTCGGAAAGAGGCGATCATTCAATGCTCTACATCAGCTTTTTCATCAGTTTTTATTTACTTTATTAAATTTTCTCAGTTGTTTTTTTTTTTTAATAAATTATCATTTCATCATGTTCGACCTTGTTGTCGTTTACTTTTTTGAGAATGTTTTTAGAAGAAAAGAACCGAAAGATAGACCTATGTGGTCAAACCATGTAAATTTATTTGTTAAATTTCTTTTACTTTGTACGAATTATCGAACTGGCACTCTAAAAACAATAAACAGTGCTGCTCATTTGGATGAGGGACGCTTCAACAAATGGTCTCATCAAATGAATATATTGCATTTTTACAACGCGCGCCGAAAAAGTATCTTTCATTCGACTTTCAAGTAATATTTAAAAAGCAAGATGGACAACACTTGACTGCAACCCAACTTCTTCGATGTGCAGGATTTATCTTTATGAAGTTGGTGGTACGATCCAGCCCGTTTTCCATAGCCTTTGTTCTTGGTCCAAAATATGTCTACGTGTACCAAATTTCGCCGAAATATTCCAAAGGTTGCAAGCTGCAAATTTAACATACATGGGCAGACATCACGAAGAGAGACGGGCAAATAGAAAGGCGGTCAGTTGGACAGATGGATAGAATAGTAGGCTGCCAGTTAAATAGACGCAAAGATGGACTTACGGATAGTTGGCCAGAGGGACAGATAGACTTAAATCGATTCAGAAAACTGTTCTCAAATCCTTCTGCGTTCGCGCATGTTCGCGCAAGTCGTTACCACAGTTGGCCGACGATATCACAGAACTAGGGAAATTGTAATCAGGTCGGATTGAGTTTTGATAGGAAACTTTGATACAATATTTGCGTCCATACAAAACTAATGTTTAAACATTATTTCCGTTTGGTCAACAATACATGTCCGTATACCCCATGTAGCACGAAAAGATGGCTCCGATAATTGTTTGTAGTAAGATGACCTATTCTTTTACTTCTTATTTTTAATTTAATTTAATTTTCGAAGATTTTGGCATAACAAGAGCGCGGATATGTGAAAATTGAGCTTGCCACCTAATATTGTCACAACAGACGTATAGGGCACTGGAAAGCAAGCAAGTTGACAGGACGTAAGTCGAGAATATAATTTGCACTTGTGTTATTATTAAAAGTACACTTTACCGAGTCTTTATAACTACGTCTGAACGTTGCAGATGAGCTGACAAAATTATTATACCTCAAGGATGGCTCTTTTGGATGTCGTAATAATAATAAAAAAAAGCATTTAAAGTGAAAACTGTTTTCTAAGAATTTTGTAAACCATATTTCCTCATCTTTTAATTTCTGATGTTTTCTACGCTTTCCTCAATTTGCTATAAAAGGAAAAAGAATGCAAAAATTCTGAATTGAAAACTATGTATAATTGTTGATGGATGCGTAAGTAGAAATGTGCTTCTCCATCTACTTTACATTTATAAAGAGGAAACGTTCAAGTGGATGTGTATGCCGTATGCAGTATGCACGTACATCCTATACGTTGACATTCTTTTTCATTTTCAAATAAAGTTTCTTCTTCTTTTCTGTTGTGCATAAACACACCAAGGCACACAAACAACAATATTCAAAAGAGATTTTATTATCCAGAAACATAAAAAAAAAAAATTAAAAGTTAAAGTTTAATATTAATGTTAACTTTTGTGAGTTCTTACCTGGCTGCGCCGTTTTGTAAAATCACATTTCCGCTATGCAAATGGCCATGCAATGGAAAACCCCGCTCTTTCAGAAACAGTAAGGCCTCCAAAATCTGTCGTCCTAAGCGTTGAACTTGCGTGACTGGCAATCCATTCGGTTTCCGTGTATACTTGCGTGACCAGGGTTCATTCCATTGAGCCTAAGCGTAAAAAGCACAAAAATAAATTTGCCCTTAAGAGTTTTTCGTTTTTATAATTTTTTTTTTAATTTTTTTTTTTTTTTTTTTAAATGCGAAAAAGCTAAACTTATACACAATAATAACAAACGTAAAAGCATTTAAGACCACATGAGTAAGCAATAAATATCTAAAGGTAGACATTAGTAATTATTTAAATTTTATTATGCTTTGGCTTTTAGTGTCCTTTATATATGTATGAATTCTTACCTTGAATATTAAATCTTTCAGGCTACCTCTCGAATTGAAGGGAGTTACCAAGCAGGCATAATTACCCGAGGATGTATGCAAAAATCCCAAATCTAATACGGGATAAATGTATGGATGGTGTAGCGAACCTAAAAGTTCCATAAGCATTCCACGTGGATTTTCTGAAGGCGGTAAATCTTCAAAGGCCACACAGTCGGGAGGCAAAGACAACAAAGTTAATAAACGATCCGTACGCACCTGAAATATTACAAATATTTTTTACTTTCGAATTCTTCGGTCAACTCTTTATTAAATATTTCATTTTACATTACCGTAGCATCTGTTACCAAGAACCAATGTTTCCCATGCCTTGAACCAATTTCATCTAAATGTGCTAGCACTTCGTAACGTCCATTTGAGTTTTGTATCCATTCTTGGGTGGCATTGAGAGCCCGTTCTCGTTGTGCCCGTTCCCTCGGCGAACGTTCCACAATACCATTACCACTATCTAAAGCCGAATATTGATATTTGATATTGGGCCTGCAATAATTCACAAGCAATAGCAACAAAAAAACGTAAGTTGTAATTAAATGTCGATATAGTCTCTATTTCTTTCACTCTCTCTCTCTCTCTCTCTCTCTCTCTCTCTCTCTCTCTCTTTCTCTTCTTTTTTCATTTTTTTTATTATAATTATAAAGATGGATAAAACTTTAATAACATTAAGATTCGTAAGGATGTGACTCTTACTACGTTACTCACTTAGCATTTAATCGTATGGCATTTTGAAAAAAAAAAAAATAACAACAAACTAAGTACTCTCTGTTGTATCTATAAATGTTTTCTTTATTTTATTTTTATTTTAAGTTTTTAGCACTTTACCCAAAACATATAGATCGCAACATATGGTATACAAAGGCGTACGTGTGATTGACGTCAGTCGGGAAATGAACAATGAAAACAGTGGTGTCTGTGTATGTGTATAAATGCATGTACATAGATATACATATATAAATATATATATGTATATGTATATGTATATATATATATATATGTTTACATATACATATATTTTTATTTTTTTTTATTTTTGCTTTTTTTAGTTGTACGAATGTCACAATTTTTGTTTGTTAATGTTTCATTTAAGTGTAATAAGGATAATGACAAGAATACTTGTGTCAATGTTTTGTTTGCCGTTCTTTTCTCGCATAACGCAGCCTTATTCAAGACAGATAATGACGATTGCGACTAGATTTGCCGCCTGTTTTTCTTTTTGCTTTTTTTTATTTATTTATTTATATTTACATATTAAAATAAATGAAAACAACGTGTATGTGTATATATGCAGAAATGACTGTCGCCATAAATGAATATGAATTAGACAATTAGTAAAAGTGTCATATTTTTTTTTTTTTTTTTTTTTTTTGTTGCGAAACAACTTGTTCGGTTTCGTTTTAAAGATTGGGTTGGAAAACTTGAGAGGTTTTTTTTTTTTTTTTTTTTTGTAATTAACACTTAACAATCTCTGCGCGGGGATTATAAAATACGGTACAACCTACTCATGTCAATGAGTTTTCATTACATTTTAATTCATTGCAATGTGTTATTGAAGCCATTTTATACTAATTTTACTCGTTTCATATCCAGCGGACTTACGAGAAAGGACGAGATAAGAAATACTCTACACTTAATGTAGCAAATGCAAATGCAACAGCGACGAACTACACTCATGACTAATGAGACATTGTGAACATATTTAATAGAATCTCTCTGTCCTAAGACGTTAGAAGGTCGAAAATTTTAGATCCTCAAATTTGGTTTCTTTAAAAATATGCTCACCAAAGTTAGACAATTAAAGCTAATTCGAAAAAGTGGTTCAAAATTTCAAAAATTTTCATCAAATCTACGAACTGCCGCAAGCATCGATCTGAGATTAGTTTCATGTATTCATTAAAAGTTGGATATTAAGAAAACATCCTTATCGCCGTCTCTCTAACTACCAGCAAGACATTTTTTTAAGTTAATGGGAAAGTATGTCTCGGTCACTTGCCTAAAGCTTCATTTAATTTTTTTTTTTGTCTCTTCTTCGAAATTGAGCAAATAAAAGAGATTATATTCGCTTTAGGGAAAATGCTGGTTATACAGCGCAGCAATTATTGCGTGGATATTTTGTCAATTGTGAGACAATCGCATCAGTTGTTACATCTATTTATCTATGTATGTGCTGTGTCCTGTCATTAAAAATAAATTTTTTTTTTTTTTTTTGGTTTTTTCAGTCATGCTTGTGAAGGGAAGTCGTTGCTTTTCAAACGTTTCCTTGGATCAATTAAAAACTCTTTGCATCAATTTTTAAATTCAAACAGCGACGAACGGAAAAACCATCAGCGACGCGCAAAATTCTCCTGTTAATCGAGCATATTTGTGGTTTCCGGATATACTAGAAATGTGCATATGAAACCGGAATTTTTGTATAGTAAGTAAATAGACTTTTATTGCATGAAAATGATAAAAATATGTATTTTTCGAATTATTGAGCATCGCTATCTGGGCATCTGAGTGTCGTGTTATCGACTCTTTCTTTAATCTCTTCGTACGAACCAAAGCGTTGTGACCCATCCATGCAATGAAGTTGAGTAACTCTAACGTGTAGCGAGTCGCGTGTGAAATATGGATAGATGGACGAATGTAAAAAGTCTTTTCTTGGTTCTTTTTAATATACTGGCCGTTTTTTGAATAGTACAGAACCCTTCAAACCATTTGATTTTTTTTAATGTCGTTTCGTATTCACCGTTTTAACAGCCAATAATGGACAATACCCTTTGACCCCATCAACCACCCAACATCGTCTTTCTGTCTCGCCAAAGTGATTCAGTCCCACTGTCCACGCGTACAATGTGATTGGTTCAATCAAGATCCCTATCCAATAAGGACACGGTAGAAGGAAGACTTTCGTTGCCGTTTCATTCGGCCAAAGAAAAAATGTTCTCGCTCTTCATTCGACATAAAACATATTTTTCCTGTTCGAAAAAGGATTGTTGTACGATATTTGATACTAGACGTACAAATTATAAAAAAAACACATGACAAATATTTCCCCTATACGTAGCGTTAGAACTATGGGGAAATTCCGGTTTCAAATTTACATAGCTAGTAAAACACAGACAAATCGTGTAGCACTTAAGTATCATTTAAAAAAATATCAGTAGCTATCTGTACATCGAGTCTATTAAATTTTTTAAAAACATCTTTGAATATAATTTTTTAAAGTTTCGTTTTTTTCTTTTAAGCAGCAAAATTCTGATTTGCTCCATTAATCCGTTAAGAGAGACGAATCAAATCGAAAAAAGAAGTCAGATATATTAATATAAATATATAAAATTATTTTATATTTGTAAGATTGTTTTTGTAACTTCGAAGAAGATGCAATAAATTTGCATGAGGAAGTAAACACGTTGTTTTATTTCGAAAGTCCCAGGATTTTTTGAAAATTTGTTGTATATTTTCTAGCAAAGAAAGGGAACATATTTATGCCAAATTTAGAAAAAGATAATACTAAGCCTTTGCACCCCTACAGCGACCAAGGTTACTTTTACATTTCTTATTCCAAATACTATATGGACATAGCGTTTGCAATTATTATTGAGGGAGTTAGTAGCATCTAAAAACAAAAAAATAGGAGGAGGAGTGCAAAGGGTTTGATATCATTTCTGTATAAACTGACAATTAATCGCTCCTTGTCTGCATATCCTTTCGTAGCTAAGAATGTCTGAACTCAATTTTTATCTTCCATACTCGCAATTTACAAAATGAATGTGCTATATACACGTATGTCACAATATTTAACAAGTATATATATATATAACATATGTATAAAATTCTTCAAATCGGTTACTTAAAAAAAAATCGCATTTCGGAGTAAAATGTCTTCATAAGGTTGCTGGATTTGGCGAGTCAGAAACTGATAATAGTTGAGTTAAAGACAAAGTCCAATTACATTGAGAGCAAAACAACCGGGAAGTCTAAAATGAGCAAAAAAGAAAAAAAAAACACCTTTTTTTTTTGAATAACTATTGCAAATGCTGTTGGCTAGTATGCAGTATACAAAAGCTACCTAATATTTGAAAAGTAAGGGCAATGCGCACACCGCTTACTTTGGTAGACCCTTTTACTAGTGGTTGCGCAAATGCTTGGCCAATCCGCTATATATTTTTCACTTTTATAATTGGAATTTAGATTCCAGTTTGCTTAGGCCGAAAACATCCACACTGTAGTGTCCTGTCCTGAAATCGATACTGAAACATTAAAGCTAGGAAAGCTACGTTGTTTACTCTTTTCGTTAACTTTGTCGTCTCGTTTAATGAATGCCTGATAAAAGTTTAATTCCAATTATATTTTGCTTATGTATATTGTGTATCGAGATTTAGAAATAAACGCCAAATGTTTACATGTTTTTACGCGTCAAGTACATTTTCATTTTAGTATCAATTAATAATTACTTATCGTAAATTATTTATGCCGACAAATTTCAGTTTGCTGAGTTTAATTGCTTTGCTATATAATTACAATGTAGGAAATAGCACTTAAACACACACACACCAACCAACCAGATGCCTACGTTACCCAAAACTAAGTTTATTTTGAATAGAAATCGAATTTTTATGCACTTTGTGTACGTGTATTAGGTTGAAAATCAAAACACTTCTATGTTTGTCATTATGGCTTAGAGTTTAAACATTTGCATACACAGCATAATAATGTAACTGAACACTTTCTTTACGCAATAAAAGTATAGTAAGTATTGATGTGCATGTGCTAAATATTCTAATACATACTTGTCTTCTCAACACTAAACACTTTCTGAATGTGTATAAATATGCACTCGGGTGTGCTATTATTGTAGGTATTTGCACATATTTACATTGCTGTACACAAATTTAACGTCAGGAATTGAAATATTTATGTTTCACGTCCTAATCTAAAGTACTGAACATGTTACAAAAAAAAAAAACACAAAACATTGAATAAACAACCGGATACGAAGAAATAAATCCCTAATAAAAGCACAGCGGAAACGGAAGATGACATGAGATGTATAGACAAATATTATCGCTTTCAGTTGTTTATTTTCGTTGCGCTATATAACGCACTTTTGTTTTGTTTTCATTTTTAAAAATTAAAATCCATTGTTTTTCCTTTTTTTTTTTGTTTTTTTAAGAGAAAAATTACATAAATAATATAGTAACTCGTAATAACAACTTTATTACAATAAGTTAAAAAAAAAAAAGATTAAATAAATTTAAGTGTATTTAAAATGTTTTTTGTTTATTTTTAAGGCTTTTTCATTTTTATTATTTTCTAAAAGATCTATTAGTTGATTAATTCTCATTTTGTTATTTTTTGCTGTGTATGCATGTGCTTTTCTAGAGTATGCGAATGTGTGTGGGTGTATGTGTGCATTAAAGGCAGAAAAAGAAAAGCAATTAAGTAAATAACATTTCTTCATATATATATTCTTTATATATATACATATATATATATTATAAAAATACGGAAATTAATTGAAGAAATATTTTTTTTTTTTTTTTTTTGGTTTGTTTTCGATAATAATATTAAATAAAGTTACTATTTATTATATGTGTGTAAATAAAATACATAAATATTTCCTTCTTGTGGCCCAAACGCAAATTTCTGCATTACAATCAATCACTTTTTCTGTTTAGAAAATGTTTATCTTTTCTTTTTTTTTTTCTCAATCCAAATTTCCATACATTTGCACAAGATATCACCGTTGGCTGTTTGCTCACATACTTTCTTACAACGCAAATGGTTCGTCACAAAGCAAAGAGCATTCTCATCTGATAGTAAGCAAAGATTTTATTGCAATGAACTTAATAATTGCGTTTGTCAAGTTACCAAAAATATTTCCGAATATAATCCGACAAGAATACAGTAAAAGATAAGAAAGGAACAGCTTCGCGAAATCATTTACGTACTTGTAATCCCTAAAAGCCAAAGGAAATTTTATTCATTTTTTGGTTCGGCTTAGTTTTTTACAAGTAAGAAAATTATATACGCTTTGAAAGGTAGGTATCTTGCAGATTCAGCCAAAGCACGTATAATATATTAGACAATAATCAGAACGAAACTCATTTAATAAATGTCAGTGTGTCGCGATCAAGGGTGGAGGTTTTTCCAATTCCACTTCGGCTTAACTCAGTCAAAGTAGACAATAATGACAAGGAAGAATCTTATATTCTGCCGCGATCAAATCTTTCATGCCCACCACCATTTGACATTGATCATTAGTAGGCAGATTTTATATGTCCCATGAAGTTTCATTCATTCACTATACAGGTGCTACAGAAACAGCAAATCTTTATCATTGTCTTATAAGTAACGAGCGAAAAACCAAGTTTTTTTGTTATTTTTGAAAACTGAAGTGGTTTTAGGTTATGCTGTACTGTGGTGGTGTCCTTTGACCGATTTGGCTCACTTTCAATACCAACCAAGTACCAAGAATATCACATCTATGTTCCTAGCTTGAAGCAGATAGCTTTCTTTTTGAGATTAGAAGAATGTCTGCCACAGACGTTACACAAAGAGATAGGCAGACACACGGACATACTTAACTCTGTTTAGAATTTGATGCTGATCAAAAATGTGTATAATTTATGGGGTCTCTGAAGCTTCCTTCCGGCTGTTGCAAATGTTATGATAAAATGACCGTACCCTTCATTTTTCGGCGATGGGTATAAAAATAATGATTCCGTAGTGATAGTAAACGATTAATGGCTGGTAGAAGATGAAGGGTAAACCCTTTTAAGTAAATTTGAAAAACTATTATCCCAAGAAAAGAAAAGTCAATTAGATGAGATTTAGTCAGGTCAAGCCGAGTGGTTATCGCAGATCGCAGTGAAGTGATATTTTAAATTGATTAAATCACTTTGGTTGTATAAAATCGGTAAAAGGTTATTGAGAACCTGAGCTATGCGTTTTAGATTAGAAATTGGCCTGAGGCACTGAGAAATACGTTCCCATGTTGGATAAAAAAAAAAGAGAAAAGACAGTGAAGTACACTCGGAAAGGTGAAATTTTCTAAATTTTTACTTTCTAATATGGGTTAGGTTATGTCTGTTTTTTTACGATATTTAATTTAATTTATTCATAACGTAAGCGAAATTCGGCAGAACACGAGTGTGAAGGGTGAGTTTACCGTTTTCTCAATGATTGTTTAGTGTTATCATATTATCGTCCAAGATGATCCATATTTATGAATAGCATTATTTTGAAAGAAATAAATTTGAATCAGTTTCAGTTCTTTTAAGTGGGATTGTAAGGTTTTTGTCGAGTTTTCTCTTACAAGGCATAGATCTTGATTCCCTTAAAAATTGCGTATATTTTTATTAAGCTGGATGATCAGAAGTCAAATTACATAGTAAGCAGGGCCGAATATTACTCTCTACCGCCCTCTACGCTAAAGCGGTATGCCCTCAATCGCTTTGTTTTGCAAATTTTCGAGAAAGCCCAAAGGGCGTGGATTCGGAATCGGCATAGCTGAACAGATAAGAGTCGCGACTACCAAGTAAGTGTTTCCGTGTTTAAATCTCTATCTCCAGATATAACTTTGGTGAATGCCCACTACGGTAAAGCGCCTTTCCTAAATTTTCCTTCTTGATGTTCGTTACGGTCTAACGCCCAAGTTGCAACCCCTAATCAAAAGGCAAATAAAAGATAAGGACTCAATTTCTGTTAGTCCGCATTGCGCTGTATTTCTTTTTTTGTGTCTCTTTATACGTGGAGTTCGGTGATGGTTGGAAAGAAGTTGGGAAAGAGATAGAGAGAGAGCGCTAGGCGCTTTTACCAACAGTAGAAATCGCGACTCTTCTCTACTCGACTATGGTCGAGCCAAATATATAATATATTGGCAGTTGAAGGATATTTCCACGGCTTTAACTGTTTATTACATTGCGTTAAGGATAATTATTACTACTGCTAAGAGTTGACCTTAAGAATGCCTGTAGTAACAAACTTTGAAAGATTTCATATTTCAAAACTTTTCTTCTCAAATCCTAAAATATTTAATGTACAGACGAATAGGGCCAAGTATCAGAGGGAAGATTGAAACGTTTTATGAAATTAAGTCTTATTCTCAGCTGAACGTATTCAAGAGTTATGCAGAAGCAAGAATACTCTAAGACTGTATTAAGATATTACGTACATGTATGCATACGAAAACAAAGTTTTTGAAGGAAGAACATATCAAAACACTCTTCTTATAGTAGGTTTTATTCTTAGCATTTCAGCAAACATTCCGATGTCTTGTGTAAACAGTTGTTTGTATAAAATTAAATAACAAAGCAAGCATATATGTAGGCAACTATACTTATATGCAGTATATATATAGAGTGATGCTGCATTTAAGGATGCAGCAGTTGTCCAAATCTTTTTTCCCTTTTTTCCAAAAAAATAAAAGATAAATATCGAAAATGTTTTTCTCTGTTGCACAAAGTGTGAATGAATATATTTTCGTAGTTACATAAACATATGTATCTTTGTCAGAGTATGTAATAATAGCCATATATCCCTACACACTCATATGTACACTTATACATACATGCTTTCTTCTTGTTCCAAATTTTATGATGCCAACAAAAAAAAAAAAAAAAAAGAAGAAAAAACCGAAAATATTATTACAGCTAAAGCAGATAAGGAAATAAAATCCTTGAAATAAATGTAAAAATCGAGCTGGTGTGCGTACGCTTTTAACACATATATCATTTTATACGTACACACTTACGAACACAAATGTTTATAAATTTCATTTATTTTCTTTGAAATCTGAAAAGGCAAAAACGCTGCCTATTTATAGCCTTGTTGTTCTTCCTCCGCAATTGAAAGAAATATTAATTTGTTTAAAAAATTTTGCGCCTTCGGCCCATGCTCGTACACATTTATCTTATTCATTGAATTTATTCTCAAGTGCCTTCGCTTTTGAAGCTAACTGGGCTCAATATTTTTTGTATTACGTTCTAATAAAAAGGAACGGAAATTGTTCTCTCAAATATCTAACTGAATATTTTTTTTGTTAAAACATAAGCTTTTGAGTTTGTAGAACAATACGCAGTATAATATCGGATAAACAAATCGGCAAATTCTACGTTTAGAACATTAATGCATTCATCGAAGACTTATTCGAGAATGCCATCCAACAAGGAGAAAATTGTCACACGCATATAATTGTGTTGAAAATTTGTAATTTATTTTTTTTAAATATGACCAAAGCCTTAGGGACTCTCCTCTACACGCATGCGGTACAGTGACGGTCAGTAGAAAGTGAGGAAAGAAACGGTAACAGGGAGTAGCCGAGCTTGAGCGAAATAACTTAGGATTCCTGCATCCCGAGTTCGCTTTGTGTATCGTTATGTTGAGAGGGGAATCTCCGCGACAAAGTTTTCTGCTAAAACGCCTGTTAATGTCATTAGACAAGCACTGTCTTCGCTGAACATAGCGTGAAGTAATGCCAATACGAAGGAATTCGAGGCGATCAGGGAATTTGCCCATAAAGTGTGCTGAGAGAGTAGCGCTGCTGTAAGTACATAATTACTTGACGCAGAGTCTGCTTTGAAACTTTTTGACTATCAAGCCCTAACGATTATAACATAAACACAGAGATAGAATGCGGAAATATGTTTGATTTTTAGCAACGCTCGATTCTTTTTTGCTTCTATTTTTGTGCCCTACACCACTTGTCGTACAAGGATATGTTAAGTTTGCACGGATTTGTACAACACTCAGAAGTAGTCATCTTTAATTATCCCGATCGATTCAGAAGCCCTTTTTGAATCCTGTCTGTCCATCTGTCCATCTCCAATTCTTGCATTCAGCCTACAAGTTTTTGAGATATTTTAATGAAATTTGATACACCGACGTGCTTTGGCCCAAGCACGAATGCTATTGAAAATGGCTTGCATCGAGCCGCTTTTTCGAACACTTTCCTTATAACAACTTATTTTGAAAAGTCGTTATATGAATATTGAATAACTGACGAATGGTGTTGGGTAGGTAATGGTGGGCCGAGGTCGACTATAGTTTTTTTATTTGTTTATTTTATAAATCTTTTCGATTTCTGTTTGCATATAAATCAAACATTACAAAAATATGCGGGGTCGTTCAAAAATATATTAAAATGGAAAATCAATTGTCGTAAAATTTAAATTATTTGAAATTAAATTTTTCAAATTTAGTTGTGTGGTTATTGCCGATTGGTTAAATAGGAACCTTGAATGGTATGAAAAGTTGGCAAAGATTGGAATTATTTTGTGTAAGCACTCTATAATCCGGTTTGTTGGCATTAAATCTTCTATTTTCTGCAAACCTGTTGAAATTTTGCTTTTTTTTTTTCTTTCTTGCTTTAACATAATTTTATTCATTGATAGTAAATGCTGCTGGCAAAGTTTTCTAAAACTTCTAAACATGCAAACTTTCAAGTTTCATATTGTTAAGTTTTTCCTTTTTGTAAGAATAAGTTTTTTACTTTTCGAAATGTATTCATATTCATATCTTTTGCTTTGCCATCCGCCACCAAAGGACGAGAAGCCAGTAATGTTATCGTTGGGCTTATAGCACCGTACACGTTATAACGCGGCACACACGAGCCGTGTTCTTGAAAAACGAAACTATCATCTCACTATTCCACATTGTTATAAAAGTTCATGCAGTTTGGCTGACATTAGGGGACTGAATTGGTTTTGAAAAAGACCTCTAGCCTAACCTAACTTAGCGATGTTTTATTTTGAGGTCTTTTTTGACGAGGTTTTCATCTGAAATTTATTTTTTATACTTTATTAAGCCCTGCATTCGGTAGATATGCACATAACAGAAAAATTTAACTTAAGAGGGACTTGCAAAATCCGTAAGGCTTTGAAGATTCGTTTTAAACCTCAAAAATTTTTTGATTTTTATGTGCACCCGTAGGTTTTCCGCTGTAGAGCTTTAAAGGGATCACATGCTATTAGCTACTTTCTCAAGTCTTCATTTTTCTACTTATCTCTCTCCGCAGAACATAATTACTTTTGGTTTCCTTTTATCCACATTATCGTGCATTTTTATCGGTAAACCCAAGTTGTTATTAAAAAGGATGATTTATTAAATTGGTGAAGTTTTGTAGTTTGATTGCGTTTTCGTTGTTGTGATATTGAGCTCAAATGCAAAGAAATGTTATTAAGCAAAGTGAACATAGCACAATTATCGTTGTTAATATTTGAATTTATATTAGTTTGTAAAAAATGCCTTCATAAATAACTTTAAAATAAAGTTTAGTTGTTCGAATGTCTCTCTCGAAGTCGAAGAAAATTTCTTTTACTTAACTTATATCAAATTGTTAGTATAATGGATTTTTGAAGCTGTAGCGCAACATCGAAGCCGATACAATGCCATTTCTTTTAAAAAAATATCGTAGGAAAAGAAAAAGAATTTTATTTCTTTATAAAAAAACATTTTCGCCATTGATATCCCATGGAACCGACGAAGCTACGAAACAAACGAAAAAACTATGAACATTCACAAATTGACGAAAGGAGAGAAAGGTACTCATGACAAAAACTTTCTTTTAAAAAGTTTTCGAAGAAGTATAAGTTAAAATTTAATTTATTAAGAAGAGGTATTTAACATATGTGCAGTCTCCAGTTAAACTGATCTGTGACGGTTCTCTTCTTCTCTCTTTCTATCTCCCTACCTATATCCATATATATATATATACCATTTTTATTATAATGCTAATGGGTTTACCGCGAGCAAATAAATTTTCTACATATATACTTCAATATATGTACACCTGCACACGTATACAAAGTAATATGCATAGAATAGTTAAATATAAAAGATAAGGCCACTATGCGTTTTTTGGGAAACCACATTTTCTATTATTGGCTTAAATGATGCCTTAAATAGTCGAGAATGACATAAAAACACAATCATTTGCATGCAAAATTTCAAGTAGTTAAAGACATTGATCTTTTAGACATAATTGCATAGGCGTATAGGGGCACCTGATATTTTAAATCCTCTCTTTGAAAAAGGCAAGCAGCGTAACTCAAACAATTTTCATTTTTTTCTAAACGAATTTTTCACTATCCTTAAAATAACGTTCTCTTGTGGAATGCGTAGAATGCGTTTTTGATGAATTAATCTGAACATTTTTTATTAATAAAAAAGGGTAATTTTTTATTTATTTAATCACTTAAAAAATCAATATTTTTAGACAATCGTATGTCGTTCCTTAGATAAAGGAAGCTAAGTTGATTTTTTTTAAATTTAAATTTAAACCAGTTACACTGCGCACCGCAGAGAGTCTTGCACTGAAACGTCTCGAAAGAATGGATTCGGTCTTGCCATTTTTAAACATTTTTTTAAAAATAATTTGTTTTCTTTTTTTTAATCATTAAACTTACGCTTATCACCTAAATGAAGAAGTGAACCCATACCTAACAGTAATTCTGCAGATTATATATATGAATATACATAGGTTATATAATTTATATTCTTCATATATTACATAATTTATAATCTACATATATATATATACATTGTATTTTATATATATATGTATTTTTTCACATTAAAAATTTTATCAAACAAATAACAGTTTGTTTAACCGTAACCTACGAAAACATTGTGGAAAAACCAAGTAAAAACATTACAGTCAAGCAAAGCCGACTATAAGATACCCTACAGCACTTCATTTTAGTACTAACACTTCATAAAGTAAACATTATTTTCATGCAAAGGCATACTTTTCATGAAAGCCCTCATATTGCAGGAAGCTCAAAACATAACCTGACGTGAAATTTAGCAAAGTTAGTTTACTTCCTAAAAATTTTATTATTTTTCAGTTTCCTTTATAAAAAACTAGAATCTAGCTTCTTCTCTCTATCTCTATAATATAGACCTACGTGGTCCAAATTCCTCATCATTAATTTTTTTTTTTAAATTTCTAAAATATTAACAATTAAAGGTTTTTTTAAGGAACTAACTATTCATGAACAATCTTATGTTCATGTTCATGTTTGCGTGGAATCCAGAAATACACTCAAATTGCTATCATGAACAAATTTTTATCATAAAATATTAACTCTTAGGCCCTTTTAGCGTACAAGGGTTTACATTTCCTGAGAATCTTTATATGCTATGTTATTCAAAAGACAGACCTACATGGTCCAAATTCGGCGAGGTTGGTTTCTTTGCCAATTTAATCTTATGAATCACTTTTCACCGTTGAAAATTAGACCTTTTTACTATACATAGATTCAGTTTACATTTTTCAAAATAAGGATTTATATGGAGAGTGAAAGTGGACCGGTCCAAACCATTTCAATAGCGTCAAAGCACAATTTTATCAATACATCTTAAAAACTGCGACGTGTAGTTACACATAAAAATAGATGTCCGGACATCAGACGGACAAACGGACAGACAAGCCTAGATCGAACCAAAACCATTTTCTGAATCAATCGCTATAATAAACAGTAAGTCTGTTTTAAATCGGTCTGGGTTTGTGCTCCTGCACAAATCTAATATACCACAAGAGATCTTATCTTTAAGCTTTACTTTATATGTTGGAATGAGACATTGGTGTCTCGGTACGACATTGAAATTAGCTGGTAATCTTGAGAACGACATTTAAGCATTCAAGACTGGAAGTGAGCCAAAAATGGAAAATATGCAAACTTTGAAATAATCCTAAAATACATGATACAAGTCGCTGGAATTAGGCAGAGATTTTAATCAATAACTTAAGGAATAATTTATATTCAATAATATTTTTTTTTCTGCCCAATGCCTCCACTGTGACAATAAAATTTTTCAAGTGTGCATGATATTACTGCACCAGAGTATTTATCATTTATGTATGCGTAATACGAAGTGTACCTGAACGCGGCGAGGTAAAGATCGTTTATTTCTCTATTTTATGTTATCAAAAATATCAGTGAAGTACCAACCATATTGCCATACTGTTAGACAATTTCTAGGATATATAAGATGTTAATTCTTTGAATGTAACCTAGACAAGATTGATTCACGAAACCGCAAGCTAAAGCTCATATACATTTTCTTATGGAGTTTTTCTCGACAACACCGAATAGTGACTGAAGTTAGCTATCAAATTTCCTAATTTTATTTAATGATTTTAAAAAGAAACCTTTAACTAAGAGATTAACCAGTTAAGTGTGTCGACCTTTTCAGCGATATACTCGCATACTCGTCAAACACAGACCGCCTGTAATAGGGAAGTAGTTTGTAATGAAACTATTTGACAAAATCACAAAAATTTTATCTAAAGTACATTATTGCGGCAAATACACATTTAAAAATAATCCTCACAAGATTCTCCGACAAGCATGGATGAACAGATCATGACATGTATACTTGTCATACAAAGTTAAGTTGTTAAGTGTAACATGTAGAAAACTTTGTGGTTATAACTTGAGAAAAATCGGTGTCTTTTCTTATTGATGTTTCAATTTAAGTTGGGAACAGTTCAGAGGAATAATTTGAGAATAAATTTGTTTTCGAAGATTGTACGAGAAATATCTAATAGAGAGACAGAAAGAGTAGGGGTGCAACGGATACACGCATAAACATTCAAATATACATGTCTTTAGCCAGTTAACTGTCACAATCTTTTTGAAAAACGTGTGCTTACATGTGTAAGTATACGCAATATATTACGATTTTTTCATGACTCGATATGCTCGTCAATGACAGCTAAGTCAAGCTAGACCTGTTTCGCATATCTATATAGTAAAAGCTTATGAGAAGTCTGCAAGCTCTGAAAAATGATCTGGATTTTTCTTTGGGCATTTATTTCATTCACTAAACTTTAATATTTTTTGTTCAAGGAGTTAGTTATCATTTTCCAACTGGGCCAACACGTTTTTCTCACCTAGACAATCAAGCCTAATATACTTATAATACTTATTTTTACTGTGAGTTATTTTTATTGGAAAAATGTTTGATTTCCTCTATGTAGAGGATCGCGAATTTTAATTGACTTAGAGACAACCTTAAATACGTTTAGTTAAAGCGAAGACAACAAATAAATAACAACATATTGAACTGACTTTCCTACATTAATAAAAAAAAAAAAAAAATTGTTGTATACGTTTCCATGTGAAGAAGAATTAATAAACAGCTATACTTTATCATTATTAGATGAAATCTTTGAATGCAGAATATGATTAATATTTAATTAATATTGAAGCGAAAAATATTGCTCGAGAGTGTGCACCGTGTTGCATAAAAAACAATAAAAATGTCTACGATTATATTTCAAAATAACACACAACAACAGTAAATGACAACAGCAACGACAAATTTATGAAAAAAAACTGCATTATAAAAGCTGTTAGCAAGACAAACTGTTAGGTGTAAAGAGGGCTATAAATGTGAAGCGAACTACGAACGAAAGAACAACAACAAAAAAAGCATGCTTTTCAAAATTTACTCTAGTAGTTGGTTATACAAAAAATTAATATAAATTTTAAACAAAGATGCTATTAATAAATATTTTGTAACTGGCTTTTGAAAAATATATAAAATTTATAGGCATTCAAGTTAATTTAAGTTTAACTATATATACATACATATATACATATATATATATCTATGATTATAAGGGTTTGGTTTTTTTTTCTTTTTTTTTTTTGATGTTGTTTTTAACGTTAAATAAAACAACAACAACAACAGAATAATTGTCAACCTTGTTGTTAGTACTGATTCTATTGTGTCTCTACTTCCGGTTTCCGCTGGCATCGATTTGCTAAAAAATAGCCTAGCGAGACTGTCTAACCTTGCGCTAACCAAAGGTGATTTCTCCGAATGTTCTGATTGATCGGAATAATCATGTTCCGAGCTCATTGAGCGATCGCTGCAATTGAGAAGAGACAAACAAATGCCAAATACCGAAAAGAAAAGAAAAGAAAAGAATAATAAGAAAAAACAAACAAAAATAGAAGACAAAGAAAATGAAAAGAACAAAAGTAGAAAAGAAAGACGAAGAAAAATAGAGAAAAATAAATCAAAGGAAATTTTAAAGAAATTTAATTAACAAAAATGCTCGAAGTGAAATGCAATGAATTTTGTTTTCATTTTATTTTTTGTTTTTGTTTTTTTTTTGTTTTTGTTTTTTTTTGCTTTTTTTTATGATTTCTCATCTAATTTAGCAGAACGGATTGCAATAAAAATATACATTAAAGAAGAAAAATTGAAAATTGAATATTATAAAGCTTTTAATCGATAATTAAGCGAATTTTTCGGCACTTATTTTATCATAATTTTGTAATTAATTATATAAGCAAATTATATGAGAAAGTTGAACTTATAAATTGAAAATTAATTCATTTGTGTTATGTGTAATAATACTTTCATAAACGTACGTAATTAGTTTGCTTTTATTTTTAAATTACCTGCAATAAAGATTGCGCCGGTTGGCGGCTGTTAGGGCAGATACATCAAATTCGATGGCTGAGTTCGAGCGTTTCAATCCATTTTGTTTATTTAGTTTTTTTATAATGTGCTTTGCTTTTCTTTAATACGGAGCGAAGAGAAGAAAATAGATTTTTTTTCTTATGTTATATGTTATAAGAAATGGATGTAATTGCTTGTAAATGTTTATGTAACTTTTTTATGATTTTTTTTGTTTATGTTTAAAAAAGCAGTGGTGAGGTGAATACACATAACAATCGAAAAGTCGGTAAGCTAATCCATTATTATTATTTTTATTTACATATGTATACAGTTTCTTATCGACTTGTAACGGGTAGAAGGCATTCAAACGTTCGTTCCCATCCCATTTGTACTGCATACAATGTACATACATCGATGTAATAAACACCGCCTATAGCTTACAAAATTTTAAAATAAAAATAAGGAAAAACACTGTAAAGAGCCACGGTTCACCGTTAACTATCCTATCTCACTTCACTTAAATCATATAACGACTTTTCAAAGTAAAGCGCTGAATGAGCAGTAGTCGAAAAACTGGTTCGATCCAAACTATTTTGAAATGCACTCCAAACTAAATTACAGAGAAGTTTCAGTGTGTTGGTAGAACGCAAGGAAGCAAAGTAGACGGACGGACGGACAAGCTTATATCGATTCCGAAAATGATTCGAAATCGAGCAACTCTTTTAATTAGCTTAATATATACTTTAATACTTTAAGAATAAATGGGAAAAAATTCACTATGTGAAGAAAAATGTTTCTTTGAAATTTCGATCTTTTCCGTAAGTTTGGGATAAGAGTTTCTAGTATAAATAGGAATTCAGTTATTGAAGTATAAATTTTTTTATTGTTTTTCACAACACGGGAACTGTAGAACGTGCGCGACACAGATATCGAGTTCTTTTAAAAGAAGTCCTCCGGGCTTAATCTCCAAAATAGGTGTCGTTTGCGTGAAAACGGTTTGTGAAGAAAACACTAATTTTTATCCATTTTTAGAAACGTGTTATTGATGGAATTACCTACTTTAAGTACGGTAAACTAATGCAGTCTTCTGTCCTTGGGTTGTCCGCAAAATTTACGTTCTTCAGCTGCTAAGTTTTTAATAAGGTCTATGAAACGAGTATGACTTTTAAGCAAGAACTCTAGGTGAAAATGATAGCAATCTGCCCGTCTATATGTCCGTGCGGATGTGTGTTGAAAATTGTGCACCAAACGGGAGAGGGGACACGCCAGTAGAGCGTAAATTGAAAACACACCTACCTCTTTTAGCCAAAATGTGCGGACTTTTGCTCGGACTTTTGCTCGTTGCACTCATCTCTTACTATAAATTACTACAAACCGTGGCGGACACACAAGATTGCAACTTATTTTTTCTGTTTTTATATATTTGAAATTACAGTTTTTTGATTGAACGATTTTAACACATATTCCCCTTACGCTACAATGTCAGTTTAACTTTTTAGTGCTTTTAAAATAGTCGGTTATAACTTGATTTACCCTTACATTTCTTTGGATGAATGTGTGGTAGATTTTTTTCTTGTTTAATGCTTTCATTTTTAGTATCCGCTGCGTCAAGTGGCGTATTTACTGTGTTTTTTATATATCATTAAGTTGTGGTCTCATTTTATTTCTTAATATGCCGTAAAACAATTGCTTATTTTTGCTGCCATTTGGTAAAAGAATGACAGTTCAAGTGATTGTAGCTTTCATGTTATGTCAAACTATAATTATGAAAAAAAGTTTTATCGCGGTAGAGGTAAATGAAGTCTCGCGTGTTATAAAGTGAAGGTTTAAGTTGTGAAAAAAACTACGTTTTATTATAATCGCCAAAGGGAATTTTCTTTTGAGAATTTTTATTTCCTTATGTTGTTTTTGATTTCTTGTGTCTAAGACACACCATGACAGATGTTCCCGAATTGCAAATTATTTTTCGAACCACGGTTGAATAAAGAGCAGTCTGCAAGCCATTTGATCGAAAATTACTCTCGTCTCGTATATTGATCATTTTGAGCCGGTATGTCGCGTTAATCAAGTCTGTCCATCAGTCTTCCCTCACTTTTTGCGTTTCGTTCATATGCTCTGCTCTTCTATCCATTTGTTCGTTATCTATACATCTGCCCCTTCTTCTCCCATCGTCTGCCCTTTTGCCAGTCGGTCAACTTGTCCATCTATTCGGCCATCTTTACTCTCGTCCTCTTTTTTATGCTGTTTTTTTGTATGTTTACCAGTCTTTTCGTCTTAGTTTGTCGGTCTCGGTCTTTTTCCATCTGTTCGTCCTGGTTTTCTATTTCCTCGTTTGATTTTCCGTTCGCTTACCACTGTCATAGACCATCTACTGTCCGCTTCCCCGTCAATCTTTTGATCTCTCCATTCATTCTACCCATTCGCATGTTTTCCAATCTAATCGTCGCCCGTCCGATCCTTTATAATGTATGTTCAACAAGCTCTTCGTGCAATCCCGTGTCAGCAATTCGTTCATCTTGCCGTCTCTTCGTGCATCTATCGACTTGACTATGTGGCTTTAGCTAAATACTTTAAATCAATTTTGAAAGAAGGCTGTGACTTTCTCATGGGTAAGAGCGAGAGCGCGGGAGCTCTGAAAACTTCATAGTTACTCCGGCAACATTCTGAAAAGTGTATGAGGATCAATTTAAACTTCGCGAAAGCATTTCTCTGAGCCAGGTTTCGTAGACTGCATCATTTGTCGTGGAGAGAGTATAAAGTTTATGGTGGTGTATGTTACGGCCGGCAGGACCTACGAAATAATCATTTTTTATTTTACCGATGGCTTTAGAATTATTATTTGAATTAGTTCTCATAAAGCACTAAGTTTTGGAATTAATTTCTGTATCGGTTTAAGTTTGTCCGTCCATGTATTTGATTTTTAAGTTCATCGTACACAAACACACAATATTTGAGATATTTTCATAAAATTTTGGTTCGTTGATGAGTTTTGGCTTAAGCACGCTATAAAAAATGGATTGAATTTCTTTTGCTACTATTCCTCATATTGCGGCTTATACTGAGAAAGCTGTTAAATGAAAAATATTTCAATTTCAAAAGTTTCGAAAAATCGCTGAGTATATTCGGCATATTGAAGTGATGTAAAAAATTTGTATCCCTTGGTCTTTTTTGTGATATAAGGTAAACCTTTGCAAGGCAGACTAACTTTTAATATTTTATAGCAAATATTGATCCATAATAACAATCTGGCATAAAAATAAGCTGCGGCAAATTTGGATCGCGTAAATCTATTTTTTGAAATCCACTAAGTATAACGAAAAGCAAGCCTCTATACAACAATAGGGTCTTATGACAAAAGTCGGTGAAGAATATTAAGGCAGGAAAGTTAAGTTTGCTAAGTGTAGGCTAAGTTAGTTAAAGTTTCGGGCACGGGAATAATATTTGGTATTTTCCCATGAAAGAACCATTGTTTTATATAGGCCAAGTGCTGCTTGGTATTTATTACTCTGACCTTATCGGCTGTAATGCCATCACTTGCTTGAGTTTGCACCGTGGAGATGACGGACCACCAAGATTCAATCCCAGGTGAATAAAACCTTTTTATTGCATTTTCTACTCAATTTGTGCTTATTTTATATCACGTGCGTTCGTTTTTCTATTTGACGCTTTTGTATTTGATTAAGGACTAAGTTGACTGATTTGATTCGTCATTTTACTTGGCAAACATTGAAACATTCATGCGAAAAAAGAAATTCGTTAAAAATTGTCATACGAAGGAACTGTAAGGCACTTTCGTTCTTAGGGAAATGGTAATTGCCATAGTGTAAAAGTCACCACTGCTTTGTTGTTCTTTTTAAAGTGAACGAAAAGATGAAATTATCATAAATTAATAAAAATAATTTTTTTCTCTTTTTAAATTTCTTTGAGCATAGGACTCACTTATCGGATACAGGTGGTCGTACAAATTGATCGTGACCGGTACAAGCATTGGCTCTAGCGTCGGCTCGGCTCTGTTGAGCGGCCTTATTAAATTTAAACATAGTGAAGCTTTTTCGAACACTAGCCACCTCGCATACGCGTACGATTATCTTACGACTGCTCTTGAATACGGTATTCAATGTTTTATATACGAGTATTGATACCGATTTGGGATGATTATGGCCGTTCGGTATGGAGTTGCCTCCGTTGTTGGCGTGCAATGGTGTAGGCAACGATTGTTGCTGTTTCAATTGATGCCATGAACGTTGATTATGATTATGCTGAAGATCTTGTATAACTTTTGATGATTGTGATCTTGTAATAATTTTAGTTTTCTGAGTATTGAGCGGCTGCAATGGTTGCTGTTGATGTTGTCGTTCTTTGAATATAGAAGTGGCGGTAGTTGTAGGCGGCTGTTGTTGGGGCTGTTTCTGCTGCTGTTGCTGTTGCTGTTCTTGTTGACGACAATTGAAAATAACTTCCTCACTGCAGACTGGCTGCAATGGGGGTATTTCGCTGGTAATGTCCTGTAATTTGTGGTAGCCGTTGCATATGCACAGTTTTTTTTATTTTTTTTTTTTTTAAGGATTTATAAGAATTTAGTTTGGTGGTTATTGTGGTAGAGAGTAGCCGTGGTTGCGGTGGTAATGGTATTGATAGTAAAGATACAGTGAAGATAAGGTGGTGGTGGTGGTGGTGGTGGTGGTTGTGTTTTCGGCGGTGACGTTAACAGTTGTGGTTCAAGTGAGTTTTTTATTTTGTTTTGGTTAAGATTTTCAACATACATTTAAAGTAAAGAAACAGAAAAGAAAGAAAAGGAAAAATTGCAGTTAAATTCTAGGTATGAAGAAATAACGTTTATATATTCATAATAACATATTCAGAATTAAATTCAGAGAATTCAAATTCAATACAAATGCTGGCAAAAACAATTAAGCATTATTTAACTTCCAACTCAAAGCCAAAAGGCAGACAATGCGCAAAACGTGTGTATGTATATAACAGGGCTTCTTATGCATGTTCGCTAACTGCAATCACATCGTTCATCATTTATGTTAAACCACTTCTAAAAGCCATTTACTAACACATACATACATATATAAATTTGTTTGTATTGAATTTCAATTTTTTTTTTTTGCGTTCGCTTCTGTTAGCATTGAGTGCAGAATGAAATTTGTTGATAAAAATTTTTCTGTTTCTTTTATAGTTAAAACTAATTGATATGCGTATGTATTTGGGCTACGCTAGCTGCTGTCATTCAAACTTTTATTCAACATTAAGCTTTGATTTTGTGGATTTGTGCAAAAAATTGTTTACATGAGAACATGAGAAGTACAGCATAAAAACAATATCAGCCAAATTTAATTCACTTTAAACATTCCTTTAACACTCAGCTCTAAAAGTTGTTTTTATTAAATTTTCACAAATCAAACAAAAAAAAAACAAAACTTAAAAGTTAAAAAAATTGCAGATGCACAGTAACAAAAGCAGTTTTTCTCATAAAACAAAAATCGGAAGAATAATATTAGAAAAAAAAAGAGATAAAAAATAATATCAAAACACATGCTCTTTATGGGAATTTTTCGATGTTAAAGTAATAAAAAAAAAAGAAACAAAAACAGAAACAAATAAAACAAAAACTCTAAGAAATGAATATGAAAGGAAATTCATGATACCGCCAATTTTAAACGCAATATAACAGTAAGCACGTATTATACGTAAAAACTTTTAATTTCGTTCATTTATCCAATAGATGGTCACTTTGGTTCGCTTTGTTTTTTTGCTTCAACTTGTATCAATAAACAAATTTGTTCTTGTTGTTTTTTGCATGTATTTTGATCAGCGGCATCTTTTGATCAAAAACGGATAAAGTAATGCGAAGTGTAAATGTACACAACGATTAAGCTCGATGATTTCGACCTTTCTCTCTTGAAAAAAAAAACAGTTTTCCATTTAGTGTTATTGAGTTGTTTAGTGTATGCAAATGCTCAGAAATGTATTTGCGACATTTATTACTTTTGTTGTTTGATTGGAAGAAATCTTCTGTCGAAGCCCATCAAACACATTTAGAAGCTTATGGTGATACTACTTTGTCATATCGTAATCGTTGATGTTGTGTTCAAAATGGGGATTTTGAGGTCAATGATAATGAACGGGAACAAGAAAGGACCAAGAAAGTTCGTAGACAATGACATGCAAAACTTGTTGGACGAAAACCCAGCTCAAACTCTCAGAAAGCCTTGGAACTTAGCTTAAGAGTCGATAAAGCAACTGTTTCAAGCCGATTACATGCGCCGAGACATATCCAAAAGGAGGGAGAATGGCTGCCATACGAACTGAGTGAAATGCCATTTCGTTTCAACATCGAGGTGTTTGCCAGACAAACAAGGAAGAGTGAGAAGTGGATCTATGATGGCAATGCCAACGCCAAAAAGGCATGGGTTAGTCCAGGAGAGCCATCCACATCGACGCCGAAGCGGAATATTTATGGCTATAAAGTGTGGCTGTGCATATGGTGGAAGCAGTATTACTCGCTTGTAAAATCGAATGAAACTGTTATTACAGATGTCTGTTGAACAAATTGAACGATGTATTCTTGCCAAAAACTAGCAGTAGCGGTTAACAGAGTCACCCTTTTGGTTCTCTTGACACGGTATCGCCATGCTTTCAGAGAGATGGGAAAATGATGGAAAATATTTACATTTTGTACCAATTTTTCGCGATAAATTCCTCTTTCTAATGAAAAATGATCAGGAAATATGCAATCATCTGCTATGATTCGAAATCAAAATGTGTATGGCTTGTGTATATATTTTAATATTTGTATGCTATTTATTTGGATAAATAAATGACTCGAAACTAAACAAAATAGATTACGTTTTAATAATTCCCATGATTCCCATAAGATACTCAGAGGCACATCTTGATATGATTTGTTATAAAAACAAGCGTCAGCATGTGCTTTCAATCAATTTTATAACAACTAAATTCAAAGGGAGTGACACTGAGTTCATAATTGTGATAGCCGTGATTCGAAGATTTTGGATATGACGCGTACGTACTAAATGATGAGGTAAGAGTTCTTTTTAAGAATGGAGCGCATTTGAGTCGGGTCATAAATAACTTGCGATAGGATTTATGTTAATGTCCATCAGGACAACGAGCCTTTGCTGTCACTATAGACAGATAAGGGTTCAGTTAATATTCTGATAACTGATTTGCGTAGGGCAAGTTTTCTTAAACCGCTGTTCACTGCACCTGAAATGGAATGAAAAAAAGTGTATGCTTGTCCTATGAGGTCTTAGTGCTTAAGGGGCAGTCGAAAAAATGTGCAGTGCACCCGGAGAAGATTTAATAACCTGTCGGCCAGTCACAATTTGGTTTTTCAATTTCCGTTCAAAGGAAATGTCCTTGTGGCCTTGACCAAAACGTTGTAAAGACAGTCTTAAATATTCTTTGCCGCTATCTGGAGAAAGTTGGGACAGTCAAGAAGTGGAAAAATATTAAAGTTATTTGAGATTCGTGCTAATATACATATATGCGTTAGAAACTCATTTGCTTAGAAGAAAAATTTGATATAGTTAGGAGGAAAGTCCAAGTAAGCCTGAGAAAAACGTGAAGGAGGACAAAAAATTTTACAAAAATTCTTCTATTCATAGCTGTGTGCAAAGTGCCACTAGTTACTCAAGAGTAGAAAGTGAAAGTTACAGTTAGTTAAAGAATAAAATGGAAAGTTAAACCATTATATTGCGCGTGATTCTTGTTCGATTGTCTTTGTTGAGAGACATACCTATAGCAGGAAGCACTGCTGGCAAGGAATGTATATGAAAGACATTGCGTTGAAGTAACTATTACGGACATTATTAGTGTAACTTTCAATAAGCGCAAGCTAAGCGCAAAAGTATAAAATTATCTGCACAAAAATTGCTCTTTTAATTCTAACGAGTCTACCTATCTATTCGCACAATGCTCTACTTTAGAGTTTGACGGGAGTCTTTTTGAGCCAATCAACACTTTAGAGAAACAAGGATAGCTATGGCAAAGCGTTTACCTGCCCCAAGTCTAAGAATGGAAACAAAAAAATCATTCTTCCATGCAGACCTTGACGGCAAGTTCTGGTCAGTATCCTGCTAGTTGCATAAAGTTTATCAGCAGCCGTCATTCTGTTTAAGCTGCGACATTCTGTTTATGATCAGAGTCAGTTCGCGTACTTCTAGGACCATCATCATTTCATAACAAAAAATTGATTGTTACGTGCAGATAGTTTACTTAAAAATATTTAAAAATCTTTCTTATTCTTGTTCAAAACAAGTTCTATTTTGCCATATATTTAGGCCCATGTCTAACGTTGGTCACGAGGTATACAATTTTTAATTTCTTAAAAGAATTTTTTAAAAGGAAAGGGTAAAAAGTAATGCGAATTTAAATCTGGTGAATACTGTCTTCGGTCGATAAAATGAGCCAAGTTTACAAAAAGAAGTTTTTGCATACGAAAGCATTTTTTGAATAAAATTGAATTTCATCAATAAAACGACATGAATCCCTTCTTACCACCCCCCGCAGCTTAACTCCTTAAAAAAGTACCCGTAATAGCCTCGAAAATACATTAAAAATTTTTAAATGTTTTTTATTTTTTTTTTTTTTCGAAAAAGTTGGAAATTCAAACAAATTTTTTTATAGAGCCCTTAAAACTTAAATCTTAAATGAACATTGAAGGCTTAGTTTTTAACTGCACTTCTGCTGTAGACTAAATTTTTGCTTGTTTACTCAAACAAATTTGCAACTCATTAAATATTACTCAATAATTCTGTAATAAAATAGAAACTTTGTTTCCATTACGCTTATGATTTTATTGCAAGAGCCATTGTACGTACGTACAATCAAGAGAGAATTCAGTTTTATTGATTTTCAATAAATTTTAGTAAATGTTAAAATTCGTGCGGGCATTTGTTTCGGGTTTTTTTAATGCATGAAAGGAAATTGTTTTCAATTTCTTAATACGTTATTTTACACAGTTTGCATGGTTCACAACAATAGCAAATGCTTAGTTCGTTACGCACACATACAGGGAAAGAGTCGTATAGAAATAAATAAATAATGAAAGTAAAGAAAGTGTTAATAACATTACGAAAGTGTAATGCGCAAGCATTGTATATACAAAAGAAGGGATTTAAAACAAACTGAAATTATTTCCACTTACAAGGAACGCACATCTCTTCAGGAGAAAAATGCTTTTGATCGCATTATTATAAATACTATTACTTATGTTCAATCTTTAATGTTTTATTTGAAAATTTATATCTTGCTGTGTTTGAAATTTTTACCCTTTTTCGTACCACTCTCATGTCTTCGGGCATTTATTGCGATGCATCATAAAGGAATACTTACAAGTGCTAAAAAGCTATTTTTCCTTTGTTAACAATCACTACCGACCAACTATAGTCGCTTATATGTGTTTAAATATTTGCACATGCATGTCGTCAAAAAATGAACAGACGATATGTAGTAACGAAGCAACCCTAAAGAGTTTCGCAAGTGTGGGACCAGGTCAATTAACTGAAGAGCTTTGCTCTTTGGTTTGTTAACTAACAACACATTCTTGGCTAAACCGAAATTCTGTATTATTCCAAGTTTTTCTTCTTCTTTTTTTCTATGTAATTGTCGACGATTTCCCAAGAATTTTAAAGATGCTAAAGAGCTATGGAGGACAAATTGCGGAATAATTGTAGCAACTGGATATCTTTCCCGCACCCAACAAAGAGTCGGAAAGCCTAAAATTAACCGCCAATAGCTTCAGTAAAACTCGGCTACAACCTACCCATTTACCAATCCGCTTAGTGGTATGGGGAGCTCTCTTATGCATTTGAAGAGCAAACTCATATATTGGCCCAAAGATTTCAAAAGCTGGCGCGTAATCTCTGCCTTCCTACTTAGTCTTATCAAGTATTTACATTTAAGAAATGATTTAACAATGGGCCTGTTCTTCCTTACCTAACGCACACTAGTGACTAAAATCTTGAAATTTTATCTCACCCAAATTGTGAAGCATAGAATTCATTAATAGAATTCATAGAATTCACCAAAGGAAGCGGGTGCATAGAATTTATTTTCAATTGCAGAAATTGTCCATCAGAAATCTAAAATTATATATATTTTTAAGAAATGTCTATCTATCTGCCACCAGCCAAAAATTTAATTAGAAAGCCGGAAATTGCTCTTAGATGACTACTACAGATCAAGTTCGCAAATAGACAAAGGCAATGAATGGTAACAAGACTTGATAGGTATTAATCGCAACCCACTCAACACATCAGTGAAAGAAAGTGTCCAATAAATTTTTTATTTATTTTACTAGATGCACCGGGCCACACCTCGTTATAGCGCAGTCTGGTTAAATGGAGAAGGAAGAAAAGAGAAAGCGCACCTTTCTAACATTTTTAATTTAGCGATTGGTTTTTATATGTTGTAACGCCCCGTACATTCATGTTAACCTCGAAATAAACTCAAAATGGCGGGAATTTGTCGGGAACAGTGTATAAAAACTGCCCTCTATGTGAATGCAACGTTGTGTCGAAACCCAATCCAATCCAATCGATGAAGAACTTTCGGACAGATTTTAAACAAACGCCTATTTACATTTTTAATTTCAAAGATTTCTTAACTATTCAGTAACATGTTAGCAGCGCGCTCGTAGTGTTAGCGTTAAGTAACGCGTGAGTTACTCGTGGCCGTAATTAAATAAGTAAAATAGCATTAGAAGGGCATATAACGTAACGTAAGCATTACTCGACTTAATGTGCTAGTTATGCAAGTACATGAACACATCTGCCATTTATCCAATCCATCAAGATGAAAACATTTTGGCAACAGGAAAAGGCAGACGCAAGCTAAACTTCATAAAACTATTTCGTAAATCAGTGTAAAGAAACTTTGGTTTAATCTGCTGAACTAATTTGTACCAAGAGCGTTGAAGAAATTAAATTTTTCTTACAAAAGCAGCCAAAAATCGTCCACCTCTGGTCCTCGGGTCGTATAACACTAATGACAGAATGTGCGCGGATATGAAACATATTTATTTCAAGGTAATGACTAACGGTGGTAACTTCACATTTGTTTGATTAATGTAATATTAATAAGAGAATCGCAATTACTTGCGGAACTTCGTACGTGTGGGATTTCCTTTGCATTGCCTTTTTTGTTAAAAGGGCTAATGCTTTAACATTTCCGCTTTATTTGAAAGTAAATGGCAGAAGGCGAAATCAATACGTTTACGTGTCAATCAAATATATCAACATTTACAGAAATTAAATAAATAAATCCTTGTAAATGAATTACTGTTAAATGAAATTTTCTGAAATTTCTTAAAAATGTTCACGACTCGTTATTCGCTGTCTGAGTAAGAGGGTCTAACAAGTGCAACATTAGGCTTGTAACGCACTGAAATGCGAACTTGCAAAGTGAATGAATTATATTTGATTGGCATAAGAATCTAAGTTGGTCCGTCTGTCTGTTTACCTGTTATTAGATAAAGTTTGTAATCGCAGAGTGTTACAGAAAATTAATAAATGGTGCATAAGGTGTCGTATTCGAATTATCGATTAGTTGTCGAAGTTGACTGAAATTCGAAAAAAGGCAAAATAATCAACGAAAACGTTTCGTTATAAGATAATCTGTAGTATCTAATCATCAATGGGTAATCAGTAATTCAAGGCCTGTATATCACTTCGAATGATATGACTAATGACTTGTAGAGGCTTCGAACGGGTTCTAATAATGAAGTAGAAGTAACAAGGCGCTAGTGAATGCAGAGTGAACCCTTCCATGTTACTATTGTAACACTATAATAACAATAGTAATTATCTATCTTAGGTAAGGAAATTTTTCTTTGGAGTGCGGGGTACCCAGAATTCACCTCAAACAGAACGTAGTTCGAATACATTATCAAAACCTCAATTACATTGTTTGGCCTATAGATACCCATTCAAGGCTATGGTATTCAATTCACATTGAAAGCGCTTTAATATAAAGAAGGCATAGGTATCTAAATGAATGCAAGAAACTATTTGAATGCTTTGATTAAAATCATCATGATATTATGGCAATGGTAAGCATGTAAGGTAATGAAAATGTATTTAGTTTCAATGCAAAGACCTCGCATGTCCAAGGTCCGGTTTCAAAGATACCTAAAATTTACGCATGTACTCTTCAAATAAACACTAGTAAGTAAAAGAACTTTATTTAATGGGTTTTTAGCAAACTGTTGGTCGGATGTGCCTGTTGCTTATCAGTATTTTCACAGTCGTAGAAATTGCGAGAGAGAAGTAAATCCGTGAGATTGTAAGCTATATATGAACACACTCCTAAAAGCGCAACTGATGTCTTATAAATTGTTTTTAATTTGCTATGAATTAATATCACTCATACGCCGTGCTTGTTTGTGTATTTATGATTTATTAGCCGTAAATAAACCACCTATGCATATGTGTAAACATAAACTAAATAGAAAGAGAAAGAAATTCCAAAATTATCCTTGGTAAGCTCTATTATTTGATTTAGCTGTCGTTACAAAACATTCCATAGTTCGTCTGTGAAAGTAGTGTGGTATAGGCCGAGTGAGTTTATTACAAAAAGTATATGTGTAACTATAATTAAGTTAAGTATGTAATTGAGTTTATGCGCATATATTCCATATTTAGAGCCCTTTGAGATGAAACAACTTCCTATTAAGCATATTTGTACGCCTGTCCCTCTGTTCGCGTATGTAAATGGCAACGAATCGTAATCGCCGCCATCTTCCATCTTTGACATACTGACATGTTCTAGCCCAAGGCCCAGGCACGAAAGCTTTTGCAAATGTGTAGGACCAGACCGCTTTTAGCGCTTCTTTCTTTCGAAACTGCAATTTTGAAAAGGTTTTATTTGCCCTTTTTTTTTTTAATTTTGATAATTCACAACTGAAAAATAGAAATTTCAAACACTAAAAGAAAGTGGAAAATCTGAATATGGTGGGACAGCTTTCACAGCTCCCTCTCATGTAATCGTTCTTATAAAATATGATGATTTTTTTATGTAACACAGTCTACTTTTTAATATTTTATGATGAAAATGAGTCCAGAAAAATGATTTCACAAACAAAGTTTGCTATCCCAAGTTAGGACTACATTGATCTATTTTCCGCAACTCTTTTCATATAATAAAAACCATGTTTTTATATAAGATAAAAAAGTCCAACTTTTTTGCCGTTTTGTGACGAAAACATGTAAAGAATAATAACTTGTTTGAAAAAAAAAACAAGTATTCAAAATTCCTCCGCGTAAAAGTTCCACATAAAACTATAGCAGGGCACGACCACTCACTTCACTTAATACAATTATTTATATAATGATTTTTCAAAACAAGATGTTATATGAGAAGTACTCGAAAAAGTAGCCCGATTCGGTAATTCGGCAAAATATTTCAAAAATTGTGACCTTAGGTTGAACGCAAGAAGACGAGACAAAAAGACGGACAGACAGACGGACGTACAGACAAGTTTGAATCGATTCAGAAAGTGATTCGCAGTCCAACAGTATAACATAAAAGGTATATCCTTCTCAATTCTTTCTGTGCGTTGCACACATTCGTACCCAATTGTACCAACATTGGTGTAGGGTATAATCATTTTTTTTCGATATTTAATTTTTATTGTATAAAATTTTCAATTTTGATTTAATTCTAAATTTTAGCGCAGCATAGTCGATTAATGGCTTTAATGACGAGCCTTGTCCGTCTATAGCGTTTCAGTTTACCTGCACTTAGAGAACAATTTTTTTTAAAGATCAATCTGAATTTACGGAAATGAGAAACAAGAAGTTTGGGTTTTAGTCTGATAATTAATGCGCCATAAGAGCAAACGATTCTCATTGAAAAAAATCCATTCTTATCAGTTTCACATTTCTTGAAAAAGTTAAACAGATATTAAGCCAAGAACTACGGGATATTGTGCGTAAATACTTAAATTTGCATTGAGTTACGAGAAGAAAAAGACAATAACGTTTTCCTTAAGCACATTAAGGACTTTGAACACAAAGCAATAAGATATTGCAACTCGCTTTTCATCGATAATATGCTTTCTATTAGGTTAATAGACGGAATGTGTGCATACAGCAAAAGGAAGGCACACAATATAGTTTTGAACCATGCATAGTTAAGTAGTTGTTGTCATAAACAATTTATAAAATTATAATAAATTTTTTGTATGATGAGTAGGAGACTACATTGAAAAGATATTTTAATAGGAATTTAAGTGATTATGGGGAGGAGGTCAGGTGAATATACTGTTGGACACAGCAAACAAGACAGCAGTCAAATGACAAATGGAAGCTAAAGTAGCTGTACTAGAATAAGAAAAGACAATCGAAACTATAAGTCACAAGGCCGAAGGGAAAAGAAACCATTTGATCGAGAAGAGAAAGTATTCTTGAGATGAAATGCGGATTATGAAAGACGAGAAAGGTTTGGCATTATAAACGTTTTGTTTTGACAATCCAGAAATTCAGGGAACTGAAGCATGTAGTTGTTAGACTTAGGTTTTATTTAAAAAAGTTGGAGGCCGAAAAAAGTTTCGTTATACGCAGTGGATAATTTTTGCGTCACGCTTTAAAAACGAAATCGACTCATCATTGGGACGTTGTACTAAGTACCTTAACTTGGAAATGGACTTTACAGTACATTTAAGCATTGAAGAGTGCATGCCTGCACTGGAAGCTTTTTTACTTCGCTTTTGCATTTTTTCCGTAGTAAGTACTGGTACTCGCGACTTCTCCGACTTTCCTTTACATATATCTAATATTTTTATGGATACCACATGTTCAGGATGTTTGCACTCTGGAAGCTCGAAACTCGCAAAGGAGATGAATGCCCTAAATCGCCATAGGTTGTTGCATGTTTTCCAAATAATGTAAATGGGGAGACCACACTATAGGTTGTTCAGTCGTATTTGTTTTTTGGTCAGTTGATAGATGCTTTGAATTTTCTAGATTACATGCAAAAAGGAACTCACTACAAGAAAGAATATGTTTGCTTCAAATTTCCAAGTTTTCTTTAAGCGCACCAAAAGGACTTTCTGCCGGGCACGTACTTCCAACCTACCTTCTTATCTATTGATTTCTAGCTTTTCTAATGCGCTAATGGATGTCTCTAGAAAGTATTTATGCTAATTTAAAGGTGTTTTGAAACAAAAACACGTTAGTGTAGCTTTGTTGAAAAGACGGCTGGTTGAGTAGAAATGAGGCTGAGAGTTTCTGGAAACCTTTAAATACTTTCGCTGAGAAAGCAGGGTGGAATTTTTGTCGTTATTATTGGTTATTAATACAAGACAAGATCTTTCGAGCATAAAGTTTTCGAGAAAAGAGAATCAGGACGAACTTTCGAAAATACAAGGGTAGTCTTAGGATGCTTGAATTGCAGACTAATAAAGAAATTTAATAAAAAATTGAATGTAAGGAAAGAACATAATATTATTATAAAACACCACGATGTGCGCTGACTGCAGATATTTAGATGAAATGATTTGCTTTTTTTTTAGATTCAGATTTGGTTCAGGTACACTTTTTGTCCTAGAATCCCTTAAATTGACAATGTCCTACCAGAATGGCTCTGGTGCTGCCATTTTTTATTATTTATCTATATATTTAATAATTTTCTGGTTTATTATTATTTCATTGCTTCTTTTATGAGGCGAGCTGGCTTCACGTATTTAGATAGTTTTTTTTATTTACATATAAATTTGCATAAGTTTTTAAATATTTCACAATCTTAGCTTAGTAAGCTTCTCGAATATTATTGTTTTGTTGACTTTTTTTGCATTTCACAACAAATGACAAAAATACGTTTTTCTTTAAACTGTTACAGTATCTTACCCTCCCTCGCTCCCCGCCTTACAATAGGAGCAATTGAACTAAATGAAAATTATGTCCATAAAAATTAGTTTACGAGTTTTTAACTTCTTTATAAACAATAAAGAAGATGTTCTTAAGAAAGCACGCAAAGAAATTTAGGTCACCAAATAGTCCGATTGTCCCTCTATGGGAGTTTATGATAAATAAAAGGGTTCTAAACTTAAGAGAACGTTAGGAATCCACAAATGTTTCATAATTCTATCGCATTATGAAGTTGATAGATGCTATTATGAGTATCATGTTTACATTTACGTGTTTGCTGCTACAATAGATTTTTCATTTGTTAAAAAACTCAACTACTTTTCGTTATTTATGTTATAATATGTGCATGAGAGGTATTTCAAATGTGCTTCGAGGTGATTTCCTGGTGATAGTGTAATTGAGTTTTTAATTAAATTTTTTTCAACTTTCGTTATAAAAGCTTACTTGTGTTTAACGAAACCGTGTAAAATTACTTTGAAAAAAATAACAACATAAACTTTAGGGCTGTTGCTGATGTTTGGCTAGTCATGAGGTCTGTAATAGGATTGGAAAGCATTTTTTTGTTTAATTGAATTTAAGAGAAGAAAAAACGAAATCCTTTAAAACGCATTCAGATGAAATTTACAAAAACTTTGCATAATTCTTCTTAAAGTTTTGTTATTGCAGTTAAGTTATCTATTGAGGCATAAAGAAACTTTTCAGATATTTTCCCAAGTTTCATTTCAGTTCAATATCACTTTTAGATAGAATATAAAGAACATTTTAGCGTCGTATTAAAATTTATTTTTATTAAAACATTTTCTTCTTCTTCTTCTTTTTGTTTCTGGAAAAATCATATTTTCATAAAATTACACATACGCACACGTAGTACACGCGCAAAGAAATTTTTCTTGTAAAAATAATTTTTTATTTTCTTAAGACATATTTCTTGTCTGTGTATCTAAATAGTTACGCGTTAGTTATTCATATTTGCTTGGCATGCAAATTGCTTTCGTTCGTATGTGTTTGTCTTTCTTTTATTCGATTTGATTTTTTATTTTTTGTTAATGGTTTTGTTTGTTCAGCACAGCTACGCTATATAGGCGCGCACTATATGCACACAATTCCACGTTACCTTTAGCAATGATGGCGTTTTTCTTTAATTTTTCCACATTCAACCATAAATTTTCAAACGTTGTCTGATTTCGTGAAAAAGTATACGAAGTTGTTGTATGTTTCTATGAATTGTGTAGGTATTTTCTTTCATTGTATGCGTGCTGCTCAGTTAATTGACTTTATTGGCATTAGTATACGAAATGAGTCGAACTATCGTCTTATACTACTTTTGTTATTTCGTTTGCAACAAATTTGGAAATCAAGCGAACCACATTCATTTTGTCGATAGGTCTTGCGCTCACCTATCGTTCGTTTTTTCTTTTCCGAATTTGCCGTATATCTATGTACATATTTTCCAACTCGTGCCTCTCGTCCGTCGGTTTGTTTGCACACTTAATTCTTCCTTTAAGTATCTACCCACTTCCCGCTCGTTTCTGTAGAGATACTAAACATTCGGCTACAAATCTTGCTACTTGGTGGTCTTTCCGTCTTCTTACTCTTTTTGAGAAAGTACCACACTGCCAGTTACAGGTTTCGCCATATGGTTGCCTTTCCGCTTTCTTATTCTTTTTTAGAAGTTCGATATGTTCAGATGCAGGCCTTGGCATCCGGTTGTCTCTCCCTCTCCGTAGAAGTACTGCCCGTTCGGCTATAAGTATTGCTATCTGCCTGCCTCTTCGCCTCCTTAACCCTTTCGTGGAAGTTCGGTACGCTCAGCTATACGTCTTGCTCTCTGGTTGTCTTTTCGTTCCCTTACCCTTTTTGTGGAAGTTCGGTACGCTCAGCTATACGTCTTGCTATCTGGTCATCTATCCCTTTCCTTACTCCTCCGACTACTCGTTCATGTATATTTCTGCTTCTTCGTTCTTGTGTTACGATCGGGCCATTCGTTCCGCCTGCTTCTCTTAAAAATTTGAATATGAACTCTACCTATGGACTCTTAATTCAAATCTACGCATCGACTTTTGAAAGTGGTTTAACTCGTTCCATTAGCTAAAAAGTTGAACAGACGTCGCCCATTGCAAAGGTATAACCGTCCTGCTAATGTTATGATTAAACGTGTAGTAGCTCTTTGTCGGGCGTAAGACTTCTTTTTGGACGCCTGCACTCTATTTGTTAATAAGTGTACTCCCTATCTTTCTACTTTCTTTTTGGTGCTTTGTTCTAACTTTTTTAGGAATGCAAGAAACTGACAAAAGTATAAAGCGTATGATCTAAGAAAGACTTAATCAACCTTGAAGGTACGGATATGCACGACAGTTAAAAGAAATGACTTAAGTTTTATTGCGACTGAAAGCACAAATTTTCACCATCTTGCTTAATTGTAATACGATGACTAGAAGATGGGCGTACAACATCCACTCAAAGCTGAACATTGGCTTCTTATTCGTATTTTTTCCGTTTTTGTATTATATTCCGTTGCTATTTTTTACTTTCTCTCTCGTTCTCTCTTCTTTTCACTTTTCACTTTTCACTTCTTTCTCGCGCACAGCACATATCGTTCCTCGTGTGCATTGTCTACATTAGGATGAACAAAAGTTTCGTGTGCATGCATTTGATTTTCTGTCAATTTTTTGCTTTGGTCAGTCCAATTTACTGTACTATCACTGCGACGCTAAGTGGTTGGTTGAATTGGACTAAAGCAGTCAACTAGTCGGTCATTATTTATTGCGCTGGACAGTGTGTGGTATTGGTTTGGTTTGCTTAGGTCTCACGTACATGTTCATTCATGTTTATTTGGTCGAAGTCAACGATTGATCAATTTTTCCGTGTATGTGCGTGTGCACGAGTTATACTTTTCACAGACATGAGTTTATGCCCTTAAGTGGATTATAAAAAATTGATTTTTTTTTCTTTTTGTTGATTATTTTCTTAAAATGACATTTTTCTAAAATGAAAATAACAAACATGTCAAAATTGTTTGTTGTGAATTGTGATCGAAATACGAAATGCTCACGAGATTTATTGTCACAGATGCAATCGAATATGCATGTACATATGTGTAAACGCTATTTAATCGGTCTATGATAAAGTGTGTGGAGCGAACAAATATATGCACAACGAAACTAATCGATATGGCAACAAGTGATTCTACATGGAATGCTAAGTCGATTTCGTACGTTATTAATAAACTTGTTAAAGATTCGCAAATGAGTTCTTCATTTATTCAAAAGAGCTAAACTAGTATTATCTATTTGCTTCCCTTAGGTTTGGGAATAATTTTGTAAAAAAAATTAATAAAAAGAAAAAAAAATATGGTTAAATGCTACCTACCACACAATTATGACGATTGTGACATTTAAGAAACTAGTAGTTAGCATTTTCCTAACCTTCGCATATAATAAATACCTTAGCTTGCCCAACGATATCAATCGCTTAACATGTCGTTACTTGTATTCAACCTTAACATGTACAAAATCAATTACTTAAATAATTAATGTGATTACTTTTGCGAACGGGTAAAGAGTAATCTTGCAGCAGACTTGGGCAAGTATTGGCCCGGGGATAGACCGCTACCCTATTCAATTGATACAACAGGAATAAAGTTCGTGGTGCTTGCACAAGAAAATTCAAACACACTTCGCTTATATGTTAAGCAAACTTTACTGAACCGAATAAGTGCCGTTTTTATCGGTAATCTCTTCTTTATTTTTCTGGAAAGGCCATTGTGATGCTGTCGCTTCCGGGATATTTAGGCGGAAAACTGAATCAAGCGATGTTCACATATCTGTTCGATGTTAAGAGAGTTTTGTAAAGATTACAACAAACCGTACCCAGGCAGACCAAGGTGCGGGCTATACGATGCAGGCACACAAACTTCTCACTGAAGTGCTCTCACTCACTAAAAGGTGTGTGTGGTCTTCCATTGTCGGGATGAAAGATGACGCTTGTCCTCCTAATCAGCTTTGCGCAATTTACCTTAATTATGCGCTTTAATCGCGTTAGTTGTAGATAATGCTGGGCAACATAAATGGTCCTCGACTGATTAAAGAAGATTTTGCACGATTTCGCTTCAATCCTGTTTAATACAATCCATAACACGACAATATGAATCAAACTGCCGTTTGTGTAGTTTCATCCATCTTGGACCGAGATCATTTTCCCATCTAGACAGGTTTCCACTTAAAGGGTTTCTTTCCAACTCCACAGGGATTTGCGAATTTGTTAATTTCTTTTTGTATCCACGAAGGATAAAGTGTGTTTAACTTTCTAAGTTTTTCTAAGTTTTCTTTGAAAAAATTCATTGACTTGATCAACGATTGATCGACCACAGCATGATTCTTGTTCTTAACGACAAAGTTTCCGAAGCGAAAATTAGCAAATCGTTGGTGTATTGCTGATTTCACTAAGCGTCTTTTAAAAAGCGGACTCTCTTATGCGTTTCTTTCCGCTTTTAGATGTCTTTTTACGAATAATTAAATCAATCTACGATTTTCGATATTTTCCATCTTGAAAATTGCCATTTACTTGTTCATCATTTGCTGTTGTTTGGTAGAGTCTTTTTGCTGTATCAACGAAAGACGTGATGCTTAAATCGCTTCGCCAGCCAATAATGCTGCAAACTTTATATGTTTTCTCTCAACTTTTCAAATTTAAATTTGCCAAATTATAGATTCACTGTAAGAGCTACTGACTTTTTGTCTTGCTACCAATATGGCGTAATTTCGTCAAAAAGTCGTCACAATCGCAAAAATGGAAATGCGCCCAGTGCCAATGAGATTTAGCACAGACTTTATTTTGATGCACATTTTTCACCCAATTACAAATAAACTGGAATTAAAATTTTGTCGTCACTCGTGAATGTGTCAGTAAACCGATCGGGATCATTTGTAGCCCGGCGGTCTTGACGAACATGGGTAACAGATATTCGAAAATATCTTCGCGGAATCGACAGTTATGCAGCAAAATATGAAAAAATTTTCGGTGTTTTTCGAGTTTATTTTGGGAGATCGGATTTTTAAACCTTGGCTCTTTATTCGAGCAGGGTATGTGACGGCAATTTTTAGCTTCCCCTGTCCATTTTTGCGTCTGTGACGATTCTACGAAAATTATGGATCAGATTCAGTCATTTCGGCAGCAATGGTTATATATCATCGGGCCCTCGAGAAGTAGAGCAAATGGGAAATATAAGATTATGAATATTTAAAGGTCTGCTCATATCAATAAAAGTCATCCAAACAGTTTGGAACTTTGGATGTCTTACAACCTTTTTTTAAGATGAAACTTGGACAAGGCAAGATTAACCCACGTGGTAGTTCTAGTGTTAATATACCTTTGGAAATGGGATTTTTAATGCGAAAGCAAAGGGCCGCTCTACGTAATAATTAAGTTAAAATTCAGAAATTAATAATGGAATCCATAATCCTGTCCATCGTATTCATGCAATCCGTTAAACGTGACATTGAAAATGGATTATGGATGGACAGATCTTCCATAGTTTGAGATAGCTACCTCCAGATATTAGTGATCTGATTAATAATTTTTCTGTGTACATCACGCATATGATGTTTACGAGAGGAGACTTAAGAGATTGCAATGAGTGTACATGACCTAGTGAGAGAAAAAACGGATTGTAGGGCAGATTTTGAAATTTAAGTAAAGAAAAGGGTTATTGTTTTTAAATTAAAATTTCATAAAATTATTAATAATAGAAGACTATCGTGAGACCTACTTATCTAATAAGATTTCATTAAAACGTATGAAGATTTCATTAGTAAACAGTCGAATATTTTTAACGTAGATGTCCTTTAACGCATACGTTTCTTTTTTTTCGATACTGCATTAAAAGAGTAATATTTTTGTAAGATTTATTTTATAAATTTTAGTACATTTTCATTACTATATATAATGCTAAATTACCTGCATCTTCGTAACCAGTAAGATAAGGCGGCAATAACCACTAATGTTATGGCTCCCAAGGCACACCAGAAAGTATTCTGTGAAATATCGTACAAACATAAACACAGCAAACATTAGTGAAACAATATCGAATTTATTTCTTAGAATTAATAAACGCATAAATCAAGTTGTATTAGTTTATAAAATGCTCTGTAGTGCTGCATTCTTTATACTACTTTCGCCCTTCTCTCTCGGGAGTTTGTCAAAGGGAATACACGTTACGTGTAAATTAACGAAAAGAAAAACCGTCGATTCGTTTTCTCTTTACTTTGTAGAAGCTGTAGTAATCCGCCTCAAAGAACATTGTGAAGAAGGTGCAACGAAACGTGTATTCAAAAATTCAAATTCAACTCAATGCGGGAAAAAGTTGGATAAAGGCAACCAACCAATGGAAGGGTAATATGTACGAAATTGATAAAACAAAGTTTTATCTTCAGGTTTAAGTTTAATCCCTTTGTAAATGTAAAGCATGTATACAACGAGAGAGATGAATACGTTTGTGTTCATGTACAGTAGGTGTGTAAAAATGTTCTCTACTTTGAAATTGCTTGCTTTATAAAATATATAGTCACAGCTTACACATTGGTGTTTGTACGATATATATATTGTTTACAAGCTGTCGTTCAATGTATGGCAAGGTGTAAAGAGATGAATGTCAACAAGCAGCATGTACAGCACAACGTGTTAAGCTGTCTTCAACTGGAAAAAATGCAGTTCAGGCTACGGAAATGATTAAGGCGACTCGGGATGAAAAGGCAGTAAACTATGAAACACTTCGGGAGTCATTTGCGAGATTTCGTGTGAAAAAGTTTTTGTTCTTGGGAATGATGAACGTCCTTGAGCTCCGCCAAACGTACTGAACTGAGAATTTCAAAGTTTATTAGACGAAAGTCCACTACAAACTGAAAAAAAAAAACATACTACATAGCTAGGAATAAGTCAGCAAGCATTTTCAATTTGATTGCATATAGTGGGAAAGATGCAAAAGGCAGCAAAATCGGCTCGTCGTAACCTAACCGAAGCAAACAAATATTATAGAGTTGAGATCTACAGCAGAAGCCATGGAGGACCTTGGGCTAAGAACTTTGGGCAATTGCGCCGTAGTCTCTAAAACTGGCTCTTTATGACTACTACTGGTTCAGATCAATGCGGTCATAATTAGCAGAACAATAGTCAACGGAAATTGACGGACTATGAAAATAGCTCGATCGAAATCACGGAATGTTCGCCGCATACTCGATAAAAGGCAAAAGTTCATAGACAGCGATGGTAAATATTTCCAAATAGAAGAATGTTTTAATTTTTGTTTGAATTTTTTCAAAAAATACGTTTACGTCCCTAATTTTAAATTTAACAAAGGGCGGACTCCCCTGTAACACTTATCTGTGAAAATATATCGAACAATTGTTTATAAAAAAATGCAATTTAATTTCTGCCTTCACAGAAATAAAGATATTGGCTCTTAGGCGTGCTTAAGTAGAATTGCTTTTTTCACCCATCACCGAAGAGTGAGGGGTATATTCATTTTGTCAAAACGTTTACAACGCCCAGAAAGAAGCATCAGAGATGCCACAAACTATATATATTCTTGATCAGCATCAAATTCTCAATCGATTTAAGCATGTCCGTCTGTTTGTCTGTCTGGCTCTGTAATCTGTTGCAAAGATTCTCCTGACTGCAAAAATGAAGCTATCGATTTCAAATTTGGCAGAAACTTTCGAAGAAATTGGCCAAATCAGTCGAAGGACATACCCACAGCGCTACGTAAACTGAGAACAGCTCTCTTTTTCAAAAGGATTAAAAAGTTGGTTTTTCGATCATTACTCACAAACTATAGCATATGAATATGGGCGATGCTGTAGCACCTGTACAAAAATGCATCAACATTTATTTTCTTTTTTGAATACCTTGATAACGCGCAGAAACAAGATTCAAAAACCTCACAAAATTAATAAATTCTTGGTCACTTTCATAATTTGAGTGCACGTAAGCATGTTCGTCTGTTCGTCTGCCCAACTGTGTGCTAAAGATTCTACCGTTTCCGAAAATGAAGATATCGCCTACAAATTTACAAAAGAAATTGGAAGTGACTTAAACTTTTCCAAGGACACGCTTACAACACTCGCACGCCTAGGCGACAAAAACTTTTATTTTGAAAATAGGAAAAATCAGCCGCGCCCACTCCATATTACAGATCATGAAAATTTAGTTCTTTTACTTTTTTTGACTTTTTTAGGATAACGGTGATGGGTATGAAAGATTCGGTCGCGGCCGGATATTATTTTCTTACTTTTTTTTCTTTTGTTTTCTAGAAGTATTTCAAAAGAACTGTGCATTAAGAACTTCTGTAGCTCTGATGGGCTATGGACGCTCCACAGAGTTAAAAATTATCATTCAAACTTGAAGTAGATAATTTCACACATTAAAATGAATACCATACTTGCGCTCTTAATAACATTAGAACTATCGGTCACATTGAGTCAAATTGACTTTCTTCAACTTTTAACCCTCATAGAAGAAGGTTAGAAGTTAAAGTTTCAAAAGTTTTTGGTGAATTTCATTTATATGAAAAGGCTGCCAAATGCATATAAAAGATTTTTTCCATGTGGTTTACTTCTCGAGAGCTCCCACAATTAGCCCATCAGCATTTAGAGATATCTTTACGTGATCAAAAGTTATAGATGAGAATATTTCCTCGAGTTTGTCTCAGTTCCTTATCTATTGAGGGCGTGCGTGTAGCCAACTACTTATTAGCTTGAATGTGCCAAAATTCAACATTTTATCTCCGGTTTTTTTGACTGCAGCAATCAGGGTCCATTTTGGTAAAAATAAGTGTAGACAAAACGTAGGTGGTTTTAGCGTTGTAATCGACAATTTTCTGCATCTCATATGTATAATTGCCGAAGTGTAATGTTTTTTGCCACGCCTTTCCTACTCAAAGTTCAAATTACCGCCTACAACTGCTGGCTGACGCTATGGAAGAGAAGAGAAAGGAATGCGGACCAATGTTCAGAGTGAATGTGAGTAAGCGTTCGCATAGGACAACGGAGTGTAAATTCTTTCACGGAAGAAGAAAAGTCTCATTTGCTGGATTAGGCTAATTCTTTGCGTCAATTCAAGCAAACCTGTTTGTATGTTTGCTGAAAGGATTCGTAAGTCATTCAGGGATATATAATTTATTTTCCGAAATTCTGGCACATTATCTCTGGTCTGCACTTTTAATTTTTCAAAGCAAAACCTTTTAGATAAGGACAGAACTGTCTGTTTCACTTTTTAGAACTTTTTTTGAACGATTGAGGATGGGCCGCCTACAAGTTTTGCGGAAACCGGCAACGCTTGAGCTCCTTCGATTGGTATATCTGGGTGCAGCAAATCGAAGGGAAAAATTAATTTCTTGCCGTTGTGTTTGTAGTAGAATGACTCCATTTTTATTTTATATAGCCTTGCTAACTGCCTTTGGCTTTACCATACATATATATATATGATATTATATTCATCGTGTAAGTTGTCTCAAGCATGTATGTCATGCAAACTGATTCATTGTGGTCACTTGGTCAGAACGTATGAGTGACGTTAATTTGAAGAGTTGACTTTGTGTTTGCCAATTAAAAACTTTTCAAAGTTTAAAAATTTTTGCGAAGAAAAATGAAAAAAAAGGGCGGATTAAATTTTTAAATATGTATGAGCAAGGAAATCCTCATTCTCGGCAAATTGTCCATTATAAAGCATAATTTGTCGAAGGATTCTCTCTTGTACGTACATTGTCACATTATTTGTTACGTTAAATAAACAATTGTTAAGGATCATCAGCAACAGTGTATGGCATGTTGATTGCTTTCTTTGATGTCGCTGTTGTCGCCGTTGTCGTTGTTGTCGTTGTTGGCATTGCTTTTGTTTTTTTGTTTTCATTTCTTTAAATATTTATTTAAATGAAATTGATGCAAACAGCTCAAGGAAATGAAGAGGAAAAAAAAGAAAGAGCGAGCCTGTTGTCTTTGATTACACTCCATAACACATTGGCGTTGGAAATGAAAATGAATGCTCGCTTATATGCATTGTACACAACATATGATGCAAGCTTAAGTATAAGCAATATTTGGGTCAATATGAGTGAAGAAATTTTTTAAAAAAAGAAAACAATACTTTTTTCCAACAATTGTAAAACAATAAAATTCTATTGTTGTTTGTTAACAAACACTTACATACTAACATGTGTTACTTAGGTTTCTCTATGCCACTGATTACACATACATATATAAGCATATAAACAGTTTTGATTTACTGTGTCTTCTGGATAGATAACGTACGGTTGCCAATTGAGCATATATAAGTAAGTAAGTAAGTAAGTAAGTATGTGCATGGTCCTTTATGCGTATGATGTTTCGAAGTGAACGTAGGCGTCAGAGGGTGAAAATTTGTAATCAAAACTCATATTGTTATGTTTGGAAACGTGCCAATGAAAATATTGTCTTAAATACTTTCATTCGAATAAAAAAAAAAAAAAAGCAAAAGTAGTAGGAAGAGAGTGAACGCTATGCAAATATAGTTTTAAATCACATTTAAATTCCACTGATGCTGCTGATAATATTATCATTTTTGCCTGTCTTTCTTGCCAAAGGATTTATTAAAAACTAAACGAAAGCAAAAAAGCATTTTCGTGATATGTGGATTAAATGAACAAAAGTTACAATTTATGGTAAATTTATTAAAAAAAAAAAGGAAAAAATAACGCTACTTACAATAAATATATGTGCTTCGTTTGTTTGTTTTCCTAGATCCACTTGCATTTCTCAGCTTGTTCCCTTTAAGATTACAGATCACAGCATCTGAAATTGGATGGAAACAAATTCATACATTTTTGTTGTAAAGTTGAGGCGGAAAATGATTTTTGATTATTAAAAACTAAGCAAACTACAAACACCTTTGAGCAAAGATTAGGGGAACACAACGTCTAGCAAATATTAGATAATTTAAAAAATATTAAGCGAAATAAGAGAAATACTGTAAAATTGCTCGATACGTCTGTCGAAAGACGTGAAATGCTTGGTTAACGTTGGAAATTTTTTATTCAATTTCAAGTTATTGTTGTCCTTGATCATCGATTGACTTTTACTTCAAAACTAATTATCAAAGCATTCTTTCATTAACTAGCCAGATGTCCTCTCTCGTACGGGGGATGCGAGCACATGAAAACGCCTCTTTCAAAAATCATAGCACACAAGTTTATTTTACGCCTACGGACATGAAAAGTAGCAGAAATTATTAAATAGCAATTGTGAAGCGGATGATTAGCTTTTGGATTGCTTAGCAGGCCAGTTAGCTATATCTTTATATGGGAATACTTATTGCTGTGGTGAAGTACGATTGGTAAGCTTTTCTTACTTTTCTGGTTTCTGCAAGTTCTTTTTTCTTTGGAGCTTTTTGAAACTAAGTGATTTTCACTGTCAGTTAGCATACTTAAGACTTATTTTCCTTATATTTAAAATAAATCCAAAGTTTTTTACTTGTGATACAAACGAATTTTTCAATCGTCTTGATTGAATTTCTAAAGCAATTCCTCTGCCTTAACTTTTTACTACTTTTTACTAAGTAACTGCGCATGATTCAATGCAATCATACGTTTCTTAAGGTCAAGGGTTCAAGGAAACATCAAAAGTGTTCTACTCAGAAGGATGTTTAGGAAACAAACAAGCAATGATTGATGTTCCATATTTACGATGGAGCCATACGTACTTCTTCAAAAGTTTTGCGTGCATATATCCTTGATTAGTATCAATATCTGAATCGACCAAGGCAAATCCGATCAAAATTAAAGATATCAGACTTAATTTTGTCAAAAACATTGGAATTTCTTGCACGCATCAAAGAACACGTTTGCAATACCAGTAATACCTTCTAACAAACGCAACGTTATCCTCTTGCAAGACAACAAGAGTTATCAAGAACACGCTATTCCAGCTCGAAAGGGAAATTCTTCCGCACCCAGCGTACTCACCAGCGCCTTCTGACTACCATTTGTCCAAAACGATCTGGCATGACTTGTCTGGCACTCGGTTTCGAAATGCTGAGCAAGTGCGGAAATGTGTCCTTGTTTGGATGCAGAAAATGATGGAAAATATTTTTACTCATATATATATACGTGTATATACATATGTGTATTGTACCAATTTTTCTCCTCAAATGCCTATTTCAAGTGAAAGAATTATCAAAATATACGCAAAGGCGTAATATTTCTACTTCGCATTGTTTAAGTTTACACGCTTTTCGCATTGTTTTATATTTTTGTGTCTTTAATAAGATTTCGCCTTCAAATCTAAATTGCAAAGCTTTTTTGCATTTATAAACATTCACACAGTACAAGATACATAAGTTTTTTAACAAAACGTTCTAATGTTTACCAATGATTTCAGTGCGAACGATGGCGTTAACTAAGACACGCAGATAGCACAGGTGCCAGGTGTAGATAATTTGTATGTTAATTTTTTTGGAAATGAAAACTAACTAAAATGTATAAGCGCTTACTTAGGCAAGAAGCACTTAAAACTTTTCCATTAACATCATTATTGTTGGTGTTCCTTTGATCAAATGACTTTTTCCACTTGCTTTATATGCAAATGACTTTATTGCATATGAAATTAAGGCAAAAAAAATTAATAAATAAAAATTTTGCATTCTAGCATAAATGATTCGAAATTCCGAAATTTCAACTGTATAATATAGCGGTTACACTGTTTCCACCTATTGTGTAAGAAATCAACTTTGACGGTTATTTTAAAATTTGTTAACATTTATGCACAAATCTATTTGCTGTAAAAGTCCTGGGTATTTAGTTATATTGACGATGATCGTGGTTCTATTTCTAAATTTATTTCCAAAAGATATCATTTTGAGCTAATATTTTTGTAATCAGAAAACGTGTTCTTCCTTTGCGGATAAACCTTGCAATTTACGCTTTTCTCCTCTCTCTCTTGTGGAAGGCATCAGCTGATAGAGATGCCAACGCCACTCATTATTATTTTCGGGTTATTACCAAGGTCGCATTGCTAGCTAGTGACAAATTTTTGGGCGACAAGCAGCTCTGCAGGTCTCTATGTCCGTCTAGCCGTGGGTTTTGGTACGTCTACTGACCATATGTATATCTACACAGACCAATGCCAGACTTACAAGTCTGATGAATTACTCCTGCATAGGTAAGCTTCGGTCCAATAGTTCTCTACATTCGTAACGAACGCATAACTCTCCGCAGTCAGAGATTCTGAATTTATTAACTGCTCTCGTTAATAATAAGTGTTCTGCCCTTTTGGGGTATTTTAAGGAGGGAAAAGCTCTTATTTTAAGAGAATGGACAAAGGTATTTAGTCAAAATATTGTCCATCGCTAACTACGCTATGCGCGAACTTTTCCTCTTTGGATTTGAGGAAAGGTCTAATTTTTCGTCGCCCGTGACGACGCAATGGAAAAGAGAAGTCGTGAGTTTTCTTCTCTCAGGCTGCCTCTTACTCAACTCGTTTCTTGATTTTTGAACCTTTTCCACGGCGGTAACACCTCCTCACTCACTCTCGCACTCACTCTGTTAGGTCCTGTTTAGTTATTGTGCCGTTATTGATTGCATTTTCGTTCTACTCAAAGTTTTCAAATCAATTTATTATCGCCAACAAACTTTCTTCATCACTTCAAAATCCCAATTCTTAAATCGTTGACACGGTGTGGAGTATACAGTGCCCGGCGTTGCTATACCACTGTTTTAACTCTTTTTTTTTTTTTTCTTGATTAAGTAAAGAAAACTATGCCACAAACGCTCATTATTATAAGTAAATGCGCAAATTTCCAGACGTTTTTGAAGCTTCATAACAGTGAAACAAAGTGCTATAATTACCGTTCTTCACAAATGCTCATAGACGTCGTTTAGCAAAATAAGTGTGCATTTCTTTACACTCGGTTATAACCAAAGTTAACATAGAACTTGAGTGAAATTCGGTGACGGCATTAGTTCGCCTTTAATGTTAGCGAAAAGAATAAAATGTTTTGCAGACGTTATTAGGCGCTGCAATCAGACCAACGGGGGTGAGCCTCACAAAGCATACTTGCGACAATTTATTTAGTATGGAAAGAAAGATAGAAAAATAATCATTGAGAAGATTGGTAAGAATATATTTAAGAGTTTGAAATAATTATTCTTTCGAGATATTAAAAAATGCCAGCAATGAAGACATTCCCACGAGATGTCTTTAAATTAGGAGGATGTGCCGCAAGTGGTGTAAGTGGTGCAAATGCGAAACTAAAACCAAGATATAAAGGGACATAAATATGCCCTGTAAGGCATCAGCGGAGGATTTCAAAATTACTGATTATGGCGTGATTTTCGAGTATTTCAATGAGGACATTCAACTTTTAACCAAGAAAGGACAATTATTTGTGTACTTTGAAAGAATTGGCAAGCAGTAATAACCATATTTTTGTACCCCTTGGTATTAGATAAAGCGAGAGTACACCCAATTTTCTTTTTACACAATTTTTTTTACACGAATTTGATTTAACACGAGTTCAAAAAAAAAAAATTTCTTTTTTTACACGAATTATTTTGTTTTAACACGATTTTATATTTATGAATTTTAGATACAATTCCCTTTTTCCAAAGTAGAAGTTGTTTTTTATAAAATATTTAATGAATTAAAATGCGTAAGGACGAAATAAAAAAAATGAACTCTAACAAGAACTTTTTAATTTTGTTTACATCTAATTCTCTTTTTACACGAATTTTTTTTTACACGTATTTTTTGGGAACGTGTCTACCGTCTAAAAAAAGAGAATTGAGTGTATTATCCAATAGTGCTTATAGTGCCGGCTGAGAACAAAAGGGGCCATTATTTAATTTGCGCGGACTTGCCTCACTTTTAAAATGAATGAATGATTGTCAATAGCAACAATATTTCATTTGTAAATTTTTTAATAATAAAAGCAAAATACTATTCAATTTTGTATAAACATTTATTCATTCGGTAAAAACATACACTACAGCAATCTTGTGGCATAGACAAGGAATTAGTTTTCCGGACAGCCCTTCCTTTCTATCATTCTAAAATCGCGATCCTTTGTTAATAATGAATGTGTTGACAATGAAAAACTATGATCAATGTTTCTTTCATTGTTACCGGACTGAACAATTACCATCCACATTGAGAACAACCTTAACTTTCTACTTTGACATTATAAGCTATAAAGTGCCCTTAGGTAATCACATTTTGAAAATTAGGGAGACTTGATTCAACGCATATATAATTTCGATCTAAGATAAAGTTGAACCACTTTCAAAACAAACATACTTTCAAGTATTAGAGAATTTCCTTGTTCGTGACCATAAATTGTTTACAGAACAGAATGAACGGGGCCTGTCTGTCTGCTAATAACATTAACCTCTTTATGAAAGAGTAATAAGAAATTTGTTTAAAATAGTGGAAGACCACTATTCATCTCTGTCTTTTCATTGATCTTTTCTCTCGCTGTTGTGAGAATTAGAAGAGAAAGGACAGAGACTGATGGAAAGAGAAGGAGAGTCCGATGTTTGGCTGTGTATTCTAAGGGCGAATTTCATTCGAGTGAAGAAGTATGAAAAAAGAAAGAAGTCGCTTGAGTTGTTATGGAAAGCTCGACACTTTGATACGCATCACGTGAAATGAAATTAAAACTGCAAAAAAAACTAAACGTCTGAATTAATCAATGAACAATTGAAATTTGCTAAAATAACAAAATAAATCTATTAAAATAGATATGAGAAGAAAGTCCTTGAAACAGTTAATATTAATTAATTTAAAAATGTCTTATTATTCGCAATAGTAATTGATATTGAAGGCAGTGAAAGGAATAATGATAAAGTAAACAAAAAAATTGTATGTGAAAAACTGAGACACAAAAGTTATTCGATATACCTTTTGCAGTAACCAAGTGTAGCAGAAAATATAATAAAAATTGTTGATTATATTGTTACCTTGTAGGGTTAATAGACTCTTAATATATACACGGATGAAGTGGTATGAGCAAAAAATGTATTATGTAGTAAATGTATCAATTTATAAAAGAAAAAAAACAATTTGGATGGAATTGGAATGAACAAGAAAATGCTACATATGTAAACTATACGGTGAATTCCGCATAGACATCATTTAGAAACTTTAGCGGAATATCATCTTGATCGACATATGTGGGCATTTCATGGGAAGTTCGATGTTTATGCCCAACAGTAAAAAGCTTCAAAGAGTTGCGTAAACGAAGACTTCATTGGCGATTTGCTTGAAAGCAAATATTTGTACAAAAAACGCACGAAATATTCTCCACCAACTGGGAGCAGTTACACCTTCGAAGAAAGTGACAAAGAAGAGTAATTATAGGAATAAAGAAGAGCAAAAGGAAGAACCCTTCAGGTATCGGGCGTGTAGCTAGATATTAGAAGAGTGTAACGCAGTGCTCAAGCTACGTTTATACACTTTTTAAATTTGTCTAATGTAGGGAACACAAATTAACTAAAAAATTAAGAGAGCATTTGTAGCTGTGTGTTGGTAGGTTTAGCTGTGAGGTGAGATGGTTCCATACGTGATGAGAACGACTACGACTTAACGCAGGGACACCCGTACTTTGCCGACGGACATGTATATTAATGGACGGACGCGCATACCTAACGGACGCATACGCTTGCATAACAAAAATGAGTACTTACTCAACGAATTTACGTATTTTCTCTTTATATGTACTTTCTTTGGCTTTCTTTTTCTTCTTTTTGTAATGTCATTGGCTAGTCCGAGCCATCACAAAGTGTCAACTCTACCGATAATTACAGTTATCTTCATTCCTTCAAAAGAGGACTTGCGACACTTTCTAAATGTACGGTTCAAATAATATATTAATTCTCCTTGATAGCCACTTACCGACTTCGCATGAAAAGCAAAACGAAGTGAATGGAAAGAATGCAAATTGATGTGGTAATGCCGTTTAACGTTTTGCAAAAACTTTGCTGCGAAATGAGTTACAGAGATATATTTCTATTATTATAATTTTTTTATTATTTTCCCCCACTAGTCTACAATTCTGGGATCATAGAAATGCCCCAGCGTTTCCAAATATTCTTCCTATTTCTCTTTTCTTGAACATTGCTTGCTATAGGATGCCACTGTTGCTTTATTTACCAAAGACAAAATTTCCCGCTTCCCGATGACATGACATAAAAAAGAACGACAATAGAATATGAAAACGTAATATTCAACCGCGAACACTTTATTTCAAACTGTAAATTTCTTGGCAGAACTATTGGCAGCTTCCGAATCATTTTGAGCCTCATCAACTCAATGGCCAAATCAACGGAGCTGCGTTAACAATTTTGGGTTTGCAACTCCTTTTCAATGCGCATAAACGCTATCTAAAAAAGCTGAAGGAGTTAGAAATCAAGAGGTAACACATTGGGTTGGATCATTCCAATAAGGATTCATTTGACCGAGGTAGGCTTTTGACGCTTTCTGGGGAGAAGCGCGAAACCGCAAGGAAAAAATTTCTTTCAGTTAATTAATTTTTTTTTTTTCACATATTTGAGAAAGTTTAAGGGAGTGAAGAAAAATATTTTTTTATGATAAATTTACAATGGCGGTGGTACCTCCTAAAATGATGATAACAATTTCGTTTATACTTGCAGGGCTAGCAAGTATTCGTATTGCTCCAAATCATAAGAAAATCTTCGCCATTTTTTGACAGACTTTAATTAACGTATTTTGCACCCCTCGTCAAATAATTTACTGCCTGTCAGCAAGCCCTGTGAATGTGATGATGTGAAAAAATTAAAGCCATGGAATTAAAACATTAAAAGCTTGACATATTCAAAATCCCCGTAGTTAAAAAAAAGAAAAATCGTTAATTTTAGCAAGTTTTTATTTTTTGATGATCAGACCATCGAGGTATGGAAGAATAGTATCGTGAACGTTTAAGAAGGATGCTTGATGCGTAGGGCATTCTTACGTGGTTCCATATCACAGAAAATAAAACATAAACGAGACGAGATTCCTTCTCAACCAATCAGACAATAAAAGAAAAGTGAAGCAAACTTTTAATATATTGCCACCAGCAACGTATGTTCGATTGATTGAAAGCATTTTGTAGGCAAAGTTTGTGGTTCAAAAAAAAAAAACAATTTAGGAAAGAAGTTCTTATAAAATTGTAAATTTCTCTCTATTTTCATGAAATTGATGCCTTATTAAGTACGCGTTGCATGTGAACTACATTTTTATCCCCGTCACCTAAGGTTGAGAGCTATATTCCTTTCGTCAAAGCGTTAGCAACGCTCAGAAGGAAACTTCAGAGACACACACAAGGTATATATATTCTTGGTCAGCGTCGAATTCTAAATCGATTTAAGCCTGCATTTAAGCATGTGTGTCTGTGCGTCTGAAAGCTATCGACTTCAAACATTGAAAATTCTTACACGCCAAGCCGTTTGAACGACATGCTTACAGTTGTACGTAAAGTGAAGGCACCTCCGTTTTTCAGAAAGAATAAAAATTTGGTATTTTGCTCACTGCTGATAAGCTACAACAAATAAGTTTACAAAAATTTGAACGCATATTCTATGAGCGATGCTGTAATAAGTTGAATAAACGGAACAAACGGCCACGCCTCAATCCACAATCAATTTGATAGTGTGTTAGAATTTCATTCTTTTTTCAACAACCTCTACAACGCACAGAAGCAAGCTTCAAAAACCCCATAAAGTAAATAAGTTCTTGGCCAGTTTCGAAACTCTATCCGTTCATCTGTCTGTCTACGCAACTGCGTAGAATTTGAAAATTATCCAAAGTTTTCGCACAACACACTTACAACACGCCCACACGCTCATATAATAAGAACCGTGAACACTTTTGCTTTCCGTATTTTTATGCCTGTTGCTCATATTGTCCTTCATATAGATTTCCACCTTTGGTCGGTCGTAATAGGTATAAAAGATTCGGTCACACCTGCCTATAACTTTCTTATTTGTTGTATCTGAAAGATAGTTATTATGTTTTATCAGCCCAGTCCGTGGGTCACGAACAACGTTGTATAATACTACATTATTCCCAAAGTTCACGATTCAAGGGATAAGAAAGATAACATAATCCATGAATTCCCTGTGATTCGACTTAAATTTAATATGATTTTTGTTTTTATTTTTGATATTTATAACCTACACCATCTGTGGCACAAGGACGCATAAAGTTTTCGAGGGCCAAAGTTGCAAGACTCGTTTTAGTTCCACACTTACACGTAAGCGTTTCTTATGTATTTAGTTTACGCTATTTTTAGGTATATGTTACTAGTTAAGAATTGTAGAGAGAGAGTTGTGTATGTCAACATCGCAGTAAGAAACCGGATGCAATTTGGTAGCGTTGTCAAATTCGAAATATGTCAACTGATCAATTAACCAATCGGCAATTGGCCAATGGCACACAGGAGGAGAAGATAGATATCCTTTTCCTTCTCGATCAAATTTTAATTACAATTTCGTAGGAAATATGGCCGACACTTTAAAAAACCAGTTGGTAGGGTATAAGTTGTCGATAACCTGAATTGCTTCGATAACTCGATTTTTAATCATTTTATTTACAAAACGGTTATTGTTGGTCAGGTAGCAGTTTAGATAATAAGCATACCACCAGGGAACCATTGTTATAAAAGTATATAAAAGTGAACAATTGAATAAAAGGAACTGACTTGTCTGAATGTGAGTTGATAAGAAAACTTAGCATGTCTCCCTTGCATAGCAACCGACCGCCAAATGGTAAGGTAATCATTTCATATCATGTATTTTCCGAACGGTTATAGCAACCGCTGAGTCTAGCCGAAGCGGTAGCGCAAATTAACGGAATCTTTCCTATAGTTTGTGCAGATGTATGCAACAGCCAGAAAGACTTGGAATATATCCATCTTTTTTATTATGCGAATCGATTAACGCTTGTCTCTCCCTTCATCTGTCTTGTTTTCGTGTGTTCGTGTCCATCTACAACCCGCAAGGTTTTGAGTTCAGTGTTTTGGCCCAAAGACGAACTTCCTATACAATTTATTTCGAAAAATCGTTGCGTGAATAACTGTAGGGTAGTGAAGGGTATTTAATGATACACCGCGGCTTACTAAAGTGTTTTTATTTGTTTTTATTTCTTTTATTTTTGTCACTCACCACGCAAGGAATTTTTCATGTTATGACATGGAATAATTTATATTTCCAGGCACACACATGTCAACAATATCTAGATATATTAAAAGTATTTCCCGCGAATTCCCAGTTAAACAATGCAACTTTGCAATGAACTTTAACTTTCCTGCGTTGACTAAATACGCGGTTTATTTAAATTTTTGTAGTTTTCTCCTTTACATTTTTTCAAAGTTTGTTTTATTTGTCTCCACGGGTTCGTTATTGCATGTATCGAAACCTTTATTTCATTTTTCTCTTTTTGTTTTTGTTGCTATTTTTGTTAATTATTAAGCACAATATTCTACTTGAGAGTAAAGTTTCTCTTATATGAATGCGTTCTGTAGCATGGAAGTATTAGGTCATATTGGAAATTCTCCGCTGTTTTTCCGCGTGTTCGAACTTCTTTTTCTAGCCTCTCTTTTCAAATGATGCCATTCTTTTCAATGACGACGGGTGATATTTAGTGACTCCGCTATTTTCTGAGTTGCTCCACCAGTTGTAAAATTTCGTCCACATTTTCACTAACTGCGAAGTGCATTTTTGATATCGAAATTTCCGGAACGGAATCGCGCAAACCACTCCGGTGTCTTTGGTGCACTCACAGCATTCTCACGGTGCACTTCACCATTTTTTCTTCTTTAATATTGGATAAGCATCACAAAGCGTGTCTCTTTGGATATTTTGCTCATTTTCAAATCAACACAACTTTTTGCATGAGCAAAGAATTGGAAAACTATCTTCACAAACAATGTAAGATGATGCGCTTTTAAGCGCATGTTCGTTTGGGAAGATCAGTTGAGTGTTGCCCGATATGTAGACATCACCACCATTCCGCGGAAAACCGCCGAGAATTTTCACTATGACCTTTTATTTACGCTTATTTGCTTATTTTTTTATACCCACTATTGAAAGGTTGACATGTCACTTTGGCAATATGCAAATTTAAACAGAGGCCTCTTCAATTGTATATATTCTTGTTCAGTGTTAGCCCGCAAATGTTATTCGACTTATCTCGGTCATGAAAATTGCCTTGATCTGCTGATTTTAAAGTTTACCTTCATTTTAAATTCAAAGACCAAGACGAAAAACGGGCGTGATGCATTCGCGAATGTACCTATCATAAAACTGAAAGTATGAAAATGTCAAAAGTTTGCTATTAATAGCCAGATACGTGTATAGAGAATATGTTTCCTAGATACACTATATACGTAGCGATCGTAGAAGCAAAAATAATCTCTATGATATGTAAGCAGCAATGCACTGTTTCGTCGACGCTAGTGGCATTTCAGATAATTATTGAAGCTATATTTACTTTATTGACTTATAAAGAATGCAATTCAATGATATATTGTTTGTAGAACACATTTCATAATAATTACGGTAATTGATATTAAAGTGCATTTACATATGAATGCCTGTATCTCTCATATAATGCGAAAAGACGAAATTGAAACTATGAAAGCTTACTTTATTAAAAGGGAAGCCAAACGAAGTGCATGTCTAAAAAGCTGGTGAAAATATATAGAAAACTAACTCGATTTATTTTCCAAGATTCGAAACGAAATTCAAAATTTCTCTTCTGTCCGCCTTATTCATCCATAATCATTGTATTCTCCGCATCCATTAGTTCATCATCATCAATTACAAAAATTTTAGTTCTATTGATCACTCATCTATTTATTCATACCCAAGAGAAACATACTTATAGAAAATATTTATATTTAAGGGCGAAAGGTTGCCAAAGACGAAGGGACAGAAGCGAAAACCATAAGAGCATTACGTTGCATAGGAACCACGATATTTCACTTATACTGTTAAAAGAGATAGTTTCATCGAGACGTATGATACAGCAATATAAACACTCCTCACGCATGTTACCCAATGTTAGAAGCTTGGAAAGTTATTTAAATTTTTAAGGTTTGGAACCATTTATAGAATGTTTATATATAGGGTATAGTTGGAAATCGCAGCTCTTGTGCCGTCATTATTAGGAAGGACTATTACTTCAGACAACTTGATGGCTGAAATGGTGTTTTGAAATGGTTTTAGTCTAGGGTTCAAGCAAAGTTAAGCATCACTGGGACTAGCAGCTATTTATTATGCGATGAATATTCATCTCCGTTTGAATGGAGTAAATGCTTCTAAAATTCAATCTCTTCGCTACGAATTTCGTATGCAAAGAATGGGTAGTCCTTTTAAAAAAGAGCCAAAAAGCGCAAGAGGAATGCTAGCTGGAAATGATTGAAGATTTTTTCAGAAGTATCGCAATTATCGGAGTAGTTATTATAGACTGCGTGGAAGCGGGCAGTTTTCTCTATTATAAACTATCTAAAAGAGGAGCATGATGCCTACTTATTGTCGACAATAACAATGCGACTCCTTGCTGTACATCAGCATTTTGAATATCGAAACAACAGCCCATCCCCCATGCATTCCGGATTTAACACTTAATGGTTTTTTTGCGAAATACGAGCTTTATTTACAATGATTTTTTGCACTAGAAGATAATGAACGGTAAATATATTGAATCTCCATGTTTTCCAGGGTAAACTAGCTGTTTATAAAAACTGCCATAGGGACTCATTTCAGCATATATAACGGATGTAAAAGTACATCGGACGACGTAAGAATCAATAAAAGCTTCTTCATCGCTAGGCATATATAAAGTAATAAAAAAGTTCATAGCTTTTTTTCACTAAAATGCAAACATATCTGCCATGTATTTTAAGGTTTACTCAATTAAGTTTGCGCCATTTTGATCGACAACCTTTTGTCTTTTTCTTGGTAAGGGCATTTTTGAAGGACTTTCTTGACGAAAATCCGACCTCTTTTTGAGTCCGCTTCACATCATTTAAGGCTAACCGCACTGTAAAAGCCTAGAAGAGAAGATCTTTTTTTGGAAATTGTTTGGGATGAAAGGGAAAATGATAGAATACAAACATTCGACGATGTTATTAAGCATATATTTAGTAAACATCTATAGTGGGCCACAGGCCACTATTAATTACCCTACACTATCGCACAGTTATTCATTTAACGGCTTTTCAAAATAAGGCATTGGATGGGAAATGGGCGAAAAAGTGATCTGATCTGAACCATTTTCAATACTTTTAGCCGGACAGACGGACAGACATGCTTAAATATATCTTAGTGGTGTTGGATATAAAAGAGATTATTTTTAAAAAACAATGAAAATTGATATTTCGCGATGTAAGTTCAATTGAAGGGACTGTGTGGTATGTAGCGTAATTGTTACTAATTAGAATACAAAAAAAGTTAATAAAACGTATAATGTCTTTTAGATGTATTGATTTTTGTGCGGTAGGTGAGTGCTCAATATTTGATAAAACAAGTAGGAAAGTGATATTTGGCGATGACCGAATCTCGCATATCCACCACTATGCTTGCGCACTCTACTCTCTAAGTCCTTTTATTTGATGGCTATATCGCTGGTATTATTAAGAAAAGTGTAATCGCCGTTTCTGCCCTATTCATTTTAAAATTAACCCATTTTTATGCACATAATGTATCTTCATTTGAGGAACGTACAAAATGGTTTTAAACAGTTTGTCTTTTTTGACTCTTGATAAATAAGCATAAAACCTCAAAAGAATGAAAAAAAGGTAATGTAATCGCTTGTAAGTTTATGTGAGCCTGGCCGATATTTTCCAGTTTCCCACGTAAAGAGTAGAGTGTTGCGTAAAGTAAACGTGGAGAATTGAAGTTTTCTAACTTTAATAATTTCCGAGGAACGAGCAAATATCCAGAAATTATTGTTAAAAAAATGGAACTCCGTTTAGTTTACGCTCCACTGTGCGCTTCTGCTCCCACCAATTTGGCCCATTTTCAATACCAACCTGCGTGCAGCAACTTCCAATGTTCCTACCAAATTTGAAGTCGATATCTTCATGTTTGCGACGAGGAGAGTACCAACAACACACACCGCATAAACACACAGACGGACAGACGTGGCTAAATCAATTCATAATTTCACGCTGATCAAGACTATATATACTTTATATGGTCTGTTAAGTTTTCTTTTCAGTGTTACATACGTAATGGAAAAAAATAAATTCACTATTTTACAGTGATGGGCATAAAAAAGGCACTCTCTCATAAATAAAATTTGTTTCAATTCACTTATCGGAACTTTTTATGATACTATTAGGCCAAAAATAAAAATAGTACTGCAAGCAGACATTTTTTTTTATGGCTTTAAATTTTTTATTGTTCTTTTCTATTAGTCTGCAGTGCCACCACCATACGCCATAAGTTTTGCCATTGTTAACTTATGTGTTATCCAAATGTCAAGATTGTTTTTGTATCCAGCTTCATCGTAACGTCTGTGCTTTTTGGTCAGTGTTTAGTATGCAGCAATGAGGTCATAACATCAAATGTGCTCGTGATGCTCAACTTCTTGCAGAATTCTACAGACTTTATTTATAAAAGGCCGATTGAAGCTCGCAACGTTATCAACGCCAAAATTTTCAGGGTAACGACGGCGAGCAAAGCGTTTGCGTGCTGATTTTGATAAAAAAATTTTTTGCAAGTCCGTAAAACTTTATAATCTCTGTCAAAGCGATATTGTGAAATGTAGCGATTCGTTTCGAGATTCTGACTCATCTTCAAAACCGAATCACTTTGGAACGAATTACCAAATGCCAAAAGTTCCACGTTTTATTATTATTTTTTTCCCAACGACGTAATGTCACCTTATGGGCCTTAGATATGGCTTAATAGGTTTATTGTTGTCAAAGTTATGTCACCCTAAAACCGTCTATTGTGAGAAATTTCATGAAGTTTTCCTTTGCCTAATATTTCCTAAGGAAAAAAAATAAAACAAAAAACATTAAGAGACATAACCATCGTGTATATATAGATATATGTAGAAAATAGTCCATTTCCCCTTTGTTGTGGTTGTCGTCAACATTTTTTGTAGAAATTCTCTTTATTGTATATAAAAAATTTCCGCAATAATTGATAAATGCCAAAAAAATATTTGCTATAGACAGGGTTTCCTAATATGCTTTCTATGGTCACTTTATAATGATTACTTTGTAGAGGCAAATATTATTTTGCTGATAACATTGTGGACATGCTAAATGTTCTAATATTTCTAACCATTAACTAGCAGAGAATTGCGTTCCCATTATTATAGCACTTTAAGTTATAATAGAAAGTAAGCCTTTTTTAATTTTAACTTCTTCACAATGTTAATCAATGTTAAATTGATTCAGAATCTCTGAAGATAAAGACGAAGGATGAAAAGACGGATAAACAGTGCTGCATACAAAATGAAATGATATGAATGAGTAAAGGGACAGACAGATGATTGTGTTTTGTTCATATATGTGTATAGTTTCCCTACACATGAAATGGCCACATTAGTGCATCAGTAGCATGGGATGGTGGCCGCAAAAAGAATTGTGCCCTTTTAAAAAATTCTTTCAAAAATTTTTGGAATTTTTCATAAAAAGCTCTTATGGGCATGTTTTACGGAAAATGTACAAATCCTTGACTGTTTTTTTTCTTAATATAAAGGATTTTAAGTTTCATATCGTATTTATTTATTAATATCTACTGTATGTGTTGGCACACATTCACTTAAAACTTTCTTTACGCTGTACATGCGCACACATTTAATTGATTTTATGGAATTGATTTAGGCGAAACCAATTATGTGATTCATGAAATATTCACTTCTTTGAAAACTTTTAGATGTGCGTAACTGCAATCTACATCACTTGCGATATGAGATTTTATCGGTCGTGTGCGTTTGCCTGCAGCACCCAAAAGAACTTGAGATGAATTCCTCTTTGATGTTGTAAGGCGATTTTAGCTTGTACAGCCAGTACGTGTAACAGGATAACGATTAGACGGAATTGGGAAAAGCGAGAAAGATATAGGGAGTATGTGTGTTTTCCATCGGAAAGTATTTATTTATTTACTTAGTTAGTAATTAGCGGAATGTAATCTAAAAAATAACTTCAAATGTAGTATAAAGAAGAAAAAATAAATAAAAATAAACATGAGATCAACATATAATTTACAACAAAATTCACCCAAGACCTAAATTACGACACTGGGATATACATACATATTGAATGAATACATTATTACCAGTAACAGATGAGAAAAAATCAAATATAAAGAAGTATTTGGGTTCAATTTACGAGACCCAGTTAGGTACGCAATATAACGCTTTTCACCTTATTAACCGACAAAACTGACAGATCAAGTCAGTGGTAATGATAGTTGAACATTTTACCCACTACATGGAACGGATTGAACTATTCATAATTTGTACGGCATTGTGGTAGCAGCAAGAGCACAAAACGTCGAGCTGCGAATATCAATAGGTTGTAACAAAACCGCCGAGTAAACATTACCTTTTATTAGCTTAAAGAGAAAGGCTACACTCAACATTTCACGTCCTTTTTCAAGGGTAAGCAATTCGATGAGCTTCTATCTATTATTATATGGTGGAAGAGATAGGGCAAGATCCCATCCCAAACTTCGCAAAGCAAACATCAAGAAGTCCCGTTGAGATCAACCTGCCATCTATAACTAAGAAGCCAAACTACCGACGAGTATTCAAGAGTTGATCTAACCAAAGAAGAAGAAGAAGCACTTGATAACCTATGGGTCTTTGAGTTCTTTAGAACATCTCTTTGTAAACTCTAAAAGGAATGAAGCTTACCTCACATTTCTATATGACTGTCTAACTTGTGTTTCGAATCAAAAAGAACTCCTAAGCCTTTATAATTGCAAACAGGATGTGATTGTCTCTGAAGTGTTTGGTAAAACACTGCGGTAGTAGACACACCGTCCTTCGTCTATTCATTCACCTACTCATTTGCTCCTATCATTGGTGCAGAGACAAAAACAGTATCATGAGGATCATCTTGAGAATAAAACTGCCACGCTGGTTAACGCAATCAGCGATGCTGAAACTCTTGAGTGCCTCAGCGTAGCTAACTCTCGGGGAACTTAACGTTTCCATTAACTTCTCATCGTTGCGTAGGGCCAAATCACGAGATAAATTCAGATCCTTGTAATGCACGGCTGGATTCGGCAATGCCGAATCAAATAAATAGACCGATAGCAGATCAATAGACGGTATGCCAGCGGACCCTTCAACCGGGGAGAGACCAGATCTCAAGTTGGGGATGTTAATCTGAACCGGTCCCGTAGGGGATGATCCGCACGCAAGAGTGCGAGTTTAATATTTTTTTGCTGTTCGAAGTGAAGTCGCAGTTGGCAGAAACTCACAAGCATCAAACATTTCATGGCATTGCTTAAATTTGGCTATAACCACCTCTAACAACTTCTTGACCTCCAAAAATTCCAGTTTCGTTTGCGTAATCAACGTCAATATTTTGCTTTGTACAGTCCGGGCAGGACTAGTCCTTTTCCATCATCACTAACAGTGTCCGCTGCCCTACCAGGGAGCCCTGCGCACTTGGAATGCCCATAGTGCTCACCAGACAAACATGATATATGACTGTCGGAACCGGAAACAGTTTTTGCTTGGCATGGGTTAAAAAGACAATACATATTGCCCAAGAACGAAACTAGTCACAATTAAGAAAGTTTTCTATTTTCAAACCATTCCTCTCGAACACTTTCCTTATTGATAAGCTCGCAGACCACTTTAGCTAGCTGACAACACTTATAGTGAGCCCGAGCGCTTCAAATATTAACATGGAAATCATATGCTAACTCAAAGCCACTGGCCTAAGGCGGAACATTCCTGCGAACACTTTTTGTATAGTGCTGTATATCATATTCTCTTTATAAGATAAGCTTTGACGCGGCAACGTATGAGAGAATAAAATTCAAAAGAAAATGCATTCCTTTTATTTTAATTCGCGTAAAGAAACAAAAACTGTTTGCAAAAAGAGAGCTACGTGTACTCGTATGAATTTTAACAAATTTATTATCCTTAGTATTATGTACAAATATTACCTGCAACTATTTCATATGCATAACATACGTATGCATGAATACATAAACTTGTGTGCATTATTGTCACTTTTCTCCCTTTCTTCCTATGCCACAATCTATTATCTTCTTTACCGACTTGTGTACTCTTTTCTATGTGACATTATTGTAACTCTTTGTAAATGTCTTTAACGTATCCAGATACATTTTCGTGGGTGGTTGCATGTTGTCATACAAATTTATTACACTGCCATTGTTGCTGTCGTTTATTATGATCATATAATTTAGAAGGTGTGTTTCTCTTTATCAATTGATGTGATATCATATGGCTTTAAGCAATTTGTTAAAATTTAACTTAACGTGTGTTTAACTGTTTTTCACCTCCACAGTAATTGCTAATATTTCCATATGACCCGACAGTCGTTAAGACTGTTTTCCTCATATGATTCGCAATAGTCTTTTCAATTATTTAAACAATAGTGTATTAAGAGTCATTAGGGTATAATTTTTCTGCCACAATAATTAATCAGTTAAAAGCGTTCTCCTTGTAACATAAAAAAGTTATTAGCTTTCCTCATATAATATTCGCCGAGAAATGTTTCATTGCATGACGGATGAAATGCATTTAAATATTGATTTGGGTCATTGCAGAGTTTACAGCTCGAATATCCAATAAACTAGCAAAAGCTAAGAAGAGAAAGCAAGTAGGAACATCGTATTTCTCACACCAAACACCTTTATATCTAAAACAAAATGTAAACAAAAACCAGAAAAAGAAAATGAAACTTCGATATCGATATTTTTCAATTTCCGTAGAGGTACTGCGCGATCATCCAACGTATACATGGAGATTTTTTCTCGTTGACTCTATTGTAGATTATGAGTAATGACGAAATTTTATAATTTTTTACATCTCAAAAGGAGATGCTTACAGTTTATATTACCTTGTACGTCTGTCTGAGACCGACTTGGATCATTTTCAGTACTAGTCCGCATGCGAGGTCTTGTAATTGGAAGCCACAACACAAAACTTTTGCGAGTAAGAGAGTACGAACAAGCATATAGACTGATTAATGAGCGTACAAACGCACGGAGGCATAAGTGGTAGAATTAAAAAGTTTTTCCATCGTATCTTACTGCGGATGAAAATTGGATTTATTTTGACAAATGCAAGAGCAAAGGATTGGGCAGAAAGACAATGTTTGATATGACTGGAGATGAGGCTCATGCAATAGACTTGTTAAGTACATGGAGAGAGATAAGAAGAATTCCGAAAGTTTTAGATTCTTAACGCGCTATAATGTATTCACCATATGTAAGTCGCCTATTCTGGTTATGGGGAGGCCTAGTTGACACTCTTGCCTTTACAGTGCACGCTTCAGGGTTAAGTGTCCCTCAACGCGGAGACGCATGGAGATATGTTACGGAGTGTGGCCAAGACCGATCCGAACGCCACGTCGGTCTCACAGAAGTCATTACAATCTTAGTCGACAAGAGATTAAATGTGTCTTCCCATACTTGCAACATACTACATGCACCAGTCAAATATTGTAGACTGCTTAACAAAACAAAATTTTCAAGGAATGTATTTATTGTTATTATTGTAATTATAATTAATTTCACCAGAGAAATAAATTCTAATCCGCACTCTCTCTCTGCCGCACTTGAGATTTGAACCCAATACATTTAATTTGAAAAATTTGCTCTACTTCCGTGAGAAACGTGCACATATTTTTGACATGTCCTTGTCCTTTTTATACCCTGCATCACTTTCGGCACAAGGGTGCATTAAGTTTGTGCAATACTCCCAACGACTTGAGACAGACCCATCTTTTGTTACATCGAAAGTTATTCTGAATCAATATAAGCTTGTCTATCCGTCCTGTACTTTTCTACACAACATACAAGGTGAAATTTTTGAGAGATTTAACGCATTTTGATCCATCGCCCTTTTTTTGGCGAAGGGGAAACCTTGTTGAAAAAAGTTTGGATCAGGTCAGTTCACACAGACCGCCTTATTTTCAAAACTCCTTATATGATTAACTGTATTAAGCAAACTGGATAGGATATTTAATGACGAGCATGGCGCACTACGATGTTTTTGCATGCCATATATATATTTATGTTCTGTGAATTCGGCCTGGACTATCCTTATGGAATTTCAATTTGACTGATTTCCGTGTAAGCGAAGAGACGAGTATGCGGTAAAGAAGTGAATTTTATTTACTTGGAAAACGGAAGTGAAAAAAAAATGTTTAAATTATTGCATAATACGTGATGTAATTTCCCATAAGGCCATATCAATTTGTAGAATAAAGTGCCAACAAAATCCAAGTGCAAATGTTTTTGCTTCCACAATAATTTTTTCCATTATTCCATAAGCATTTTTAAACGACATTTTTTGTAAGTTGTCATCGCATATCTAAGCTCGTAGAGAAGGGAAAAAGGAAAAAATTGAAAATTCGCCTCATGTTGTTATTTTATATGCGGTATATGCGGTTTTATTGGCTAGTTGTGGTTAACGATGGCTAACCTCAGGTTATTGTTAAAGGTTACACAGGGAAATGGTTGTTGTTTTACATTTTGTGTAACTTTATTGTAGACTATAAAAAAGCCTTTAATTTCATTGCGTCTATATATATATATATATATATATATATATATATATATGTGTGTTTGTTTGTGTACATATGTATTTATATATATATATAGGCCAATATTCTCCACCCCTGTATTCTGTAGTACCTTCGCGAGCACGCAATTGCTATCTTTCGAACCAATGCATAAACACGTTTCGATTTTCTTCTTCTTTTTTCATATTTTTTTTTTTTTTTGGTTTTTAAGTTCAGGTATGTGTTTGTGTGTCTATGCATGATATTCCCTGAAGGTCGTTAATTGAACGTTTATTGAGCTTTTATGTGCATTTGCGATTTCTTTCTCCCTACCCCACCTTTCTCCTACGGTAAGAACCAACAAATAAACAACTGCGTTCCATTTCTCTTAAATTGTTTAGAGAAATTAATCCGTTCGGGTTTGCTGATGTGTATGCAGGTTTTCTCTTTGTCATTTAGATTCGCGCTGAATTGATTGCTTTTATTATACATTCGGGTTCACTTTCTTTTTTTTTCATTCATATCTTTTTCTTTTTTTTTTTTTTCTATCCGAGGATTTGTTCGTTAAGTATTGACACTATTGCATTGACAATTGTTTATGTGTTTAATGAGCTTTATTTATTTGTTAGTAATTCCTAAGTAGGTAATGCAAATAGGAAGGTTTAAAGAACATATATTTTGGAAATTGTGCTAAATATGACTCAAATTCACCCTACAGTTGAAAATGTGTCATTGTAATCTTTGATTGGAAAGGTTTGCAAAATTTAAAACTTAAATGGGCAGTGAAAGATATTCTCCATGCATTCTCCAATTTATCAACGTTATCCTATACCGCACGTACGGCGCTCTGTTATAGTGGTTTTTTCATTTCAATTCAATATAACGGGAATCAACACTATTGGCTTGTAAGGGGAAAGTCTACACAAAGAAATCCATGAAACCTTTTCCTATCCATGGTTAACCTACGTGACAGGCGAGTGTAACTTTTTGCTTTCCACAAACACATACATACAAACATATATGTTTATGTATATATATGTGTACATTTATATGTATATATATTTACTTGGGTAATGGTATAATAAACATATCTATGTAAGCAAGCACAGTAAATATACATTAGTATGCACATACGTGTGCTGTGAAATATATGAATGCATCCGAGCATCAGCGCATCAAAGAATGTATTTGTTCGTAACTGTGTTGCATTAACTTTGTTTCAATACAATAGTTTTTTAAAAGCTTTCTATTCTATTCGCTATCAACGTATGAAAGTATGATCATCTTTTCATTTCGCTTGTAACACTCAAAAATGTACGCCACACAAGGGCGACTCGCTTGTCCGTTGCTTGAATTCTAAAAGCCGCTCCAAGCAACAATTGCTGGGTGCGAAATGAAATGGCGAAAGACGTAATATATGCAAGAAAGATCAAATTTATGCCGTATGCAATTATCTTTATACCACGTTGACGTTTGCACAAAATCCAGTTTGCAAGGTAATTTTCAAACATGTGAAGTGACTCGAAACATTTGATGGCTCAATTTGAAGAGTATGTTGAAGTCCTTACCATGCCCATTAAAACCTTGATATAATTACCGATCGCGATGACCAGTATTTTGGGGATTCAATACTTCGTAGCAAATTTTATGTACATCTGAGATACACTTTGCTTTACAATAATTTGTGCAAACATATTATAACTATTTGTGAGTTTACGATCCATTTTCAATTTCCCGTAGACAAACTATGAAATGCATCAAAGGCACACACATGTTTTCTCCTCCCTCCGAAAATGTAATTAATATCCGAATGCTTTCGTAAAACGCTCGCGTAAATTTGATTTTTTACTTATTGTCCAATACTCGTTAACATAGCCAAACATGCGATCGGAAAAATAACTTTTAATGATATCTATATACAACCCTCAACGAATCCTGAATTGAATAGATCTAACAACTTTGTCTCGCCTAGAGAAAAACGTCAAGGACCCGCTTCATTCATACCTATCGAATGTTGGGAGATTTAAGCAACCTATTGGTTATCATTTGGACGCTTCTTGTTGTCGGCTTTATTGCGTCAAGACCTAAACATCGAAAAGAGCATTTTTGCTTATAAACGCAATCACATCGTTCAAACGTTCTTTATAGCTTATGTGAACCAAAATTCAATCGAAGTTATATATGCCTATACACCATATAGCGTCTTTTTGTTCCCTCACCCATGGAAGAATAAGTGATTTTGGGAGTTTCCGTGTAAAGTCCTTTTTGCTATAAGTGGAATATTCTTATGTTTTAAATAGCTCCTCTGTACGTCCTTACACATACGAGACCAAAAATAAAGAGACAAAAGAGCCGTGTTTAGTTAGTGGTTCACCCCCTCACAGTGAAAGTAATAATTATATCTTCATAAATGTTGATGTGCTTATTAGTTGGGTAGCATTTATTTTACGTTCACATCACTAGTGATTCTTGAAAATTTTTAATGCAGCTTTGAATGATCTCCCCTTGTAGAAAATATAGAATACCGATCATATATCTCATCAAATTTGAGGTTGGGTCTGATCAACAATTTTGTACGACCCTTGTATAGGCATATTATATATTCCTATTAGTAACTCAACGTCACTTCACTAACAATAATCTGTAGAGTTGTAAATTTTATATTGTTACGAACTTGGCTTTTCTAGGATACTGTTCGTATCACTAGATTATTTTCAAGAGAAATGCCCTTCAAAGTTCTTTTAACTTCAAGTTTCTTATTTACAAATCTATTCCTTAACGCTATACCTTGGCAATACTCTCGACTTCTCAACTTTAGTATTCTATTTCGACTCAAATGTTCTCGTAGGACTAATTCTGTCTTCCGCAAATAGTCTACTCATATATATTTTTACAGGCATGTTACTATTACCTAATTTCATGACTTTATTTTTAATCCTTTAACCTGCTTTTCTGCTAATCGATTTCCTCGGCCGGCAGCTGTATGACGCGCCGCGAATGTGTACCTCGTTTTTTCCGCTAAACTTTTTCGTCCGCCGGCAGCTCCATGACGCGCCGCGAATATGCACTAGGGAATGTATTACTTGGGAAAAATTAATTAGTTAGCATTAACTGGATTTGGGATTTTCGTAACAATATTTTTTACATACCCTGTGTGTTTTTATCATAACGTTTATGAATAGAAGAGTTTTGACTACACAGGACATGGATTGAAGCTGAACACGGCAAATACGATCTAGAACCTTGTGTTGATCGAGGAAATACAATTAACAATGGAATCTCTGTCGCTTATTTCTCTAAATTGAGTGATTAACTACATAATATACGCAGTATATATTCCATTTCCTAGTTTTATCAGGTGTATGGAATTGTGATTTGAGAAACACTTGACGCACCAATGCTACGTGTAGCATATAAATTTGACATGTATGGTATTTTTGGCATCGTCAACAAGTGTCAAATGCACATAAGGGATAAATTGTTAAAGAATTTGCATGATATTGTTTTGCGGTATTTAACAATCTGGCGAAATTCATGAGAAACAAAGAGCGTTCGCGGACAGCGCCGCTTTTTCTGCTCGAACGATTCGGAAGAAAGAAATTTTTGCTTCACATAGCTACTGAAAGGTGGATTTATTAGGAGAGCTTGAAAGGCAAAATATCACGAATAGACTTAGGTGCGTCACTAATATTTCATTTATTTCATTTGCCAGATAAATTCAACTGCAGGAGTATCTTTAGCCATTTAAAAGACAATGATTTCTATTCTAACGCCGGAATACCTTGACCCATCAGATTGCATATAGTTCATTACAAGTAAATGCAATACGCACTAATAACGAATACAAAATTTATGATTAAGTGAACGTATAGACCGAATAGGATTTTGGCAGGAAGACGATGGGGGGTAGATCGTGGTACCAGTAAGCTGTGGTCTGTTTTCAAAGCCTGGTGAAAGGGTTAATACGAAACGTTTTTAACAACAATTGATCGGTTGGAAGAGTTTGGTGATCAAAAAACGATCAGAATATCAAAAAAAGTAACACCAGGTTTATCCTATATAGAAAAATCGGATAGTGACGCTTTGAAATTTCGCAACTGGAAAGTGATAGTCTATGCGGCTAATTTGCCAGACTTGACTTGGCTCTTATCACCATTTACTTGGGCCAATAAATCAAGCATTGGCCGGCCAGCAAGTTTCTTTCGTACAAAGATATTCAAAAAGGTGGCTTTCGCGGCAAGACGAGTAAATTTTTACTGCCTTGGCGTTCACGAATTCCTCGAAAGATAGGCAAAATGCATAGCTAATCACGTTAGTGAGTGATATTTCATAAATCATTCTTCTGAATTTAACTTTGTTCTGAAAAATAAGCACCAATTCTGATCTGTGCAGAAATCCGAATCCATCTTAGCTGTCATTTGCTCATAATTTTACGCAAGTTCTTCACATTAATATTTCACTGACGTATACCTTCAGAAGAATATGTACATAAAATTTATGCAAACAAAGAATTGCATGAATAGAAAATTGTAAATGAGAATGTTTTGCATCAGAATGCAGTAAAAATATTTCAGTGCTTCTTCCAAATTATTCTAATGTAAATTTCCCAAGAATTTTTAATACATAGCTCAGATGTTCACAGAGAGCTTCACGTACCATCAATTTACACAAATTGCATTAATGCATATATTTATATATATAATTGCAGACAGGTAAGAAAAAACAAATATTTATATAAAAGAAGAAAATCATAAAATATTTTGTCATTAAAGTCATGACATATGCATTAAAAATTTCCTTTTCGTAGTCTACAAAGTTTTAGATCTCAATTACTTTCTTGATTTTGCTGTCATCGATGATAAATTGCGAATTTTCCTGAAATAATGCTGACTCTAACACTTATTTATCTTTTCATTTTCCACCGTAGGCATCCATTCCAAACATACATTCCCATACACGTAGCATGCATAGATTAAATTCAATTTTTTAGTTTTGTAATGAAAACTTGTTTTCAAGAGTCGATACATATATAATGCATTACTTTCATTAAAGTACACATACATCCTTAACACCTTCTATTCATTCTATTGTGACAAAACAATTTTATTATTATAGTTATGACATTCTTTAGATAACAATAGTAACAATAAAGATGTCAGCAATAGAAGATTAAAAATATTTAGCTGGAGAAATGGAGAAATGATGAACAAAACAATCAATATCCAGATATACAAAGGAAGTTTACTCATTTGGGAAGTTTTTTAAAAAGTCTTTTATTGTGTGTGAGCATGAGTCTTAAACTGAATCACAACTACAATCAGTTAGCTAAAGTCCCACGATTGTCGGGCAATCTATATATGTAGTAATCTGTAAATGTCAAAGGGGGATTTTTTTTAGCGCTTTCCTGATCGAGGTATCAAAGATAGTGGATGAGAAGTGTTGACTTTGCACTTTCCACAGTTGTGTTGAACTCTCGGTTCTGCAACAACAGAAACGACTGCGAATTTAGCCAAAAAGTTTTTGCGAGGCCGCTTTGTACTCCGCTTTGAACATTGTACACGAAACATAGACTGTAAGAGGAAATTAGACCAGCGGGAAAAAAACTTCAATCCACACTACGCTACAAAAAATCTGTTAATCTTGATCTTGCTTCTAGGCTTCATTGCTTCTAACTTGATGTCTTGCCTTTGTATTTTATGGAATTTCTTCTGATAATATGTCCACTATTACTTTCGTGCCATTCGTCGTAAGAAAAATAAAGGAAAGTGGTAGATAGACTGTGTTTTGTTCTTTTAGACAAGAATCGGACTTCCGCTATCGATCGTTTTTTGGGTCTCTCGCAGGAGCGATTGTTCCAACACTTCAATTGTCAATTCCTGGCAGCAACGAGAGTAGTCGCATTGCTACGGAAGTTTCCCCAAAAAGATACGTACGAAAAGGAGAACAAGTTCCGTCAAGATTTTCTCTTTGCATCTTCAAAATTCAAGATAGGGCGCACTACTTTAGTGAGAAATCCTCACGGAACTAAAAAATAAAGCAACGGGCAAAAGCTTCGTATTTGAGATATTGGTTAATATAAATTTATGTCCATAAGTGTGTCACAAAGCAAAGAAGGATGACCTTGAAACACTAAAAAAAAAAAAAACACTAAGCTGAAGATCTCCGTTACAAGTCCGTGGGCAAGCACTTGCGGGGTTAGCTGCACATTCGCAATGTCACCTGCAATCGTTATAAACAGAAAGACGAAGGTTTCTATTTGGTCGTCATCTTGCGTGTCCGGAATGATTTGCTTATGGTAACTATGACGTCATCAATCTGAAACTAATAGAATATGATATACCTGCTACAAGGAATGTGACATCAACCTCGACAGAGATGAATGCGTCTCTATTTGTTACGCATTAACGCCGATATGTCGATTTCTAAACATATATGAACGCTTCTCTTGCCAAATCGGTTAAATCCACTTGAAGAATTTTTTAAGATTATAATACCAAAACTTGAATAACTTCGAACCGATTGACTTTAAAACAGATCTCTTCAATAATAAGCATTAAACAGTAACATATTTTTAGCCGTTACAGTATAAATAATTTATTTCAGAAACCCATCAACACTCTAATGCAATTAAGGTTTAGTTAAAACATTTATTAAAAATTCAATTAAAAGTTGATGAATATAAAAATCGTTTTCTAACGCTTCAAAAAACACGATGTAAAAAAATGCAAACAAATCACTTTATCATTTTTCTCCACGTTTAGTTTTATGGAATTAATCTCGTCGGAGACCACTGAAGGATTCGTATTGTCCATTGGCGACACATAGATGTCGTGGCCTGTCATTATACATTTCGGCTTTGTTGCGTACTAAATCTTGTATTCTTGTCCTTCACTTCCAAAGCCATGAGTTATGTTCTTTCACATACTTTGACTAATTTATCGTTGGTTTTAATACTTCGGATACAAGAGTTTACTGAACGTGTTGTAATATGAAATATGAGGTATGTGTTTTTGGGGTAACGTACCTTTTACTTACAATTCTGAGCAGATCTATTTACGCATGGATTATTTTCAATTCATCTCCTGGTCTTGTCCGTTCGAATATTACGACTCAACATTCTCGTCTCAATTGTGTCGCCACAAGTGCCGGCGTGAGTTAGTCAACAGCCAGCTGTCTACTTTGCTTTATGTCGTCGGCAGGTAAAGCGTCTTGAATCTGTAGCTGATTTTACAATTCGAACAGTTTTGTTTCTTAAGAAATGGGTTGGCTTTCATGCAGACCAATTTCATCGAATGTGCGATTTTCGTCACACCATTCAACAAGTCTCCTTCCCTTGTGTCAGGTGTAGACTTATTGTCCTTAGCGATGGGTTATATATTTGGGATCTCGTAGACGACAGCGATATAATTTTGCTTCGTCACATAATGCGAAGTTCATTAAAAAACTGATGGAGGGGAGATGAAGTAAACATTACTATATATCCATATCTACTCTTACATTATTACAATGTAGGTCATCTAAGTATGCAGTCATCTTTCCGCACTAGAGAATGAGAAAAACCTGAAAATCAACACCAACTCTGCTCGTAAAGTAGGAAATAATGATAGGCGAAGCAATAGCAAATAATTGCAAATTGAACGATAATTGACTGTCGGTTAACTGACAAATAAAATAGTTTCATTAAATTCACTGATAGTTGCAGGGCAATGCGGAGCGAACGGCGTTCTCTAGAGCATTTCTTTCTATGTGGTTTTGTTGGTATTTTCTCAACAAAAAAAAAAAGAAAAAAAGTTTATAAAGAGCAGAATGAAAGTGTGATTGAAACTTCGGGGTGAATAATTAAATTAAATACATTAAGCTTCGAATTTATCATGCGGATGACATACTTATGCTAAAATTGATTAAAACAGATATTCGAGAACTTATTTATAAGTGCTCAGCATAAATAAGTATACGCTATAATGAGCGATGAGGACATGTTAAGATTGTGCGAATGTAGGTAACATACAAAAGAATTTGAGATAGACCCAGCTTTCATTTCTGACTCAAATCGGAAACATCTTCTTAATCGATTTGAGCACATTTGTGGGCTCGTTGATGGAATTTGGAATACTAACACGAGGACAAGGGTATAAGGACGAATCTTGTCATAAAGGAGTCAATCTACTTTTACGACCTTATTTGAAATACTACAACCATAAGATTCTAACTCGCTGAGGCGTATATACATTTTAGGAATGTTTTATATAGATAGCATATATTGATTTAGTTAACAATTTACCAATAATCGGCTTATGGAAGATTTTCAATACGAACACATCACACTAGTTGTCTAGTTATCCCAAAGGTTTAAAAAATGGTAAACTCGATATGTCAATAAGTAAATTAAATGAATAAAACGAATTTTGATGTTTTGAAGACTTAAGACTTTTCAGATTAACATATCGGCTTTCTATGACTTATGAGAAGTTTATAAAAAAAAGTGTGAAAGCACAATAATACTTCGTCTTCTTCGTGACTGATGCCCAAAAGTATGTTTACTTCCTTTTGCTTTTTTCGCAATTCACTAAAATTGTCGCCGACAATCGGAAATTAAGGCAGAGCTTTTTCGTATTTAAAGGGTCTCACAAAATTCACGCAAGATTTAATTTTGACAGTAAAACTGTGCTTATAATCACAACCTGTGCAAATTATATGGATTCATAAACTATTCTGAACTGAATATAGGGCATATATAATAAACGGCTTCCAAGGCAACGAGGTGAAGGTAAACCTCAAAAGCCTGATGACGATTTTATGCGAAAAGTCAGCTTCCACTTATTGCTGTTCCATAACCTGCTCAGCGAACTTTAATCGATATCCGATATACTTTGTGTGGGCAGTAGTAGACTCCGCTTTTCGACTCAGTTGAAATTTGTGAGCATGAAGATATAAATCTTTTGGGGGAATAGGCGTCTCAAAGTGTCCAATTCGTGACAAAAGTAAGTGATTGACTTTTCTGCATTCTCGGTCACATTCACACGAGTCACTTCAAGAACTTGATTCAATCTTTCAACATTTTTCTATTAATCACTCCATACCTAATGGATTTAAATGATTATTCAAATCAATCTTACATGAATTTCGGTACACCCTGTACTTCTTTAACGTACACTCTTATACACTTGGCATGTTAATATGCACTTAAAGCAAATTGTGGAAGATTGTTGTAAAGGAAAAGGAACAAAGATATCACAAAATCATAAATTCAAGACTCTATTAATTAGAAAACCAATTACCGTTAATCATTTTTCTAGGTTAGATTTCAATCTTTGCGTGTGTGCGAAGGGGCTTTTTTCTGCGCAAATAAATATGTAGAACACCTTAGAGCTTGCAGATGAAAAGTAGAATTGTTTAAATGCCATATGAAATATTATTGTCAAGCTTTTGTAAAGTCAATAAGTTACAAGAAAAGTTAAGACATATAGTTTCACAAGCACATACGTGCTTTCTTATTAACACATTTAACATAAAGTTTTAGGCGCTGAAACACTAGAAATAGAATTATTCCTTCTACATATGATTGCATATATTCGTATTATCTCATTAGTACATGTATACATATAAATATATACATACACACAAAATGACTTAAACATGCTTAAGTATTAATTTTGTCACATAAACCTGAAGCAATGCGCATTTTAATTTTGAGAAAATTTCAAGTACAGTTGGCTTAAGTGCAGCATCTAGGTAACTCTTGAGGGCCGCTAAGAGCCGAAAAAACTTAACATTCTCCGCAAAAGAAGAATTTAAGAAAGTGCAGTTTCTTGCATACTACAATTGAACACGCATTAACTGGATTAAAAAGCGTAGTGCCCTCAGAACACCAAAACATTTATATACTCATTTCACTCAGTCGCTTGGAACTCATGGAAATTCTATATTGAATGATTTAGCTTACGGCGTACGAGAGGTGTTCCCTGAAAGAACTCGGTGTCGTTATAAGAATCGAAGCTCCATTTGAGCAAACAATATGTGATGTCTTGAAGCCCGCGTTAATCGAAAGGAGTAATGTCCGCTGCTTCCGTTTTCATCCCAATTGCATCATGTGTTGTTGTTAGCATTCCTCAGTGATGGTTTCATTTGATTCGAGCGAACCATAACGTACCACACTTTTAACAAAATATATTGGAAAATTTTTGTATTGGTTTGAGGTGGACACAATGCAAATACAGCTTTTGTTATTTGCCCATACAAATTTAGGGCAGTCCATCCATTTCTAAGATCGAAAATCTCTACCAGTGCACGCATCATTGCAGAGCGCAGTGGTATTCTGCTCAATAGCGCAAATTGATGATCGATGCCATTGTGACCGATCTTTACTCATAAGACAAAACAGTGTTTCCTTTGATCACAGTTTTTGTGACCTTACATCAAATTTGTTCGTGCGAAACAATAGCCACGATAAGAGTCTCCAATATCAACGTTGCTCAGGATACGGTCACAAGTATATGGCTTTGATTCCTTCATTTAAATGGAAATCAACTTTGAAAACGGAAATAATTCATCCATAATTTGCTGACCATTTATTGAAGATTGAAGTCTTAGGGCAACATCTTCTAAATGATCAGACAAGTCGGGGTCATTTGCATAGCCCTGTCTTTTCATAAGCCAATCCCGTTTTGCTTTCTGGTGACTACGATAAGTACTTGATCAAATTGCAGGTCTAAGTTTCCCGTAGGTTGTGGTACATTTTTTTTATTTCTTGTGGGCGAAACACGCTGGGTGTTCTTTATTAAGTTCTGTATCCATTAGCATTATTTAGCAGACGCTAGAGAAGCGCACGAAACGGACCCAGAGGGGAGCAATGGACGTACGGACATACACTGAAACATGGTTGTATCGGAAAAGCACCTTGTGCTGATCACGTATGTAAATATTCTGTAGACTGTGGGTTGTTACATACAGAAGTATAAATTTAATATCCCTACATATTAGAGCGCAGAAATGCAAAAACCTTTGCATCCATTTAAGCGATCGGTTACCAAATCCCAAAGTAAATGTAATTTCTCCTACGTGCAAATGATACCTTTCAATGTTTTCGTACAGCAAAAACTGATTTTACCTCAACAAAAATCACTTTAATTAAAACACAAAACCAACAACAATTTAGATAAACATGGTTTCCTAGCAATAAAATGCCATTGTTTTTTTCTCGTAATCAATGCAGAAGTTGTGAATAATTGAAATACACAAATAAACAATTGTGGCACAAAAAAAAAAAAAAAAACAAGAGAAAATTTAACCGCAACACATTGGGCAGCTGCCTATAAGCAAAATTAGATTAATGTAAAGAGGAAAAACATAGAAGAAGAATTTTTCTTTTTCCATATATCTAACAGTATCGCAAAAGATATATGTGACTAGAAGCGAAAATATGTTATTGGAAATGAACAAAAAAGAGCGGGAAATTTGCTGTTAAATGATTTATAGACAGTTTTGTTTATTTAATAAAAGTTTTTTTTTTAACGACACACACAATTCGCCCAACAAGCGCCAAAGCTTGTTCATTCAATCCGCGCAAACGGCAAAATCGCCGATAAAAAATTGGTTCTATTTTTTGCATCTTTTACTCTGAGTGCTCAGTCGGTAAAGACATGCCGCTTACCATTTGGGCACATAGGCATTGGTCTGCACCCACCCCTTCCATATCCCTTCCTCTGCCCTAACTTCTTTCCGACCGTCATCGTGTTACACGCACGGGAGACATTCTCTGAGCCTTTGGTCATATTGAAGACGTGCTATCTAAGCTTAGTACGAGGTATCGCATGAATCGCATGTGTCTACTCTGGCGTCAATTCTCTTTAGGTGAAAATTTTATAACTTGAAAAACAAGTAAACACAATATAGCGGGGCACGGATCACCATCTCACAGTTATTCACATATAGACTTTTCAATATAAGGCGATGTATGGGAAGCAGTCCATCCGAACAATTTTCAATAGCTTCCGTTCTTAAACAAAACAAGCAGACGGATAGATAACCTTAGGAAAAGGTGGATCTATCTCTACTCCTTTTGGCTATTGCATGCATCTAACTTAATATACCCTTGTATAACGTGAGGCGTCGGATATAAAAATCCAAATTTTTATGGAAATTTCCAGTGAAAATTTTAACTCACGACTAAGCACCCCTGTGCTGTTTACTTGTAGCGAATCGACCGCTTCTTCAACCCTATTTTGAACATGTTCGGATGTGTATTTGAATGGATTACGGCTAGAAAATAAAATTCCTGGTTGCCTCGATAGCTTGGCGGATCATAGCTATTCGAATATTGGTCCAAGCAGAACCCATTTCAAAGCATAAAGTTCTTGGCAATATATTAGAAGGCGTAATATATAGGTAGTGTCGTGGCGCATTCTATATAGAATTATGATAAAGAATTCGATAAAAACAATGTAGAATTCATACGGAGTTGGAAATTTAACTTGACTTCACTTTTGTAAATCATGTGAACACACGCATGTTCCTTATTTGCGGTCTGCAGAATTGCTTTGATACGTAAAGCAATGACTTTGCATGAGCTACTCAGCCACAGAGAGTTAATATCAAATTCTATATGGAGTGCGATAACAACACTGGTATTACATAAGCCATTTGTATTGTGGGACAAATTCATTTTTGAAAATATGAAGATAACGGCAATTATACACAAAAGCAGAGACAAAGTGATACGTACATGTTGCTACATTTTGTGCAAAATTGGTATTAGGAGAATCTTAGGGACTTTTTGTTATCTTGTTGTCGCTGTGCATCTGTTATCAATAACAGCAGGAAGACTGTTAATGAGCAGCTATTTGCTCGCTTTCTCCTTCACTCTCATCAGATGTATGCGCCCGGATTCTTCTTCACCTGATAGTTTCTTGATATGACGTTGCATCCTCTCAAATGTTTGCAGAGCCAAAGCACATACAATTCCGTGTTTTCAAGTGAACGTGGGCTAAGGTCTGTTTATACATTTGTATGCTCGAGAAAAAGCCAAGCAACACGTATGTATGTAGCAAATATAATTTGTTTTCTTTCCACCGCTTCCTTTGATGAATTGATGAACTCTAAATTCTACTTTCACCAAACGTTTTGGCAAATTTCAATGACAATTTTCACATCAAATTTTATTTTACATGCGGTTCGTGCGAAAAAAAACATCAAATTTCCTACTATTTTGGAGCTGGAAGTTTTAAGTATTAATGTTGTTGTAAATATGTTTATTTAGAAACTGATGCAAATCCCGCTTATTCACGTGCCATTCCCTTGATAAATGTGAAATTGGTTAGAAATTCTCTGCCGGAAGATGGGGATTTGGCCGCAAATAATCTGTAAAGATATTTTTCATTCTCGTTTGATTCTCCTTACCTTAGGCTGCGTTTACATTTGGGATAAATTTATAGAATCCAAAAGGTCACAAGGGGCAGCATCTTGTCGCTTGAAGCATTTACGCAATATGATAACCCGAAAGTGCATTGTAGCGTACAGCGATGTTTGCGCTTGCCAAAGTAGAAACGTAAGGTTGGCCTTAATGTTGACGCAAATTGTTCAGTGCGCTGACAATGCAACAAATATCCTTCATCGCAAATTTTTATTGTCGTTGCCTAATGGCCTAGTATTCATTATTGTGAAACGATTGCGATTTGGGAGAGGCAGAAACGGTAATCCGGAAAACCAATTTCAATAGTATGTGTTTCCATTAAATGAATGAATGTTTATTTATATTTATTTACATATCATTTATTATATTATTATTCGCCTTAGTGGTCGAGTAAACAAAAGGTCTCGGGCGGCAACTCAATGGTCGTGGGTTCAATTCCCAAGTGCGGTAGCGTTTTCATTAAAGCTGACAGCCTTAGATGCTAGCGCTTTAAGACTTTACTTTTTACAATATATTTCTCTGGCCAAAATATTTATAATAACAGCATTAGCTATATAAAACTGAATAGTATTTTGGTTTAATTACTAAAAAAAAGGGGGATACAACTGCAATATTACACCTTCAACTAACGATTGCCTATAATTCGTTACAAACGAAAAGAAATGATTCACATATTGAACTTTCCCAGTACTTCTTTGACAGGTTTCTTTGCATTTTCGAATTTGCAGAAATAACAATAATAGCAGTGAACGTCGATTAATAACATGAAGAGAAAATTTGAACATTTATGTTTAATAAGATTCTGTAACTAATTTGATTTAAAGGCAAGTGAACGGAAACATGTATATAATCGCAATGTAATGCTTTAAGCATATGTGTAGAGTATGTACGTTTTTTTTTGTGTGTTTAACTTTTAAACCTCCAACCACGCTTTTATTTTGCTTTCATAAATTTCCATATAAGCGTGTAGTTGCCAAGTAAGTTATTTATATTCAAGCTCGGGCACGTATGGTTGCATGTACTTATTTACATAATTTTGTACATGCTTGAAATATTAAGAGATTTATAAGCAAGCAGGTTCTCGTTGGGGAACAAAACTAACATTAAAGCCACAGTGCTTATGTATAGCATAATTCATTCGTTAATGATGACAAATGAATTAAAAAACTTTTCTCTTCCATGAAGATTTTATACGTATTTTTTGCATAAGTTAAGCATCACTCTAAAGTGCTAACACTTGGACGCTAGATACACATAAAAATTTATTATGAAACCATCAATTTTGAGCATTTATATGGATAACGTTCATCCAGACATCTCTTCTTGATGTTGTTTACGACATTTTTTTAATGCGCTTCCCTTACATCCTAAATGTATGTTATGCATAATATTTTGAGAAACCATTAAGAAGCACGATCAGCATAAATTTGCCCTTTCAATGCTTACCATTTTTATGAATAGTGAATAGTTTTTCTTACAATTATTTTTATATCCATAAACCATTTATAGTTAACTTTTGGTTTATAAAAACAATTCGAATTTCTACATATGTGCTATGACATAAGAAGTTCTTATTCATTTATTAGAGTTAATTTTGCAGAATAATCACTTTTATAAGCCGATACAAAAAAAAAACATAATTCTTCACTTAATTCATTTCAAAAACTACCAAGAGCTACCTAATTCTCAGCTGAAGGATATCGGTATTCTAGTTTTGTCATTCAACAAGTTCTCATATTTCAAGTATACTCCGCTGATATATTCTCGTTTTCTGAGGACCACGTTTTGTCGTTATCAGCTAACGATCTACACCAAAAAGTCAACACAAATATCCGTCAATATCATCTCAATTTTTGTTACAGGAATAAATAAAATTTAGTATTATGTTGTTTGACATGCTGGGCTTTAATATTTCAGTAAAATCACGCAGCTCAGTCCATGCCTTTCTATTAACAAATGTGTCATGCATCGACCCTCGAAGAAGAAGAAAGTTGAATTGGACTCTCATAGAGCAGGTAGACATAAAAACGATATACAAACTATTGGTTCCAAGCCGTTCGAAAGTTTCCGGCTTGCAGACTAAGCACATAGAGAATGCATCTCTGCAAGTTTATAGATGTCAATCTAAAAATGGGGTGGTAAACGTAGACCGATCTCCAATCTAAATATTCTGATTAACATAATTGTCCTACCAAGCAGTGACTACTACTCACTTGTAAACTTTCATCTTATATTTTTTTCAGTATTTCATATTGCAATTCCTTTTTACTTTACCTTAAATTAACAATTAACACTAAGGCAAAAGTAGTTGTAAATTTTCAGGTAGCTATGACATCAAAACTAAATCTTTTCATAAAATGTATATTATAATACCACGATGTGCCTCACAGTCTCATCGTCAAAAAGAAATCGCGCATCTTGAACTGGAAAGATTCAATCGAGGACAAAAATTCGGACAGAGATGCGCTAGTGACATGGTATATACACCATGTCAGAAGGACAACATCACAGTATCACATTTGATTATTTCTTTTTAGACCAAGAAATGAAAGTTCTTGCAGAAAGCTCATGCAGAACTTGGTTCAATAAATATATACTTTCTTGTCTTTTAGAGGTTTTTTTGTCAGGCAATATTATTATTATCATTATTATTATTATAGTTTATTCAGACCACCAAAGAATAAAGGATGAGCACTAGCAAGCAAAACTATCGGCTCAAATCGAAATCAAAACATATATGACATGTGTACAATATTTTATGTTTATGTACAGCTTGCTTGCGTAAGCTATAAACAAGAACAAAGATAAAAACATTTTGTTTAGTCCGAGGATTTCTATAAGTGGCTGAGAATCACATCGTGGGATGGCTTATCACAAATAAAATTTATTTTTTAGATATTAACCTTAAGTTATCGTTTGGGGATTAAAAATGAAAACATATAAAACGCCAGGAAAAGAATTATGCGTAATACTCGTATAAATTATATTTAAATAAAAGAAGTAGAGCTATTATGGTCGGGCGGCGACCCGTCATTAAGTAGCCTACATCAGTTCGTTTAAATAAGACATTGTATGGAAAGTGACCGAAAAACCGGTTCGGTCTGAGTCATGAACACAAAATACATCACCGGACAGACGGTCAGGCAAACTTGGATCGATTTAGAAACTCGTACTGAATCAATAGGTATAACAACAGTTTGGTGTCAAGTCCTTCAGGGTGTTATGTACATCACCACCACCCTAATGTATCCTATATCATGAGTGATGGAGGGTATAATTAATTGTAAAATTCAATTCTGGAATGTTCTCAACATCATTAATAAGCTATTGAGTATACATAACCAAGCGTAAACGGCTGCCAACCTTTGTCAATATCTGATTTGAAATAACGACGACATCGATGTTCGCTTCATTTTGCAGTCGATTTATTACGTCATATATCTGCAAGTATCAAAAATTCGGTGCTACCCAAATATATCTCATCGGCTTTTTTTTTTTTTTTTTGTACTATTTGATATAGATAAATGTTATTTTCAAAAAATTAAAACAATTATACAATCGTCGAATGTCATAAACGTGTTAAAATCCAAATTATTATTTTTGTTTGAAAACCCAATGAATAAATTCAACTGAGGCTGAATGCTTGAATTCGATTGAGGATAAAGCAAAAATTT